>VZTJ01001225.1:358743-385001 GCA_013397795.1 Orthonyx spaldingii
CCAATTCGGTTTATTTTTAGCTTCCTTTAAATATTTTAGAATATTTCATCAGTGGATATTTAGTTTGAAACCCTCAGGAAACCAATTCAAGTAACCAAGACTAAATTTCACTTTAGTATGAGACCCTGGAAGGCAAAACATCAAAGAGCAAAAGTTGTACAGATCAAACCCAATGCAATGTGGTCACCTACCAAATGTCGTGAGTTTCAGAGAGTTCAGTAAGAAAAGAAAACGTCTTTGAGCACAAGAACCCAACAAAGATACATAGTAAAATGTAAATTGTGCTGTTGGAAAGCATTCTAGCTCAAAAACATGTCAAAGAATCAGTGTGGATTATTGATCAGGGCACTGAAGCAGCAGGCAAGAGATGTCAGGTCTGTCCCACCTCTTTGGTGGAACAGCTGTAGGACAGCGGTTTCTCTTAGCCCTGAAAGTCCCTTGGAACACGTGCACACTGTGCTCCAACAGCATCTGGAGATTCTAAACTTATGTGGGAAAATTTAACATGAACAGTTGAAAAAGGAAAAACAAGAAAATGATGTAATTGCATAACATAATTTATGAATTTTTATACTTATAATTTTTCTTTCGCTTTTCATATGAAAGAAAACGCAAAAATGCATGATCACTGTTACTTTGTTTCCTTTTATACTAAAAGTAATGTAGGCATATTGGTGCAAAGAATCAAAGTAAGATATACTCACAAATATTCCTATTTAAAACCAGAGCTTGTAATCAGTACCATAAAATTTGGTCTGAAATTTTCTGCTGTTTTCCAAACATGTTTTTCTTAAAATAGCAAGAAGAAACCAAACTTCATTCAGTTTTATGTTCATGCCTTGTCATAATTCACAATTCATTCTTGTCATGATTTCTAGGATTTCAGAAAAAAGGCAGACTGTATGCTCTGAAAAAGTTTTTATGCTACATGGAAACAAGGTGATGCCTATAAGTCATAAGAAACTTCAGAAAATTGAATTTTTTAAAGTAATAAAAATTGCCATACACTGGGCCTTGCAAAAAATAAGAATAATAAAGGTGACATGTACATGAATATTTTGTTATGCCATTGATATGTAGGATTGGATCCCTGCACCTTTCACTAAAAAAATGTTTCTGTATTCAGAATATGATGAAACACTCAGTGATATGGGTTCTTGAATGACTGTGGCAATTCTGAACTTCCTGATACCCTTGATTCTTACAGGATATTTATGTAGTTGAAGAGTAACCAAATGTTTCATTTACTAGTTAATTAAAATCTGAGTAGGTGCATAAACTAGGTAGTGATTATGCCATTGAGTGAGACAGTCCACAATTTTCTGTTTCTTTTATCAGTGACAGACACAGCTGGCAGCAAAACATAATTGCATTTTAAACTTCTGTTACTTGCCTCAGTTGAAACTTGACTTAAAATGAAATTATATAGCATAGATATACATAGATAATTCTGTTGCTTAAAATTTCATGGGTTTATGATAACAGCTTTTAATGTTGAAAAGCTTACAAAAATCTGCAAGGAATTCTCCCAATCAGATTTCCACATCTACTTGTTTATGTATTAAGTTCCTCAGAAACCCATGGTTTGCCCAGGTACACAAGTAAGAAGGGAGTATGTTCACACATCTGTCTGAGTTCTAATGCTAATTCTTGTGTGGGAATTCCAGTGCACATTTTAGTGTTCATCTTTGTCAGCAGGTGGATGTGGAAATTGGGTACAACAGGAGGAGCTGCTGTTTGAATGAGTCTTGAACATTTCTGTGTGTGTGTATTTCGTGTAAGGGGAAAGAAAGGAGAAGAATAATACATTTTTGTGAAGTTTCAATATTCATAGTTTTGTTGAGGTGTTGTTGTGGTGTTGTTGTTTTGCTTGTTAGTTTTTAATGATAATTTTCATTACCATGGCAATCTCAGTACCTGTGTGTAGCAATGTATGGTCCCTTTGTACACCAGGAAGGATGTTACATGACACCTTTCTGAACCCAGAGCCCAATGGAGCTGCTCACAGGGTTCCCAGCAGCACCACTGCTCATTTATAGGCTGGGTTATGTGTCTTCTCTGCTTACATATAAAGCCATGGGACTGTTTAGGAATGGAATGATTACTTTTCTTGAGACACAGGTACTGGCAGAATGACTGATCAGAACACTGACCTTTAGAAGGAGTTGCCTGACAGAAGTACTGATTTCTTGGACTGTCAAGTACAAGGAAGCTTCCAACCTATGCCTGCACCCTGTAGTGCTGCTCCAGTTTTGAGATCCTCCCCAGATGCTTTATGGTGACAGTGGTGATAAGTCTGTGTAGATCATCTTAGAGTCTTTTTAAAGGTGGATGAAAGCGTACTTATTTTCCTCTAATTATTAATATGTGGCTGCCTAAAATTGGAGCCGAGATAGTTGTCATAGTTTTTAGCTCTGATAGAGTTCTACAGTGCTCAAAAGAACAAAACAATTTGCTTCATCTTGCATGGTCTGTTGAAGGCATGTGAAGAACAGCCTTCTGTCTCAGTGATTACATAGCTCTTGCCTACCTCCTTCATGAGCAGAACGTGCTGTCTCACACAAATGCATTCACTCCCACGTGAGCTGTGCTCTTCTCCTGCTGTACATGTGAAAGGCTATGCAGGAGCAGGCTGCTCCCATCAATGTGCATGTTTCTAGAAGGGTGCCTGCCTTATAGGATTTAGAGCTGTAGAGTTACATTTTTCCATCAACTGAGCTTAATAAAAGGAACATAAATTGTATGAAGTCATGTGCATTACAGAAATAAGTGATGTGTTACATATATTACTATATTACATACAGCCATGCGCACTTGACTTCTGCTTTTAAAATACCACAAATCCTACTTACAAAAGCTCAGAATGAAAGGAAAATATTTTCACTAGAAGACTCTGGATCTGTGGTTAGGTTGACTTGTTTGAGAGTAACTCATTTATTGTCAACACTTTGTAAGCATCTAAAATCTGTTAAAACCATGCTTTAAAACCAGAACATGTAAAGAGATTACCAAATTGCCTGGAAGAGAGTGCCCCAGAGTTCGCATCTATGACTATTAAAAATATGATGTTCTGTCAAAGACTGAAAATAGTTCATGCCTCAAACATTGATATAAAGTTTTGCTCATTATAAAGAAGTAATAAGCAAAGAAGCCTCCATGAAGACTGGGACTATGGACTGAAAGTCAAACTGCTGATTAGATAAAGAGGAACCTATTTTGCAGTCATCTCAGGCTGAGGGAAAGGTGTGCATCCACAAAAGGCCAAAGCCACCAAGGGCACTGAGAATCATCCCTGACTGACTTTGGGGTGGGGGAGAGCACAGCTCACAGAAGCCAGGTTTACACAAACTCCCCCCAGCCAAGGTGGGGGGGAGGAGGTTTTCGGGTGGTTGGCGTAACCTCTGCTCAGAGGCAGTGAACGCCCACCCTCCCTTACACAACTTGGCCCAGCTGTGCCCCACAGGCCACATCCAGGGGACACTCACGTGACAGGCACTTGAGGGGGAGTCCAAATCCATCAAAGACCCCCCAAAGTGCCCCCCAGAGACTTTGCACCACAGGACTGCACGTGATGCAACAGATCCAAAGTCTGTTGCAAGAGACAGTGGCAAAATCCTCCCCCCCAGGGAAGTGCCTGAGTTTTCCTACCTGCCCTGAGCGTATATTAACCCAAGGGATTCTGTGCTTCTCGGGGGGACCTTCACCACCAAGAAGACCAGTGGAAGAGGATCAACAGAGCATCGCTGGGATCCACAGAGTGGCGATATTTTCATTGCTCTGTCTCTGTCACCTTCATTCTGTTCCCCCTCACCTATTTTCTATTTCTTTCCCTTCTTTGTCTCTCTTCCTCTCTCTCTCTCATATTTACCATCAAATAAAACCCATACTATTGTCACTGGCATATGGTCTCGTTTGCACCTTAATTCGGGCAGAGATATTTCTAAGAACCTTAATTATCGGATCATGACATGTTCTTCTTGTTGGTGTTTAGAACTACTTAGAACAAATTTTGATAAAAATATGACAAACATATTTGGTTTTCAGCTTGAGACGTTCTTCTAGAAGACACTATTGTGGACTAGTATTTGAGAGGTAAACACCGTCTTCATTCTACTGCTATCAGTTTGCCTGAGGACAAGGCCTGCTCTGTGTGCAGATTCAAAATGATTTCTGGTTTATTAAGTATTTTGTCTTGCAGAAGCCAGGTGCAAACCTTCAGCAATGTGCAAATTAATCTTGTTCACAGTCACAGTTAACAGGTAGCAGCAGAAACATCCGCTGGCAAAGGTAGGTGTTGCAAAATTGTCTAAGGTGTGATTGGTGAGGAAATGAAATGGAAAAAACTCTAGCTCTAATAGAACAGTTATTTATATGCTAAGAAAGGAGATGGCAAATATATTTGGGTGTGTTTTTAACCTCTTGAGCTTTCTAGGAGGATCTTATTGACATCAGGTAGAAAGTAAATGTGTTGAAAGAAAGAAAAAGCTTTTTAAAGCAGTGTTTCTAGCTATTGGAAGGGGGAAAGAAAGGATTTTTAAAATCAGAAAAGAAATAAAGGCACTGAAGTAGAAGGAACTAGGTTATTATTAAAATACTAAATAAATGTAGAGTTTAAAAAACACAGAAGGTGTTCAAGAAATTGAGAAAGAAAGGGTGAGAAACAACAAAAAATGGCAAACAATGAGATGATGTTCTAAAATTGTACATAATACCTAGAGTAAGGCTACAGGCCTGCATGCAACAGGCCTGAAGGGAAGAACAGAGATAAAGAGGATGCTTGGTTTGAAGATCATGTCTCAAAAGAGACAGCTATGAATCATGAATAATTTATAAGCAGTATTGCCATTTGAAGTCAAACAGATCAAGCTTAGGATGTGAAAAAAGTCTTTAAAGACTACAGATAACCATCTCGAAGCTTCAGTTATGAGCTTCACAAGTAGAGGTAGAGCTTCTAGGTGTATGTAATCACCCTAGTCCAAATCCTACAAGGTATTTAAATGGCTCACTCTTTTCAGGAGGAGACCTTTGAAGAACTATTTATTTCTCAAGCAGACTTATTCAGGATAACGTTCACGGCTACTACGAAACAGGTTCCCCTGGGAGTCCCCATTCCATGTTACAGTGTGTGTTGCCATCACATTGTATGTTTTCAGGCCCAAAAGTGCAACCTCTTGATATCTTCTTAAAAGTAAGGTTACAACACTGCTAATCCCACAGGTAATGTCTTTTTAAGCCTTTTTTTCTTTTAACATTTGAAAATGTTATGTCCTGGAAAGCTTTTAAAAATGAACTGGCAATTCTGGATCTGAAGAACTGTGGAGCATACAGAGAAGGATGCATTTGGAGTCCCACGGGACTGTGGCGAGGGAGCTGTGGGTTGAGCTGTACCGTGCAGGCTGGGGTGCACCCTCACATCACGATGTAACATGAAGTGACAGGAAGCCAGATCTCTGTGGGGTCTCCTATGTTATTTTTTTAATAATTCAGGTGCTGTGTTTGTAAGAGAGAAGTGATAGGCATCAGAAAAGGTTGATATGCTCAAAAGAGTCTTCCAATGTGTTTTGCATTTATCTCTCTGCAGAGATTGCCAGACTTCAGGGTGGGGTGACAGGTTGGATGCAGAAATGATGCAGTAGTCAGTCACTCTCCCTGGGACAGTCATGATGTTACCTCAGGTGCCATAAAGAGAGAAGGATACTCAAAGCCCAAGGGGCAAAGCAATAAAATTGCAAACATTAACTTATAGCACCCAACAAAATATTTGCTTTGAGGGGCCCATGATTTTCCCGGAGGGGATGTAGATATGGAAATGCCATCCAGTTTCCTTCAGGAAACCAACATTCCCACCAGGCAAACGCAACACTGCTCCTCCAGGGTGTCATGCCCGGCAGCAGGGTCTGCTCCTGGCTCAGCTCTGCTGGCCACGTTCCCTAGGAAGCATTTTGCTGTTCATGTGCACATACTGCAGGTGGGAAAGAGTAGTCAAGAGAGCATTTAAAGTATTGCTTTACTTCTTTTTACTCTGCTGAACTTGGAGGCTTGGTTTTTAACATGACTTTCAGTTTTTACTGTGTAAATGACAGTGGTGTTTTCAAATAGCATCCCAGCAGTTCCCAGCCAGATCAACATTGTATTATTTCTAGAAGTTCCAAAGAAGGTGACTGATGGTAGTTTTTGAAAATACATGTTTTACTGATGTAGTTTCCTCCCTGCTTCTTGATCCTAACATCTCTATGTGAACACCTTTTTAAGCCAAATGAATGTTGGAAAACCTGAATACAGGTGTAAACAAATTCTTCAAGCAGCTCTCAAAATGAAACAATTTATTTGTTGTCCATTTGTATTACCTTGGGCTAGCAACCTTGAATTTGGAATAAAATTCCACTATCATAGGAATTTTATCTCAAAGAAAATAGAGTTTGTGTCTCCCAAGTTTACATCTCCAGGGGAAATTAATTAAATGCCATAAAAGTAATACTCATTGCCCTTTTCTGAAAAGCTACTTTTTCCTTCAAATTTATTTTTATATTGTATTGTAAGATTCTTTTTTCATGGGTAGTCTCTGCAGCACTGCATTCAGGTAGGCATACTAATGATTATCATACATTTATTTTTTATGTTACCTTTTTACTCTTTGCACTATTCACTAACAATAAATTCTTCTGGTGAAATTTTTCACCCTTGTTATCACCAGAGATACATTTTTTCTTTCAGAATGGAAGGATATCCATAGGTTTTCTAGTACTTGAAAGTATGCTAGTTTCTCTCTAAATATAGTCATACATTTGTTGACAATTCTTGTTTTTCAAAACAATAATGGGAAGAAAATTTATTTTCTTCATATTCAGTAATATTTTTGCTTTTTCTAGGATGAAATCAAATAATAGAATTACTCAAGAACTCTTTTCTTCGATCAAATCCTTAGCACTAGAGCAAACATAGCTGGAGTGACAGTATGCTGTCATGAATGCCTTGGTTATTGTTCTTATAAAGTTAACATATGCAGTTCCAAGATGCTGCTGCTTCACCGTAGGATTTTGTTGCTGGAACAATCTACTAGCGTTGTTCCAGACCAGGTTTGCTACCATAAAATAAGAAAGGAAGTTTGGTGAACTACAAGGATGGTTGAAAGCATTAAAACGTGTTTTCTTCTGGTTTTGAATTAGTATTACTGGGTAGCAGCAGAAGATAATCAAATAAATCACTGTTCATTCTTTGTTGACTATGTGGTTTTGCATTTTGCAGAAGTGGAGAAGGGATGTTAAGTAAGGTCAGATACTTATTGCTCTCTGTAATTTGAATGGTAGGGTGTGAACTCGTTGTAGGACTTTTGGAGGGAGGCAAGGGAAGTGAGTTGTTGGGGGGTATTTTTAGCCTGTGCACTAAGAATGGAAGCAGCTTTGTATGACTGGTTGTTACCTACACAATATGACTCTTCTTCCTCTTCAAAGTCACATTCTCAAGATTAAAATAGAAGAAATTGAGCTCCAATCAACAAGAACACATTATCTGCATCAGTCAATTTTTTTATAATTTTCTCAATTCTTGAAACAATAGACAAGAAAGAAAAATAGTAATTACTGACTAGTTTCATGATCATTTCTAGTCTTTAGCATTAAGACACACATTACTTTACTCATTAAATCTTGAAAAATATTTTCAAACTCTCCTATGTAGGGCATGATACAAGAAAGTATTATTACATAAATTTTATCCTGCAGCTCTTTAGCCTTAATTATGCAATCTTCTTGAGAGTAGCAAAGAACTCACTTAATAGACTGTATCACCTTTTGAGATAAGTGGCATATTTTTAGCTTCTGTAATGTACATTGAAATGAGGACAATTATGCCTTGTTTCAAAAGGCAGTGCTAAAACACACACTGTTTACAATTAAGAATTTGTTTTAACGATACAAAATGAAGGAGTTAATGTTTGAGAAATATAGGTTGATGATGACAGCTATTTGAACATTACTACCATGCTTAGTGTTAGGCTACTGTATTCCTGTGTGAGAATGTGTTGTCAGCATTGTAGGATGGGATATGGAATTGTAGGTAACGTATATCTAAAAATGTAAGTAGAACATTTTGTAGTCATGAGGTACAGCAGAGAGTTTCAGTAGTTTGTATCTCATGTACACATTTTCAGTTAAGGCCCTCTGTGAAGGTCTCTTCAAAGTTAGTGATGTTTTTTTAGTTGGGGTTTTTTAACCTTTCTTTTTTTTTTTTTTACATTTGGCTGGATTTGACTATTATTAACTCCCATGGATGCTGCCTGGGTCTTGTTACAAGTTACAGACTTGTATGTCTTACTTCCACCCAGCCTTTCAATTATATCTGTTCAAATACAGTGACAACCTCCCCCGACAACACAGCATCTTAGATAAGTAGGTTACTAAAAATGCAATATAATGGCAGGGGTTTGAGAAAATAGAAATTGCACTTGCAAAGTGAAGGGATTTAACTGTGTAAGAACAGCCTTAGAGGAATATGTTTATTATTTAGGACATGTATGTGCCCCAGGCAAAACTGAACTAAACAAATGAACTATCCCTACTCTATACATATTATATACAAATATTAAGGTGTCCTTGTCTTCAAACATCCTTAATGAATTAATTTTTCTCCACTGAGAAAGGAAGAAGATGGTGAATAATAAAATAAGGCCAAGGGAAGAAAATGTACAAAACATTATCTTATAATCATTGCACTACAAACATGTTTTTTTGAACATAAAAAGGACCTGGAAGTGAAACATCAGTGCAGAAATTGACCATCAGTCCTATACTGATCAGTTTACAGGCTACAGAGTTTAGAGACTCTGCAGGTAAAAGGCTTAAGTGCTCAGGAACCTTCCGATTTATCACAAGATTGCTTGAACTTTAGTTATTTGAACAGCACCTTAATAAATATGTAAATCAGTAATTTAAACATGCTTATTCACTGTTGTAAAAATGCTTAATATTCAAAGTTATTTCATTTCTAAGGTAATTGTGGCTATACATTGTTCTTTAACTACTAAGTCACCTGATCTAATCCTTTTGAACCGAAGATTTCTCCCTGCAATTCATTATAATTAGATCTGGCTGCAACTGGCGAGAGTGATACAGTGATTTTCACTTGTGATGTTTCTGAAAGTCAGTCAGTGGTTGGAGTAGGATGATTTCATTGCCAAACAGGAATTGTAAGAGGGAGTTGTGATAATGTGCTTTGTCTCAAGGAGTCACTAGTACTAATGCAAATATATTCATAGGGGCATAAGAGGCATCACAAAAATTTTTATGCATAGTTATGTCCAGGAAGTGTTTTAAGATACAAACTCACCCTGTTAACTTGCTTATTTCACTATAAAATTAGAAACATTCAAAAATCTGTTTTTTCTTTTATTTTTAGTAATTCAAATATCCTAAAAGATCTATTTATTTTCGTGCTATTAAATGGACAAATATTATTTAAAGGCACTGTTCTATTATATCCACACAAGTGAAGTTAATGCAAAACCAATCTTGCTTGTAACATCTGTGTTTTTGTAATTACCCAGCAATAGGTTCAGTGAAAATGCTTGTAAGGTCCCACATTATCCCTTATTCTCTGGTTACTTGTATATTAATTCTTTTTATCCTTATCTGACTTTTCTGAAGCTCAGTTTAAGTTTTAGTGAGATACTTTTAGATATGGAAAACCTTATGAAAGACAGAAAAAAATGTGACCCTCAAGAATCTTTTTTCAATTGGGAAGTTGTTCTGAGAAGGATTTCAGGCCCCAACAACCCTTTTCCTCAGGGACAGTCATGATTTTATTTTGCTAAGGTGAGTCAGTTGACATTGAGTCTAGGAAAAACTGAAGAGTAAAAAAAGGCTGAATTAATATCACTGGAATTTTAAGAAAGTCTTTAACCCCTCTCAAAAGATGAGAAGTAATCATCAAAGAGCCTTTTAACTCTTTATATGGTTAGGTAGAAGCAGGTGGATTTGAATGCCTAAACCTGAGTCTCTGTAGATACAAACCTGAACAGAAAAGTCAGATTCTCTCAGTCTGTGAGAATTTTCAACATATTGATTCCCTAGGAACAGTATTTGGGGTTTTTTTTCCTGCCTATTAAACCAAAAAGATCTGACCTGTCACTGTGAAAGAGATTGCAAAGTGAAGGAGTGTTTGTGCTCTGGATGCCAGTTTTGCACTAACTCCAAAGGGGGATGTCCCTTCACAGCTCCGTGGCTGCTGCTGTGGCTGGGTGGTGCTTCCTGCTCACCACCCAGCTCTTCCCAAGGAATCTCACAGCAACCAGCAGGGTGATGGGAGTGTCTGTCCCGCGGGTGCAACTACCCCGCCACATAAACTGGCAAGATCATTTTTATTGTGGTCACAACTAAGCACACAGCTGAAGCCAGGCAAACCCTGGCTGTTAGTTATCTGTACTGCCTGGATCCACAGGCTTTTGTGTTGGATATGCATTTGTGTTAAATTACATGGCCTCGACCTGTCCTGGTAAGACAGCCTTGGTTTTCCTATTGCTCTGCTGCCACAGGATGGGTCCATAGTGATTGGAAAACAAACTGCAGAGCAGATGATGAACAGAGAGGTGTTTGAATGACTAAAGAAAGTGGGAAGGAAACTGTGTAGATTTTTAGCCAAGGGCTGAAGCAGCCAGTGCAGAAGAGACTCAAATGTATCTGCCCTGAGTCCTTTCCAGCCATTCCTCTGTCCTTCTTTTCTGCACTCCATTGTCCAGTTTCTTGGGAAGCCTTTGGTTTGTCCCTGTAGTCTTGTCTGTCTCTGCAGGGATTATATAAGGATAAATGTTTCTTAAGGAGTTCTGATTTTGCAGTTCTAAGAAAGTACACCTACATAGATCTTGGGTGTCTGCATGACAGGGAGGATTCGAAATGCCTGCTTACGGAATTAGTTTGTTTATCCAATCATGTGAATTCTTATGTAAATTCCTGTTTGCCACACAACTAACCAACTGGGACAAAAATGTAGAATACACAACAGGTAGGGAATTAAGGAAATTGTACTTCAGTTTTACTCTTTGAAGACACGATCCTGAAATGTATATTATTTAATGAACCAACTATTCAACAGTTAAACTTTAGTAAACATTCATTAATTGCTATGGTTTGATGCATGATTGACCAGCAGGAGTACCTGGATTATTTTAGGAAAAATTTGTTGTTTACTTTTTAGAAATATCAGTTATCCATTACTCTCCAAAAAATATGCAGGTGTAGTTACCTTAGACTGATTTTTATCCCCTAAGAGCAATATTAAGCTATGTAAGCTGCCACCATAGCAGAATTCCTGCTCACAGAAGTGTCTGTAACCCTTTTTAATGGTAGTATATGAAAGTCAACTAATTCAACTCCTTCTGTGTTTTCTCTCAAATGATGATATTTGGATGCAGTAATGTCAAACAGTGGTTCATGCAAGTTGAAATAAGGGAGAGTTTGAATTTTAAAAAAAAAATTATAAGCTAAAACATTCCCTGTTGATTCTCTTACTAGGATAGGTGGCTATTCGTAATGGGAGTAAAGTTTTAAGGTGTAGCTGTGAAGGTATTTTAGGGTTATCTTAAGGATATTGGCTTAAAATTGAGGATTTCCATTGAGGCAGCAAACAAAAAATAGGCCTTTCATTCTATTTTGTCTGCTTTCTGCTTTAAATGTTTCACTGTCCTACAGAGACAGTATTCTTTTAATAGTCATGTTTAAGGTAATAAGTTACAGCTTTTTCAAAAATAAGGATGTTGAGATAAATACCTTCCCATACCATAAAGAGAACAATAACAACACACAGAACACTTTAATAGTCAGCTGGGTTTTCTGACTTACAGCCTATGTTGTTATTTGCTCCTCTGCAAAGTGGATACAAATGTGTTTAAATTCTGCCAAAAGCAAAATGCAGGTATTAGATCTTGTACCCATTCACTATATCAAAATCTTCAGACAGGGAGTGTTTTGTGTTCTCAGAGGGATCTCCCTGGCAATTCCTTATGCTCCAGACAACCCATCCTAGCACCTGAGGCTGTGTGTGGGGCTGGCAGGGGTTTCTAAGTTCAGTGGCAATCCACTTATGCCCATTTTTAATGTCAGGACTATTTCCCAATGCAGATCTACAAATCCGATTTTCAGCTGTCATGTTTTGCCTTAATAAAGAAGCAGAAGAAGACTCCTGGGGTTTCTGAGCATTATGAAACCTCTGGGGACTGCATGTCTGCCAACAGTTCAATTCATTAGGATACAACATTAAAATAAAGTATATAAGCCTGAAAACACATCCTCTTCCGCAAAATAATAGCCCTGACCACATTTTCCTGATAAAACAGAAACCAGACCCAGATTTACTTATGTGGTTTAATAAATGCATAGCAAGATGAATATTTAATTACCGATTTGTTTATCAGTTATGAGCAATGCACTGTCTCTCCTGCATAGCTCCAATTAGCTCTCTAAAACACAGAATAGGAAGAAAATAAAAGGCATTTACAAATACTGCCTGAACAGACTTGTGGTTCCTGTGCAGCTTGTTGAATTGCTGTTTATTACTCTTATAATGCTTTTGTATCTAATTAAAGATTCAGGACAGGCTCTGTAAATAAGCAGTAGACAATGTCTGGTCTAAAAAAGGAACTACCCAGTCACAGAAATGAACTGGGAATACCAGAAACTCCATCTGTCCTGAATAATTACACATTTACGAACTGTTTTGCATAGGACAGTATTTTGTATGTTCAAAACAACTGGAATATTGAGTAGAAGTGCAGTTTGTCTAGGAATTGCATAAAATTCATGGACACCTATTGATGGAAAGAATTTCAAGATTTAAGCTACTTCTTTCCTCTTGGTCTGTGGTACGGCTTCATAAACTCTCTGATTTTAGAGTTTTCACTATTGTCCTAAATTCTCTGTACAAGTGTTGATCATTGTTATGGTTTAAAAATAGTATGTTTGTTTTACTCCTTTGACCAGCAATAATTCTTTCTTCCAGACTAGTTCCATATTTCCATGTCATGTTTTTTAAGCTCTTTACTTGTCATATTCCTCTGCACTACCCTGTCTTTCTCAAAATATTGCATTTAAAAGTGGTTTTTTTATTAATCAAGCAGAATGCAGCAACCGTTTGACATAAATTTTTCCAAGAGCAGCACAGTGAATATTTCTTCTGTTTACACACAACACTGAGTAATACATCCCAGAAGCAGGTTTTTGCAATAGTATCGTATTCTCTGTCCTTTGTGGGCTACTACAGCCCCTCAAATTTTTTTGCAAAAGCACTGATATTTTTATATTTGTGCACTTGATTATTTCCTTCCTACAATCTTTCCCTCTTTAAATAAAGTAACTAATTACAAATTTTGAAATGTCCTATTTTCCTGTTCCCAAAGTGCAATATGTCCTTCTCCATATAATCCATGTGTGCATTATATTTTGCCAATCTTGTACTTGTGTATCACTTGCTGCTTTCTTTGTAAAGACTACTCACAGCAGTGTGCATCCAAATTTTACAAGTTGGTGAATTTTTGTTCTCTAGACTTTTCCATCAGTTCATCCCTTTTTTATTGGAGAATCTCATTGCCATTCAGTGCATGGGGCCTTACACTGTGAGCAAAAAGGTCACACACAAGAAATGGTAGTTTCTTAATAAGATATGCAGTGTTTGAGCAGTGCTTATGGACATACTTCAATAATACAAAATATCTTAAATCCATATCAGTTTCTAAGTGTGTGAGGTCAACTGTAATAGTTTATGACTCAGATGATATTAAGTCTTAACATGTACTTTATTGGAAATAATCTAAGCTAAACTAATGCTGTTTACACAAGGTAGATTTTAGTGAAAAAGCCAAAAATATATGTGGGTAATCTATATGGACTTTAATGAAGTGTTTTAATGAAATGTTCATAGGGCAGATGGTTTAGAGTTAACTTTTTTTAGGAGTCCCCACTATTACTGGACAGTGGATTTCATTAGCTAAGTCATTTCTTACTGCTTGGTCAGTGACTTGCAAAGAACATTAAAGTTGCATGTAAATGTTCAATTTGGAGAGAAACAAGCTGGTAACTCAGTATGACTCACTCAGATAAGAAAAACAGAGGGATGGTTTGTAATATTCCGGTTGGTTTTTGTCAGCTGTTGCTGGGATTTGCTAACTAAGGGACAGAATTCCAGCATCTGGCCCTTTGGGTTAATCTTGTATTTCTGCAGTATGTGCAAAGGAAGAGCAGCAGATAAATGTATTAATTTCAGCACGACCATCAGGTCTGAGGAAGCTTACACTCAAACAAGCCTTGTCCTTCTCTGCCCATAACGCAGCCCACAGCTCAAATGCTCAGTTTTGACATGACAGAAAGAGAGTAGTGGAGTTTGCAATGGCCAAATCTCAGCCATCCTGAATCTCTCTCCAGACCCCAAGCATGCAGAGCCCTCAAGGACTAGAAGGTGTTGGTTGCTGGGAGGTATGAAGCTGGAAACAAGAATTTGTTTTGAAATGGAGTAAATGGAGACACTGAAAGTTTACTCCAGTTTCAAATGCCTTAACACTAGCCCCAAACTCCTTTTGTTCTCTAACTGTTCAATTTCATATTCTCTGACTTGTGTTCTGGTTTCTCTGGGGTTTTTTTCACCTAAATTTGATTTTGAGAAGAGTTTGTGGGGGTATAGTATAGCCCTCCTTCCAGCATCTCATTAATTTTTCCATTGCCTCCTCCACTGTACCTCAGGTTCTGTCTCCACCAAAGCATTGGCATTAGTTTGTACTGAAATTCTGCACTGCAAGTAATTGCATAAAGTGTCAAGACTTATTTTAGCTGTATGGGTACTCAGGCTGGGCCTAGGTTGCTAATAAACTTGGAATCTTTTTTTGCCCTTACTGTTCATGAAATTATTGAAAATATGTACATGCTAAGACTGTAATTATAAGTAGAATGTGGGTCTGTCTGGCTGAGAAATACTGGACTTAAAGTAGTTGCCAGCATGCTAATAAATCACTTAAGGAAGCCATAAATACTCTTTAGGCTCTGCTGGCTTTCAGAAAATATTTGTAGTAAATAAACCAGATTCATGTCGACCCCTGTGTTGCTGGGGTTTTTTCCCACCTTCTAATTATTTAGATGCCACACCTAGATCAAAATAAAATCTGGTTTTGCATATCTGTGGTCATAAAAACAAGAGGAGCAAAGAAAATCAAACATAGGGTAACTGCAGCAAAAGAATACATACACAGGACATTTTTTCCAAATTTTTATACATAGCAGCCCTGTGAAAGCAGCTCAGCAGGCTGAGTAGCTTTCATGGGCTTTTTGACTTAAGAATTGAGTGATGACTTTCACTGCTTTAAAGTGCATGCTGGCTGCTAATTACTTTTTTTTAAAATGCAAATTAGATGGACTGGTGTGTGTCATCATATTAAAAACTGCAGATGCTACATTATGGGAGTATTCCAGGTGAGTACTAAAAGCTTGAATGACTATACACTGAAAAAAGAAAGGTTTTCTTTGCATGAGAAAGGGTTTTTTTGCTCTTTTATGTTTTACTGTTTATTTCCCAGTATGCGCCTTGTTCACATTAACAGAACATTTTAGAGAGTGCTTTTGAGTCAGCAGTGCACCAGGGTATATGAAGCTTGGAGCATGTTAAGATTTTATTATTTTCCATCTCTGGTCAAAAAAAAAAAAAAAAAAAAAAAAAAAAAAGTCGATTAGAGAATGGCTCAAGCAGAAAATTAAAGAAAATAGCAAGTAGAAGAAACTCAAATTAAGGGTGAAATATAGTTAGTTTTCAGCATGGGCAGGATGAGACTGGAAGCACACCTGGGTACACTGCTGCCGTTTGTGCTGTCTGAGGGGAGATGTATTTATTGCTTGTTGTATTTTTGCTTTGAGAGCCCTGTGTAATGGTGGTTATTAGCAACTATGGCTTGCACACATGCTGCTCTCCTGTCCTCTTTTACACCTTTGTGTTTGTTTTCCCTGGAAAATGAGGAAAGTTAAATGCTTTCTTGAATACTTGACTGAATACCTTCCTTGGCTGAAATTGCAAAAGACTCCATGAAGCATACATTGCTGCATTCTGATTTTGCCCTGCTCATGAGGCTGAACATATCATTGGTGCTTAATGTCCAGAGATTCAGGAGTTGGAACTTGAATTAATTCTCCATCTCTTTGTTTGTTCTCCTGTGTAATATACTGCAGGCTCCTCTCAACGCTGGCGTATCTCACTTTCCTTTTGAATACAGCAGCAATGCTGGCCTTTTAGAAATAAATGGGTGGGGATATTTCTGAACAGATGTTTGAATTTTAATTAAGATACTTGCCAGAACTATAAAGTAAGGTAAAAATTGGAAGCAGCCTGAAAAAACCCAACCTGCTTACATTTCATTGTTCTTTTTGAAAGTAAGAAATGAAACACAAGAGATATCATCCACATGCAAGAATGTTAGTATGCAGTTTCTCTTTACATCCTTCCTGATAGTCACTGATTTTCTTTCCACTGAGAAATAAAACAATATATATGTCTAGAAAAATTTATTTTTCTGCTTAGTTAGTAGGGTTAAAATTGTATTTTTATTAAACACTGAGTACTTCCTCATTTATCATTCTAAATGCCATTGCTTGTTTCCAAGGAGATAGAAATATGAAGGAAAGCCATCTGAGACTGATTTGTAAGGCTGTTCTCTTTAATGAGAGTTGAATGTGCCTTATTTTAAGGAACAAAAGAAACTTGGAGCCTCTGTAGTAAAGAGGTTGGGACTTCGAGTTGCATTTCTGTGCAGGCTTACTTTCTGTGTGTGGCAGTGGGAAGGGGATTGTAAAATGTTCAACACAGTGTCAGATGATCCTTTAGTGGCTCAGTTCTGCTGTTTTCTGCACTGAAACAGTGCAGGTTCCCTCACCCATCCATCCTTTGTAGTATTGGCTTCCTCCTGACAGTCAGAGGTTTTTCTTGGAGGACAAGAGTGAACAGTAGACAACTCGTTTTTCTTCCTGTGAGGAGTCCAGAAATGCCAAAGCCGGAGTGGTTCTATAGATACTGAAAAGCCTGTAATTGTTCAGTGCAGTGTAAATGCTAAGTTCTAACCAGAGACATCTTCTTTTGTTTAATTCCATTAATAAAATCCTAACTGAACGTGGAGGTAAACCCTTCAGTTGTCTTACCTGAAGTAGTCTTCACCACCTCAGTTGTATTTCTCAGTCCTGTAAAGGCGAACTGGTAAAGCCTCCAGGACCGGGTGTCCCCCACCTCCACCGAGCTGCGCTTCCACTGGTAAATGATCTCTTCTCTGGGGTAGCCATCTTATTGCAATGGAAAACACAGAATGCTTTGTTTCATAGTCACTGCTAAGGTTTAGGGTGCTTTGGGGAGTAAAAACACTACTTTCTATTTCTGGAAAAAAACTGGAGAAGCATATTGCAAGTAAATTATAGATATGTTTTTCTCAAGTTACTTACTAGTGCCTTTTACTTAATGTTGCATTTTATTTTATTAGTTATAAATTGTAATAGCACTTGAGACAAATTTTTCAGAAATAGGTTTTCCATTTTTGTGGACCTAATAGGATGCAATTTTGCCAATCCTCCAGATCCATCTGCAGCTGGACCAGGAATTCACACTTTGACCTAACTGCAAAATGTCAAACCCTTAACTCCAACTAGTGCAATAGTAAAACACCTGTGCACAGAGAGAAAGTGGAAGGCCATGATGCCTTGATGCTGAAAGTAAAAATTTCTTATTTTGTGCTCAGATATAAGCATAAATTAATCACATGGGGTCCAGAAATTTTGTAATTTTTTTAGTAGCAGTCCTTAATGATATTTATGAACGTATATGACACATGTACTGAAAATAAGATCAAAATAAAAGTTAAAACCAGTGGGGTATGTCTCATTATGAACATAACCTTCACTGACTCTAAGTATATAAAAATAAATTTATAATATGCAGTTCAGTGTGGGTCAGAAAAAGGAATATTTTTTAAGCATGTTACTTACAGCTTGAAAATTCCAGTGGGCAGGAATGGACATCCATGGGGAAGTTGTGTAACTGTAGCTGACACTCAGCATCAATTGTCAGCCTGAGAAGAAAGAGATCAGGACACAGGGAACGCATTTGAGAAGTTTGTCCTGAAAATTACATCATGGCAAGCAAAGTAAGATTCTTACTAATATGGATCCTGACTATAAAATATACAAATATTAAAGATATATATATATATATATATATATGTAATTATTGGAATATTCCAAGCATAGGAAGACATCGTGGTTACTGATAAGCAATATTTCTTCTTTTGGTTCCATAGACCCTGATCATCTACTTTCTGCACTGTGTAATGGAAGAAGGTATTCAAGTTCTGTTCCTGTGCATCTGAAATGGCAGCATTACTCATGACTGACAAATCCATAAGTAGATATACGGGTCATCTCATGAGCAGTGACAAATCTTTGTGTCACAACATGCCATAATGCACTAGGAAAATGTATTTTATGTGACAAAAATTCTATTTCAGAAATGATGGATAGGAGTCCAAATTTAGACATCTGCATCCAAGACAGCCATCTAGACTCCCTTCACAGCTAGTGCAAAGGCACTCTGAGGATACACTTCCCCTCACTCCAAAATAAGACATTTAAATTTAATCAGAAGAAAAATGTACCAAAAGGTGTTTGTCTCCACTGAATATTAGGAGAACCTTCATGATAACTCAGGTAGTGTAGGTGCTATAGATCAGGTAAAGACAATTACTTTTAGAAATCCCAAGTAAGATGAAATGTACCCTCCGATACTCCTGCTAAAAATTCTACCATTTTTCATTCACTCCCAGCCCAGCCATGAGCTGCAGGATACTTGAACTTTGGAAGAGATGGGATGAGAGAGGGAAAAAGCAAAAGGGTGGGGTAAAATGTTTATTTGTTCCATGAGGAGTCTCTAGGAAAGTTGTAGGTTTCTGGTCTTTGCTGATTCTGCAGTGTCTAAATGATGAGCTCTGTGAGCTGGATTTGTCTCCAGGTTCCTGAATGAAGATGTTATGGGCAAGTGACCCTGAGTTTCATCCTGTGGGATGCAGAGGAATGCTGGGACCACCAAGTCAATGGAGTCAAAAGGAAATTTTCTGCATTAGGGATTTAGGAAGAAATCCCTGTTGCCCTTCCTCTTCTCATTTTCATCATCATCAGTATCACAGATACTTGATTTCCTGCTGGGCAGGGTGATTCTTAAATCTGGGGGGAGGTAACTGAGAAAAATCAACCAGTCCTTCTGCATCCCTCTTCAGGACAGAATCCCAGCTGTGTGATACTATCACATTTCATTTCTGGGTTAATCCAGGCTGAATCCTTAGTGGTGCTTGCTGTGACTCACCAGCACACCTAAATACACATTCAGAGCAGATAGCTGTTTCTAAGTTCTACCAGATACATCCCTGTCTAATGAGAGAAAACAAAGGATTTGAACAGAAAAGTAAAGAAATCCAAACAGACAGTAGTGTAGCCAAGTCCAAATTTAACATTTCAAAAGTGGATCTAGGCTCGTCTTTACCAGACTAACTTTGATTTGCATTGGATTTCAATTTTGATTATTCTCTCTTCTGGCAATGCAATATGCAATGAATGTAAAATAACTATGAAATAAAACTCCTTTTTGTAATTCAGACACTTGCAATATTAAAAGGTTGTCTTAACCAAAGCTTCATATCTATTCAGTAAAATTATGTACTTTTCTTCAAAACTTTATTGTTGGCACCCAATAAAGTAAAAGCAAAAAACAACTTTTGAAAAATGCAGTCTAAAACTCAGATAATCTCATGTGTATCATCTTTGATTCTATAGTCTCATTTTAAACTATGAATTCTCTTGAAAAATGCTGTATTTATCCATGTATTTCATAAACCTGAATATTGTATCACATGCAATAAAAAGTATAAAACAACCCCCAGAGGATTTTCACATTTAGGAAGTATCTTGTGGTCATTTGGAATATGGTATTTGAGTTGTTACATATGGCATATGCATAACTTAATTATTGGAAAGGTAATTTGTCTTAAAAGAAAACTGTACACGTGACTGGCAAACCTGGACAAGTTGAGCATATCAAGTTCAGATCCCTGAAAATTTTGGTGGATATCCATAGGTTTGAGTTAAATATTCAATGCTGGGATGGCAAAACCTTATTTGCCTAAGATATCTGAGGAATAAATTGCTTTTTTAGGGTGGAGTTTCATCTGGCTAAATTGCAGTCACTTCAGAATAAGAGGCCTTTGATGTATATAATAGCTCCTTTTCGACCATGTACTTAGTTCAAGGATATTTCATATTTAGCAGTTTAACACAATAAAAAGGTGAAAGGGACCAAACCAATGGCAAACAATAAAACATACCTGAAAATGAAGACTAATTACTATAAAAATGCCTATATTAATGTTAGTATAGGAAGGTGACTATTGTGGAGCGAGACAGTACAATCTATAAGAAGAAATAAAACTTCTTATTGTGCCAATATAAAATAAATTTCATGCAGTTGATGTCTTGTAAATACTTCCCTTTTTCAGGGTTCTTTGCGTAAACAAATAGGAACACCCAGTATTTTTTTCCTTCAGGCTAATGTCAAATGGCCTGAATTCACAGGATCTTTCTCTTTGGCTTTCCATAGAGAAAATGAAATTAAAGTTAGGTATAAATACCTCAATGTGTACAAGACTCTGCCGTCATTCCAGATCCTGAGCATCCTATTAGGAGTTGTTATCCAATGAGCATCAGCCTTCTTGGAATTTCGGAAGAATGTGTCTGGTATCCAGATCTTCCCAACCATGTTGCTGTTTAATCTGAGCACTTTTATAGTGCTGTTGAACTTCAGACGTCTGTCATACCACGTTTGGGCGAAAAATATATCAATTGTATATTCCTGTTGTGTTAACCAGAAATACTGATGAAAACATAGCACTCAGCATTCCACATAACTCCTGATATGCTTTCCTTAATTTCATATGAAAAAACTGTGAACTACAGAAGGTGGTACTAGAACTGATAAAAGCAATCTCTTTTGGTGAATTTTTGAGGCATGCTTTACCAAAGATTACTGTTTTAAAACAATTTATTGTTTTTTCTTTGAGGGGGTAAAACTAAGGTGCAAGTGAGTGTTATATGCACGAATTCTTTGTCCCCACTTTCTAATTCTGTGTCCCCACATCTCAACCCACACCTGCTCAGGTCACAGAACAATTACTTATTTCCTCAGATCTAGGACAGGAAGAGCTTGAGCTGACTGAATTGCCTGTGCCCCCTGGTTAATCTCAGAAATGGTGAAGTCTGGAGAGGCTCCAGGCCTTTTACTTTTTCTCTCTTGGTGGCAGGAGTGTTAATATCACCAGTGAACGGTTTTCCCGATATTGCAGCAATCTGGAAGCTGGGTTTTACACGAGTTAAACTGTTGCAAAGCATTTGAAAGCAAAGCACATAAAAATGTGAGGATATGTTAAAACTATTATTTTTGCATATTTTCAGCATATAGCTCAGTTTTCCTGTCTTGTGCAGATTTATAGCTCATACGTCCTCCCATCCATAATTAAAATGAGGTTTTAAAAATAATATAGGTATGCCACAACATTAATAACTAATGGAAGCTCTATAATGTCAAAATGATGGAGACTTTGTAACACGGAAAATGGGCAATCCTTTACCTACCATATTGATAGCATTCACAGGGCCAATGCTATTTACGTACATGTCAGTGTGAATTATTGTCGGTTTCACTGCAAGAGAAACAACAAGAATCAGTAACCTCAATGAAGGTCAAAATCAACTACATAGAGTCAAGCAAAGCATGTTATTATGGCACCTCTGTGGCTGTGGTTGCCTCACATTTCAATGTGCATATACAATAAATACAAATTTGCAACCATGCCTTCGGTTTGAAATTAGTGGGAGACACTTTGAGACAAATTCTTACATCATTTATTCTATCAAAACAAATTCCCTTATGCCATGAGAACAAATAGGGAAACCAGTGTTGATAGCTTAGAGATACTCAAGTCTGACTGAGAAGATCTATATTTTGTGTCAGGTCACAGCAACACATCAAAACAAAACACTATCAATGAAAGCAAACTTAGTTTTCTTATGATGTCTTGCATCACTTGTTTTACATTATAATGCCAAATGCAGCATGACTGCTGTTGCCTGCAGAGGTGGCTATAGCTAAGTAACAATTTTGTGAGCCCAAAGCCAAAATAATACTTAAGGCTCTATGACAGAAATTAAGAATAGTTGTTACATTAATTTGTTTTGAAATTGCTCCATTTCAGCTTTATTCTTCTTAGACACTTTGACTATAGCATGATTGTTTTTTTCCCAGATGCTTTTAGGAATGCTTTACTCCCTTTCTGCTTCTAAAGTCTTGATTTAAGACAAATTCCTCTGCTAATTTACACTGTATACATATATTGAAGGTTAAAGGCCCATGTTATCCTTCACTGTGAAAAATTCATTAGTTTATAAGCCTCTATAAACTTGTTAGAAACAGCTTTCTTCATTGACATTGCTCTCTTCTTTGCCTGCCTCATCCATGATATCTCTGTGCATTTTTCTGTAATCTTATTACTGCTGTATCCTCTTCTGCAGAGGTATTGTCTGCCTGCTCTGTGCACTCACGGGGCTTCTCAAACTGACTTGCAGCAATTCGGGGAGATTTTTTTCTTTTGAGTTACCACAGTAATCAGTGGAGAGGAAGATTCCTCCAAAAGGTGATTCAGTCAAATATGACTTCCATTCTGAGTCCAGGCTTGGTTCTCTATACTTACATTGGCTGTGGGAATCATCTGGGCAGATTGACTTTGCTGGACTGCATTTATCTTTTGTGAACCTCTTCCTCTGTGCCCTATTGTGTCACCTCCTGCCCTGCTGTGCAAGTGAGGGCCCAGGCTGCATCAGCCTGTGCGGGTCTGCTGCTGTTGGAGGCTCTGTATCCGTCACATCATACAAGGATTAGACTGTGTTACCCTCTTTTTGGCCTTTCTTTCCAATGTATTGTTTGTGATTCTCTAACAGCATCTCTTAGGTATAAAACGAAGAGAAGAACTTGCTTTTTCATTACCCAGAAGTTAAATTCTGAACTTCCTATGCAGGTAAATCATCACAAGCAGCCTGATTTACCAAATTACAATTGTCTTAGGATAGATTCAGCAATCTTAATTTATGTCAGCTTCCAAAATCATGGCTACTTTACGTGCCTCTGATGTTTTGCTGCATTGCATTTTATTCTTGTAACTACTTTGAATGGATTCTGCTTCCTGGGTAGCATAATATGGCATGAAAATTCTTTTTTTTCACTGCATAATCAAAAGTGGTCTAAAAACAAAACCAACGTACCTCCTATGTCAGGTCTCAATTTGTTGTCATATCCTTCCAGCAAGCCATTTAAAATAAGAGTCACATCACTCTCATGGACTTTGGGAGTCAAAACCCAAGTCTTATTTGAAGTGTAATCTTCATAATCATCATCTCCCTTTTGGGTGGAACTATTAAAGAAATAAAAATGAGGAAATTAAAAGCCTTGAAAAATACAAATTTGTAGGTAATACACACACATTTTAGATTTTAATAATACTGTAAAAACATTTTTTAAATTTCCCATGTTCAAAATCAGACTCCCAGTAAAGATGTCACATAACAGTTGAGGTTACAGTTCACTTCAGCAGCATTTTCTTTTAGTATGGTTGAGATCACATTCTGTCTGTTTGGAGGAACATCAGTGCTTATCACCTTTGTCATGCCTATTTTTTTTCTCATTGACTCAGGTGGGACCAGTTATGGAACAAATCTAATTGTCACTTAGCTTATGTAACTCTCCACCAAAATATCACTTATTATGTACACAGTGTTGTTGCTTTACTTCTGAGAGAATGATTTGATGAAACACATTACTGACAAGACCAATAATTAGATTCATTCAGACAAACTTCTCATGCAGCTCTTCTTCACTCTGATGAACTTGAGTTTATTGTGCATTTGGAAAGCTGAGCACAAATTTTTGCCAAGGGTTTTTCTTTTCACTTTTGCTAACCAGAACCCACAGAGGATAAAAAGTCTGTCTGCTGGGGTTTTTCTCTTACTCAGAACTGTGACAACAGATCTAATTCAACCTGCTTAACACAATAAAAAAAGCAAGTTCGGAGTCAGAAATGTGTAGACTAGTCTTAATGGATGTTTTGTTTTCTCAAAATCAGTGCCTTCAGTTCTAGAGTAGAACATTGAAACTACTTTAGAATATGACGTAATCAGATATTTTCATTTCAGAATGTCAGGGGTAATCAGCTGTACAGTGCCAAGCAACTGTATGGGTTTTTTGCATAATATGCCAATGCCCTTCTTTCCTGACCTGCTTCTGTGACAAAGTTTGAATGCTGCTGTATGGGTATGGAAAATCTTAATGATACTACAAGTGTCTTAAGCCAGTGGATAGAGTTTGGATACAAATGGGCGAAAAGCAGAAAAATTAATTATTTTCCAGTTTCAGCTAGAATCTGAAAAGGAGTAGGAAAGACCACAGAGAAGCAGATTCTCATGAGGGCTGGAGCTTCTGCTTGGCACTCAAGACTGAAAGAGGCAGAGCTGGTCACAGTCATGGGTGCAGTAGTGAAGGGATGACTCCTCCCAGAGCCTGAGAGCACCATTGTGACAACAGCGATTGCTCAGCTGAGGTCGTGTCTGCTCTTCCCTACAGTGCTCTCCTGCTACCTCCAGCTTGTACCTACTCAGAGTGCAAGGCCCAAAGGCTTTCCCGTGTTGGCTGTTTGGGAGCTGTAAGCCAACTGCACAAATGGAATCTCAGTAGGAAAGAGGTTTTGGGTTCTTTCTTCCCCCTGGGCACAGCCTAACAGGAAAGAGCCGTAGCTCTTTTTGCCTCTCAGTGTAGGACTCTGCTTCCCAGGAGGTGCTGAAGGCACAGGGACATTTGAAGCAGCCTGAGGTGTGCATGGGGCTGTAGCAACTGGGAATATGTAGCCTGGAGAGAGAGCCAGTCTTGCTTTGAGTGGAGCTGGGAAGCTGCTCATGAATCTGGTCTTTGTTACACATGCTGGGTACCAGCCACTGACTGCAGCCTCCAGGCACCGCCTCACCCGCCCTGCACCAGCCGTGGGTGTCTGGGAGCTTCAGCTTCCCAGGTCAAGAATTGGCAACCTAACCTCTTCATTCTGGCTGCACAAGCCTAGACCTGTAGTGTTTTATTAGGAATCAAAAGCAGCATTTAACTGGCAATATGCTCGGTAATATTCTGCTGGTCCTGGCAAACAGGCCAATTTAATGAATTTGGGAGAATATTTTTTTTATTCAGTTGTCTGGAGTTCAAAGATCTAATTGTAATTCAAAGAAACATAACTGAAGCCAAATTCTGTCTCCTGGAGGAAAGGAAATACTTCTAAATAAAGTCTTTGCAAACAGAAGGCACTAGATTATATGTTTTCAAACTAGGCAAAGTGAATGAAAAAACATAACTTTATGTATAAAAAGCCTTATTGCTGTTTTATAACCAATTAAACAACCATTCTCTGAAAAGAATATATTTTTCTGAATGGAAAAGTAAAAGTAAATCAAATGCATTCTTTCACAGTGCCATGAGAAAGCTTCAAAACTCAAACCAGCTAATTAGTAGAGTCTGGTCTACTAGGCAGTGCAAGATTAGAAGCATGTTTGTCTAGAAGTTTTCTCAGATCTAGAACAACCTTATTGAACAGCAGCCCACAGTAAATGAAACTTCCCTTCCTTCTTGGAAATTATTTGTATGACAGAAATAGCTACCTGTTTGTTTGCTCATCTCTCACCACAAGCCATTTTGGCACTCCACATCTCCAAAACCAGCAAATGCTTTATGAAATTAGTGGGAGACAGAGGAGGGAAAACACAGCCAGTGTAGCTGGGGAAACATGCTGCTGAATTCCAGCTTTTATAAGAATTCCACAAGTGTGACAGCACAGAAACCTCTTTCTCGTGAGAAAGAATCTATTTGTTTATATAAACTAAGATAAAGGTAGTGAAACTCTCATGAATCCAGGTGGCCAATTAGCTGCGGGGGGCGTGCAGCCAATGGCCAATCAAGTGAGAATCCATTTTGTAAATAAAAGCTGAATTTAATAAATAAATTGATCTTTTTTGCCACTTGACCTCTCAAGATTCTGTGTTTCAACATCCGCTCACAGCGACATCTGGTGACCCCGACGTGTACTACACGCGCCGCCGAGGTACGACTTCGCGAAGGCCTCCCCCCCACCC
>VZTJ01001228.1:0-31795 GCA_013397795.1 Orthonyx spaldingii
GAAGGGAAGGGAAGGGGAGGGAAAGGGGCCCGCGCGCCCTGACGGCGGCGGCGGAAGCGGAAACCCCGCCTGGCGCGCGGGAACCGCCGGCGGCACCGGGACCGCGACCGCGGGGCATCGGGACCGGGACCGGGATCGGGATCGGGGGGGCATCGGGATCGGGATTGGGACTGGGACCGGGACCGGGACCGTGCGGTCATTGGGATCGGGACTGAGAGGGGACTGTGGGGTCATTGGGATCGAGACAGGGATCGTGAGGGCATCGGCATCGGGACCGGGACCGCAGGGGCATTGGGATCGGGACCATGGGGGAATCGTGGAGGTATCGGGATCAGGAGGATCGGGAGAGGACCGGTACCCTTGAAAGGATCGTGAGATGGGGTCGTAGCGGGATCGGGACCGTGAGGAAGATCGGGACCGGGAGGGGATGGCGGGGCGAGCTCCACAGAGCCCTTTGTCCGAGTGAGCCTCAGGCGATACCGGGGGCACAGGGGGTTTGCCGGGGAGCGCCGGGCTCCGTGTGAGTGGTTCGCCTGTCTCGCACACTTTGTGTTATTAGCATTGTTCTTACTGCTCGTTTTCTTATTCCATAGTTGCTTCTAGTAAATCGTTCCTAGCCCAACCCAAAAGTGATCTTTCCTTTTTTGTACCTCCAGTTCTCCATCCTGTCGCAGGGGGAGGTTGGGGGGACGTAAGCAAGCATGGTCTGGGGTGTTTCGGTGGGGACACTAAATTGGGGAATTCCATTCCTAAACCATGACAGACGTGTATTTTAGAACGGTCTGCATGAAGCAGAGTCATCACCAAGGTATTTATAGTGCTGAACAAGTCCCTTTCTTGTGTTCATAGAATTAACTTAAAAGTCGACTACCTGAGGTCTGGGTGGCTGGAGCCAGTGCCTGTCCTAAGTCCTTCCAGCCTTCTCAGGGGGGCAGCTGTGCCCTGATGGGGACTGCAGGTGTGCTGCCTGGTATTTATTGATGGCTTAGAGCAGGATTTGCTATTGGGCAGCCCACTCCATGTTTTTGGATCTCTTTGAAGTTCCTGAAAGCCCTCCAGGCTGGGATCAAGACGATTTTGTGTCAGCAGCAGCTTTTATAGTCTGTCTCACCATGTCTCTTCTTACATGACATAAATAACATACATTGAGTATATGAAATGTGTGTGCTTCATGACTTCATGAAAATCATATGGTAGGCTGCCCTTCAGTGTGTTCCATAGCCAGGCAGGGACAGGCCTGGCCTCTCCCAGAACTGCACGTTTTCTTTAGCAGCTTCTGATGCTCCTTTAGCTCCTTTGTCCCAGTTATTTCAGAAGTTTCTTCTCCTAATCAGTGTCATGGTATTCTTAGAATCATTTAGGTTGGAAAAGACCCTTAAGATCATAGAGTCCAATGTTCAGGTGCCACTGTTCATCCAAACTTGAAAATGAGATCTTTACATTCTCAAATAAATTTGTTGGTGCCTGGAGTTCTTCAGGAATAGTTGTTCTGTTTCTATGAGTGTTCCTCGCCACTCAGCCATCTCTTGGGCACAAGCCAGCCTTTATCGGTGCTGTGGAGAAGCACAGGGATGTCTGTGTTTGGGGTTGCTCAGGGGTACAGCTCCTGGCCGTGACTTCAGGAGGTGGCTGCCAGCAGGGCCACCTCGTTTTGTGTAACATTTCACCTGAACTGTGCCCCGTGACTTACAGAGTGAGGTAGCAGAGGGCTGCAGACATGACGAGGACACTGGAGCTCCTCACTTTTGGGGAAAGGCTGAGGGAGCTGGGCCTGTTCAGCCTGGAGAAGAGATGACTTGAGCAGGGATCTCATCCACGTCTGTCCGTGTCTGAAGGGAGATGTTGGAGGATGGAGCAGGCTCTTTTCGGTGGTGCCCAGCAATAGGACAAGAAACACACGGAATTCCACCTGTATACCAGGAAGAACTTCTGTCCTGTGCAGTAACCACGCACTGGGACACTGCCCAGGGAGGGTGTGGAGTGTCCTTCACTGGAGATGTCCGAAAGCCGTCTGGACACACTTCTGGGTGCCGGCCTCTGGGGACCTGCTCCATGGTCCCTTCCAACCTGAACCATCCTGGCATTCTGCGACGCAGACAACGAAGAGAGGTCTATTTTCCCCAGGCCCTTTTTCCCCCGCTCCCGCCGGCGAACGGGCGGGTGCCAGCGGAGGCAGGGCTCAGTAAATGGCGGGGGGGCGGGCCCGGCCGAGCGGGCGGAGCGGGGCCGGGCGGGCCCCGGCGGGCGGAGCGGAGCGCAGCGGGGCCGGGCGGGCGGAAGGCGGCGGAGCGAAGATGGCAGAGCCGGAGGCGCAGCTGCTGCGGGCCGTGGGGCTGATCGGTGAGGGCCGGGGCAGCCGGGGCGGTGCCGGGCCCGCCGCGCTGAGGCCGCGGGGCCGGGGGTGCCGGCTCTGCCTGTTGCGGAGCTGAGCCGAGCACAACTCGGCCGAAGTGTCTGAAATTCGCGGCTTCCGAGGTTGGTGTTGCGAAATCAGAAATAGGGGAAATCATAAATAAGCTGGTCCGGGTGCTTGTTCCCCAGTACCGTGCTCATATCGAATGTGCGTTCAAACTTGGTGCTTCTTCCACCTCGCGAAGCAGGTCAAGAATGGAGATTTATTAATATTTTAAAAATAAAACCCGTATCAGAATTCCTGCCTCAGGGCTTAAACCGTAGTGGCAGAACTGGATGTCTGGGGTCAGGGAAAGGTGGAATTTTAATCTGATTCCAGGAAACAAACCTGATTAACCCATCAATTTACTTCCTTGCTGCTGTTTGGCATTCTCACAGTGAACATCTTTCCACCATAGAAAAAGACACCAACGGAGATGCTTTGTGGGTTTGGTGTTATCCGTCCGTAACAGCTGAACTGAGGACTCTGTTGCTGAGAAAGTGCTGCCTTACAGATGAAAACAAATTGCTTCATACGTTTGTATTTGGCCAGTATAAAAGGTCTTGGTTCTACATCACAACGGTAGAAGTTCAAGATTCTCCAGCCTTGAAAAAGGTAGGACTTGGCAGGGCTTTTCAGCAGAATGCAGGAAGGGCTCCTGCAGAGCTTCCACTGTGGGGTTAAGCAGTGTTTTCCCATGGAGGGAAACGTGAGGAAGAGAATGGATTCAAGGTGGTGTGTGCTCACAGATGCAGCTCTTACCCAGGTGCCCAACCAGTCCATGTTTCATTTTCTTACAAAGATGTATCTTGGATGGAATTGCAGAATGATTGAGCTACTCATTACCCGATTTAAATTATTTGTGTTCACATGCAAATGCTATTTCATGCTGCTATTTCTAGTTAATTTGCATTTCAAGTTCAGCATTTTTTTTTCTCTCTATGAAGCTTTTTCATAGTGTCCAGAATCTTGTTCCTGCAGAACTTGATGCCTTTTTTTCTAAAGGGTCGAGTTATGTAGGTACTTTTTTCTCCCACTGCATTGATTACTAAAAGACAGCAAATATGTTTGTATCTTCTATCTTTTCCCTGTTATGAAAATCATTAAGCTGTGTGTTAAGTCTGTTCAATTTTCATGTTTCATGCTATGTTGTTAAGTAGAAACATAATGTGGTAATTTTGCACGCCCACAGCAGAATGTTGCTTGCCTTTCCTCACTCCAAGTTTATATTTCCTATGAAGTAAAATAAAATTAAGTGTCACAGTGCTGTCCCCAATAGTTGCAGTGGGAGATGCTGTTTCATGAGGACATGTGAACCTGGTCATTGTCTGCAGGCTTTCAGTCTTTTACTGTTCCAGCCCACAATCATTTGATTGAGGAAGTTAGAGTAGTTCTGTTTGTGGACCTGCAATCTGTGTATTTTTTTCCAGTCTCCTTCTAAATATGTTGATGCTGTCTGCCTTTACAACCTCCTTTGGTAACAAATTCTGGAAGTTTCATTCCTGGTGTGGGGAAGAAAAATACCGTTCTGTTTTTTAATAACCTCATGAGATTAGAGGAAAGCAAGTCTTGCAGTGTAGGTTGAGCAAAGATAGTCTGTACTAGAGCTGAGTCACATCAGAAGTTGTCTACCCAGGCCATTCCTGCAGGTAGTAACTTGGAGCCTTGACAGTGAAGTGACCAAGGCTGTTAATGGGGGGTCATTAACTGAGCTCTGTGTGTTTCTGTGCCTGTGTCATGTGCAGGTGACCCACTTCTCCATTGTCCTGACAGCCAAAGACTTCAACCCAGAGAAATATGCAGCCTTCACCAGGATCCTCTGTAGGTCTGTATGAAAGCTGGCCTGAGGTGCTGCCATATGCATGCTTAGATCCTGCCAAAGCTAAAGGTTAAATTCACTCTGTTGCATTTATTCAAACAATCTGCTGCAAACTCAGTCCTACAAATGGAATCAGATGATAAAAATCCTTGATTTGAGCTTGTCATGCCTTCATGCAGTAAGTGTTGTGTGAATGTTAGGTGTCCATTGGGTTTTAATGTGTGTCTTCTCCAGACACACACCACCACCACCACCCTCACACTCATTTTCTCTGAGAACATATTTTTTTAAAAGTGTAAATGTTTCAGAAGAGGTCAGTGCTGGACTTAAAGGTCACCATGTGTATGGTGAACGACTTGCATTCCTCCACAACATCTCTTGCTTCGTGCAGCTCCTCTGAGCTAAGCACAGCACCCAGGGATATTTTTGCTTTTCTGCTAGGGAAGTGAGAGCCCTATTCCAACCAAAAAACCTCTTCTCATTTCCTTGTCCTGTTTACTCACTTCCCTTCATGTCCCCATTCTCATGCTCTCTCTCTGCTTCTTATATTGCTTTTCCTTCAGTTTCCAAATTAGTTCAGTCCCAGTTGCTGACACCAAGAGTATTCCCTGAGATTTTGCAGCTGATTGGATGCAATTGTGAGGTTATTGTGCTCTTGGGACTTCCTATGTATAATGTAGACTTGGGAATGCCTTCAGGCTTACCAATTCTGCAGGGTACTGAAAAACTGAGATTTGTTCTTTTTTGGTGATACATGAAATATTTAGATTTGCTATGGATCACATTACTGCTGACTTAGCTGGTACTTCCTTTCAAATCTAGAATGGATTATTCTAAGCATGGTAATAATTGAGTTTCAAATGTGCTGTAGCTTTGTGCTATAGCTAACATGGAAAATGTGTAGTTGACAGCTTCAGTGCTATTCCTGAAATATCTTAACCTGTAAAATAGGTTACAGTGTCTCTCTGCTTCCTGGCAGACTGCTGACAGTGCTTGGGTTCTTTTGGTGTGTGGTTCTTCTGTGTCATTTTGGTTTTTTAATGAGTATCAAGGATGTGTTTATATTTTTCTTTCATCATTTAGCAAAGAGTACAGAAGCATGGCAAAAGATACTTGGATAAACAATTAAAAACTACCTAGTCATAGTGTGCATGCAATAACAGGAGTTACTGTGGTAGTTGGTTTTTCATAAAGCAACACCTTCCAAGTCTGCAAAGAATCCTTTGTCTGGACACCTGCCCATACCTTTGGGGTGTGTTTCTATCTTAGTCCATGTTGGTTCATTCATAAAATAGAAAACTGAAATAAGAATACAGGGTTATTTTATATTCTGAAAGACAAACTTGTTTGTGTGCAGGTTGGGAGACTTCTAGTTTAGTATTTAAAACCTCAACCAGGTGTCCAAAAATTTTTTTTGCCAATAATATTGCTATTTGTGATACTGAGTTTTAATTTTTAATTTTTCATATATATACTGGTGCTTACTGCAGTTAAAAGATCAGACTCTCTCCTTTTCACACAGAATCTACTTGAAGCATGGAAGTCCAGTTAAAATGATGGAGAGCTACATTGCAGTCCTTACAAAGGGCATCTGCCAAAGTGAAGAAAATGGATCTTTCCTCAGCAAGGACTTTGATGCTCGGAAGGCTTACCTTGCTGGTTCCATCAAAGGTTAATCACTGCCTCTGATTTCTTTCTTACAGCCTAAAATACAATCTTGTTTACATGTGTGCTTCAAGTAAACAGTGCTAACACTGTTACTTGTGCTGTTATTATTAAGCTTCTTCAAAAACATGATAATATCAGCATATATATCTTCTCTAAAATAATTTTCTCTCTTTTCTAGATATAGTGTCTCAGTTTGGAATGGAAACAGTTATTTTATATACAGCACTGATGTTAAAGAAGAGAATTGTAGTGTACCATCCTAGAATAGAAGCTATCCAGGAATTTACCAGGTATTTTATCAATTTATTCCTTCCCACCCAACCCCAGAACCCAACAAGTTTTGAACCTTCACTGAGAGAAAATCCCATATTTTAGGGGAAAACAAAATCTGTCTTAAACCTGTTTATTGAAATTCTGCTAAATCCCTCTTAAGGTTTTAGCTGTATGTTGCTCAACTCAGAGAAATATTATGGTGGAATGGGTGATAAACTCTGCTTGCACTGATAGTAGAAACCTCTGTAGTTCATATCTATATATCTATCTATCTATCTATCTATCTATCTATCTATCTATCTATCTATCTATATATACACATCCCAAATGAGACCTAGTCATAATTGTTCTTTTTCATGACATGCCACTTTTACTGTGAAACTTCAGTTAGAGTAAGTAAAAATCTACCATGTCTCAAATTGCACTCTAAATCTCCCTAGGACTTTGCCTGCTTTAGTGTGGCATCGACAAGACTGGTCAATTCTTCATTCATATGTCCATCTAAATGAGGAGGAACTGGAAGCCTTAAAAGCCTGCACAGGTAGTGATAATTTATTAATCAAAAATACAAGGAAAATTTAATTTCTGTTTCTGTTGCTGCAAGGTCTTGCACAGCGCACTTTGGAGGGAACAAATGGTTGTTTTGCTATTAATGCTGTTGATCAAAGTTAAACATTTTCTTTGGGAAAGGCAAATCAACTAAACAAGTATGTGGGAAGATAATTAATCTGGTGGCTTTGGGTGGATCCACATCAGTCTGTCCCTAATCACAGATGCAAAGCAGCCTTGAGATTTTTTTGATGCCTTGATTGGAGGGATTGAAAGTCTTCGTGTTGCACAAGAACCAGCTCACTTTAGATAAGCTACATTTTTCCCCAACTTCTACACATCACTACTAGCAGAATCTTTTTTTTTTAGTTCGTAACTCTGAAGTCCCAGACTTCTGTTTTGATGTCAGTGAAGTCTGTGGCTCCTGAGCACAGGTAGATTTTACCTGTAGGAGTTTGGTCTGTGTGACACTGCTGTGTGTGCATAGGGCTTAATGCATAATCCAGGAAGAGGCATTTGTTTTGTGCAGAGGTTACTATGACACAGAAAATGAGCAAGGAGACTACTCATCCTCAGCATTTCTACAGCTCACTAAGCATCTACCATGGAAAAAAACTGCTCTAAGCTTGCTCATCTGACATGCTATAAATAAGAAAATCTGCTGGGTTTATTCCTCTGTTCCAGTCTAATGCAGACTTCGTGACAAGAGGCTCCAGAGTGGAGATTTTTGTAATGAGAAAGTTGCAAATGAGTAATTTTAGTAGGAAGGTAGGAAGAGAGTTGGAGATTTCAGATTGCTAACTTGGTGATATTGATATAGTGTTAACAGTTAGTCCATGCTCAAGGCAATTTTAGACGTTAGTATTTAAGCTCCTTGGCAATGAAGCATCTGCTGAACACTGTTTGAATGATAATATCAGGAGAGCAACCTCCTGGGTCCAGTGAGTATTGTGTCAAATAGTCTTAGAACAGACTTTAGGAGTGTGATTTTTGCTTTTATTTGTGAAGATCCTAATCTTGCTCAACTCTGTGCTCTAGGTTACATCGCTGGATTTACAGACTCTGAAGTGAGCAGTAGATCAGACCTCTATGATGTGTATGTGAATTTGGCAGACAGTGAGATTACTGTTTCACCTGTAGTAAAAGGTTGGTTGCTGTTTGTATTTTGGATTTAGAGGCAGTTTATTCCAGAGTTGACAGTAACTGCTCAACCTTGCTGTAGGTCAAACAATCTCAATCCTTCTTCCACCCAGGTTTTGAAAAGTCAATATGTAATTTTCTGTCTTAGTTTTATTGCCACACTGGAAGACTGGTTGAAGGTGGAATTTGGGAAGATGTGCTTTGTCTTCCAAAAAATGCACAACTGGGATTTCATAATATCCATATTAGGCATAGAAGAGACTGAATGGAGAAAAACCACCTGAGCCTTTAGAAAAACATGGCATTGAATACTTGAAGACTGGGGACTATTTGAAAGAAAAGCTTCTATGTTGTTTATCATTTTGCTGCTCCTTATCAGCTGCTTAGGGCCACTTCAGAGGTACTGGCTGTTGATCCAAGGTTACTGCCTTACCAATAGATTTCAAATAGCAGTCATGAAAAGATTTCTCAGTTTGGTGTGTTATGCATATGCATTTCTAGATACCACAAAAAAGTTACCATTACGGTTGGTGTTTGGTTTTTTTCTTACACAGAGGCAATGACAATGGGAAAGCTTCACAAAGAAATTGGACAACTAATTGTTCAATCTGCAGAAGATCCAGATAAATCAGACAGCCAAGTCATTAAGGTTAATATTTTATTTTTAAATCTAATTAACTTCTATTGCTAAATCTTGGCAGAAGGAGAGAGTAGGAGGAAGAGTGGCACTGAGAATCAGTCAGTCTCTTCTACCTTCTGCCTTTTTACAAATGGGCATTTTTATTCATCACGCAGGTTTTTAAGGATAATTTATATTATCTCTTGAGTGATATTGCTGAAGAAAGTTTAGAAATTCTATTGGTTGTAAGACTGGATTCCCAGTTTTATTCCACAAGACATGGATTTTGCTCAATGCTTTGTCAATAGTATTGGCAATACCTTGAAAAGGTCCTGCTAAATATGGCTTCTTAGCTATAAAACCTGATTTTTATGATTTTTCACTTCTTCCCCTATCTAATAGACTATTAGATATTTCACAACTGAGTGACTTAGTCACAGAGCTCAGTAAGGCCAGGAGAGGAGTGGCTATGCCCCCTTTGTCCAACGTGGCACAAGAGCAGGCTGAAGAACTGTTGCAAGTTTACCTTAAAACAAATTTGGTCTTTACTTAAATGAGCTAATTTTAAATCATGATTTCCTTTTTTGTTCTGTATTGATTGTTTTTAAAAGTGTATGTGAAAACATTATAATACCTGATACTATATTCATGGTTGCTTGTTTTTCTGTTCCTTAAGGACATTTCTCTGAAGACAAAAGAAATCTTGGCTACTTTAGCCTCACTTACTGAAGTTTCTGATGGCAATGAAAAACCAGCCCTTAACGCTGAGGCCCTGAAACAAAAGCGATTCCCACCAGCCACAGAAAACTTCCTTTTCCATTTGGCAGCTGCTGAACAAATGCTCAAAATCTGATTTTGATGCACTGCAGTGTTATGGACCAATTCAGAAAAGCTGTCTCTGCCATCCAGATAGGTATACCTGGTATTTTACATGAAAAACTAAAGGTATGAGTGAATGTCATAGTTACCATGATATAATGCAGAATATTGGAGCTTGACTGGGAACATGTGGAGATATATTTGGGAACATTCCTGGTGTCACTATCTCTCCCCAACTCTGTACCTATGGCTCCTGTATTTCACACCACAAGGTGAGTGGATATACAAGGAGCACAGGCCAGTGTGTCCAGGCTGTGGTGGACATTAGTGGCTGTTTGTCCTGCACATTCCAGAGGCTGGACAGCTCTGACTGCTCTGCCTGGGCTCTGGAACACGGCTGCAGCACACGTGCTGTGAAACCAGCACAGCTGGGATGTGCTGATCTCTGCACACCCTGAACGTGCAGCTGCTCTGAGTGCTCCTTCTGGGCTTCCAGGGATGTCAGCCTGTCACATGCTGCTCTTGCTCTGGACTGCCTGATACCTGGGAATCCCAAATAAATGGACAAGTTCTCTCTTTCTACTTGAAAGTGTCTAGGTGTGAATAAAGGATGTCTGGGGAAATCTGATGTGGTAGCCTTAGTATGAAAAGGAAAGGGTATTTTGAAGCTCAGGTGTGACTTGAGCACCTCTTTTGGACTCTTGCCTTAGAGGTTTTCCCCCTTTCATTCGTCCCATGCCTCTGATGGAAGGATAAGATACAGGATTACTGTGCTTAGAGTGGGGCTTCCTCGGGGGTCACAGACAGGTGCTGCCTTACAGCTGGAGTCGTTTAAGAAGCTGCTGGGGTTCTCAGCTGAGAAGAGACCTGGCTGTTCATTCCTGATCCAAGTGAGAGAAAGTCAGATGAGTCAAAGCCTTATGGACCAGGAATGCTCAAACAGCCAGGTACCACAGGCAGAGCATCAGCTTCTTGAATGACTGGAGCTCTAACACAGGTCCTGTCTGATGGTGCTCTGTGTAAACTAAATCTGGATGGAAACTTTTGAAGTCATAGTGAAAACTGGGAAAGAGTTTAGAGGAAATCAAAATTTGCCTATTTGTTTGGTTGCACAGCCATAACTCAAGAGATTTTTTTTAATTTTTTTTTTTACCAAGCAGCCTGAAACTAATTGCTTTACAATCTTCTGAGAAGAATTTAGAGTCTTTGTAGGGAAATGCTCTGAGCCAAACAATCTGTATTTGTTCAGAAATGTCCACAACAAATCAGTCAATTCTGCAGTAGCACTTTGTTACAAGAAAAAAATAACCTTTTTCCTGGCCTTTGTACAGATAGGCTGTAGCATGTGGGTTTTACATAGAGATTTTATACTTATGATTAAAACTTTAGTAACCAATATTTATATTGTTAAAGAATTGGATGTTTGCTATTCTGAAACTGGTAGAGCTCATCAGTAACTACGTGCAAGCAATATTGATTGGAAAAAGAGTTGTCCATTTGCAATGTGTGATACCTGAAGGGAATCTGTTTTAGAATGTGATTAAGGGATGTGGCATCTGTGTATAAAATGGGTGGTTATTACAGTCAGGACATGGAAGTGCTTCAGAACAACCCCCTATTTTCAGGGGTGTAAAATTCTACTTTAAACACTTAGTCTGAAGTTTAAATTCTGAACACAGTAGCATGTAAATTTTTTTTAACTTCTGAGAAAAATACTGCAACTGCCTTTGTTTACCTGTAAGTGCTCTACAGCTTTTTTCCCCATTTGTCCATTAATGTTTTTTGTTAATGGTTCTTTAGTATTGCTGCTTCTGTTTTGGGACCTATAAAACAGTCTGAACTGCAAAACTATGTTGAAAATTCTATTCAGGACCTACTTTAAAGTCCACTGAAATGGAATTCTTTCACCAAGGAAAACCTGAATCTGCTTCAGCCAGCTGTCTTAACACCACAGTGTAACTGAGAAGAAATTGCCACTGTTTCTTATAAACAAACTGCCTTAAGGCATATCTAGAGACAACCACACAAAGCAGAGCAGCTCAATTGCAAACTAAACCTTGAATGCCTGTTTTGATTTCTGTTTTGGAAATGTTTCAGTTGAAATCTCAGTGCTGTATTAGATCTCCTGACGTTTGTGCAACACAGATGAAATACAATTTTGCACTTAAGGAACTGGACTCATAGCATGCTTATGCCTATTAAAAAATTCCTGAACAGTCTGCCCTTTAATTTATGTAAATTTATTCTTGAATAGTTGTGATCATGGAGTCACAGGCCTTAGCTCATAGTTTTGCAATACTGGGATTGAGCCACAGTTTGGTGTTTAGGTTGGAAATGTTCAAACAGTTCAGTCATGGCTGATTTTATCATCAGCGCCGTGCAAGATTTATTGGCCTCCCTCAGCTTCAGTGCTTTCAAAGGATTGTCCTAATGTTGTTGCATTTTCTTAATGCCTTTTGACACTGTTTCTTCTCAAAAAAAGTTTAAAATAAAATAGAAAAATCTGCAAGGTAAGGACAGGAAGAGATTTCTACTTTTTTCTCACTTCCCTTTCCCCAGGATGCACACAAGCAGACTGTGGGTGCAGTTGCTCTTTTGCAGTCAGATGACATTCTTGCTTTCTCCTAGAAGCAAAGACTGTGTAAAATGGACTTTTTATTTATACCTTTTCATCTTGCTGCCTTTCTGTTCTTGGAGAAATACAAAATGGTGAATGGTTCCTGTGCCATAACATCTCCACTGTGTTTGCAGAAACTGGAAGGTAGATAGTGAGCAGGGCAAAGGGGAGCAGGATAAACACTCAGTCCCTGCAGCTGAGATTTTGCTGAGTAAATTGGGTTACTTGCTTTACAGCTTTCATCCCTGGGGTTTTAGTTCCTGGTATAAGCTGCCCTGCCCTGTTTCCCCTGCAGGCAAATGTGTGAGGGGGGGAATGTTCAATGGAGAGCAGTAGTGCTTTGTAACCTGGAAAAACTTGACACAGGACATCTGACAGAATCCATCTTACAAGTTCTGGCTGCTTCTGCTTTTAGCCTCTGACTGCTCCTGCGGTGGGTGCTGAAGGTTTGTTAATTGTGTAGTGTGAGATGTGAATTGAAGCAGCTCCATTTCTAGATAAAAAGCAAGCTGTAAAGCTCAGTGTAGGGAGTTCCCAGCTGCCTCCTAGTGCCTTACACCCTTCCCCAGGCAGCTGTCTGGCTGGAGTCTGAGTCAGAGGCATCTCTGGTCAGGTGAAGTCATTCCTTGGAGCTGCTAAGTGATGTGGGACTCGGGAGGAGACTCCAAAGACTGGGCAACAGCTCCTTCCTGACACCGTGCAGCACGTGGTGTTTGCTGTCTGATAGGGAAGGAGCTACGGTGCAGGACTCCCTCCCTGCCTTCATCCTTCCGTCCTCCACCCCAGGCATGTGGGGAGAAGGGAAAAGCCTGGGGGTAAAGCAGGGACACAGTTCCAGCTGAGAAAGGCTTTGATCTCACTATTTCTTAACATGGGAGTGGCTGATTTTTTTTTTAAGCTACATTAAAGGGGCCTGAAAGCCTTGTTGGATTTTCCTACATTTCAGGATGACAAGCTGAGTGGGTGAGGCATGGCATCTTGTGCTGTACTAAGACTTCTGTTTTCCTTGAAGCTGAAAGCTTCCATCTGTTGTCATTCACCACAATTTAAACTGGTTCCACCACTAATGCACTGTCACTTACCACAAGGGCCAGCCAAGGCAGGAGACAGACCTGCCTTGGGCTGCTATGTTGTTAATCTATTCCACCTTACAAAGGGGAAGATTTCCTGTAGTTGCTGACTCTTCCCAGGTCCCTCAACCATGATTTTTTGCTTGTTCCAGTCTTGTTCCCTGACTTGTACCTCTGGAATACCAGGTGGTCTGGTCCTGGCAGTTCTCATCTCAGGGACTGGTTCAAGGCTGAGGATGCCAGGGTCTTTTTAGCAATGTATTTTCCCTGCCCTAATTTGGGAAGCAGCTGAATCACCCAGGCTGACAATTTAAATGGCAGGCATCTGCCCTCTTTTTCTAGAAAATTCTGGTTAGGGCAATAGAAACATTTATGAGAATGGGGAAAAGGGGTATTTAATAATCCTGAGGGAGCTGAGTTTAATATGGCAAATTTCAACTCAAGTATTCAGTAAGGAGCTGGTGGAGTTTGAGAAGGGGCAGCTGTAATAACAGACACTACTACCAGACCTGTTCCAGAAGCCTTACTCATGGAGTTGTAATGACATCAATTTGCTTAAAACATCCAAGTGTGGTGCCAGTGAATTTATAGCTTGTCTAGTTACCATGACAATCCAAAGTTCACCAATATATTCTCTTCTGTTTGTTGGCTTTGCTCTACTCTTAGGTTTTGGGTTTTTTTCCTTGTTCCCACTGTGGTTCATGTAACTAGCATTTACTTTTGCCATTCTTAAATTATGTTTAAAAAAGGAGTGGGGAGAGGTTCAGGTCTTCACTGTAGTGCCAGTTACTGTTTACTGAGAGTGGAATCAGACCTCTCTTGCATTTGCCTGTGGTATGTGACTGAAGTAGGATTAACAGAGAAACAGGGGTTTGGATAATGTAACTGTGGGATGTTTCTGTGCCTCTGCTATGAAAGGTTTGGAAGGAGACAAACACTTCACTCAGAGAGACAGCCTGAGGCTTAAGCCTGTTCCTCCTGACCATGTGGTAGAATCATGGAATGGTTTGGGTTGCAAGTGACCCTAAAGATCATCTACTTCTAACCTCCTGCCACAGGCAGATGACATTTGGCTCAGCAGACCCTTTGGTCTGACACAGTACAATTACCTTGTTGACCCCAATGAGATTTTACCATGTACTGAAGAACATCACCCACAGAGGCTGAGGGAGCCTGCAGAGTTCAGCAGGTGTAAGCAATCTTTTACCTTTAAAGATTCACCACAGTCCTCCAGTGGAGTAGAGCAAACTCTGCCAACTTACAGACAGGATCCATATGGTCCTCCTGGAACAGCTTTACACCATGTTCCCCTCCGGTTCCAGGTCCTTAGGATGTGCTGCTGCTCTTCCCTCCTCTTCCCTTGTCTGACCTTTCCCTCCAGTTGTTGGAGGAAGGCTCAAAAAAGGCAGAACTCAAACAAGAACTTAAACCCAACCCCAGATTTCCTGTTTTTGTTCAGTGCCAAAAGCACAGCAGCAATCTCTTCCTGCAAAAGCCCAGGCCTGGCTATTTTTCCTTACTTTGCTCTATGCTGCTCTCTTCCTGTAGGATGGATTTGAGTGGGAAGCCATTGGTTTCCTCACAGTGTAAAATCGAATCCTCCAGCAACAGGAGAGCAGTGACCTGTGTATTGTGCCCTAAGGAAGTTAAATGATGGCAGGCTTTGGAGGCTGCACTTGTGATAATCACTTTCACATAAATAACTTTAGTGCATTTCTATCCTTGTGACACAGCTTCAGCAGCACCTCACATAACTACAGGCAGGGGCCATAGGAGAGATGGCTCAAAAACCACTGAAGATGTTGTCACAATCACAGGGTCTCCTGTAAGCTCTTTCTGCAGCTCTTCCCAGACAGCTGAGGCTCCCTGAATAATTTCACAGGAACAGCAAAATGTATCACCTCGCTGGTCAACATATCAAAATGATGCCACTTATCAAAAGAGCTTTCTTACTCTGGATACATTCTGCCAACCTGCAAACGTGGGAATTCCTCATTGTCCACCACAAGGTAAGGAAGACGTGGGATTTCCTCATGGCTTCATTGTAAAAAGCAAGTTCTAAAGCTCAGGGGGCATCAGGCCTCACAATTCCTTCAAGGGTGTTTTAAAAAGCCAGGAATCAACTGGTAGTAAAGTTTGACACCCACTTCCTGAACACTTTTTAAGCAACTAAATTTAACCAATATTCTATTGCCATCAGGGTGGCTTTGTCTAATATCACTTCAGGGGCTGCCTCAATCACGACTCATCCTCAAAATGAGCAGTGTTAGATCACTGAAACACACAAGGTGTTCTGAGAGAACCAGCTGGACTTTACCCACAGGAGTACTGATGTCAGAGCCTTCACCTGCTGAGTTCCTGGGAAGTAGCACGTCAGAAGTTGCAGCAGCAGAACAGATTTATGTACTCAACAGTCGTTTAATGAAGAAATCAATCACCTGAGGAAGCACAGAACACAGGTTGGGACAAAGGCTGTGTTACAGTGCTTTTCTAGTACTTTTCAGCATCAGATGAGGTGTGTTTATTGCCTCCAGGCTGGGGCTGGCAAGACCATGTTGCCAAGTTCTGCCTCTTTACAGGCCACACCATCATACACCCAATCTGGCACCTTTGCCACCACAGAATCACAGTTCAGCCACAAATGCCAGCAGTGCATTCAGAATTCACTTGGATCAGAGCACATGTCTGTATATAAAAGCCAGGCTCTAAATTCCCCTGTTGTAGAAGAACTCTGTTTCTTCTGTAGATGCCAGAATTTCTGGTTCAACGTCTGCTCGCTTTATCTGCAATGTAGGAGAAAAGGGAATCAGCACCACCACGGCCTGGGAAGTGAATGTTAAGTCCTTGTTACTGCACTCTGCACAAATTCAAGTACTGCATTCAGTATTTGGGACTTAGAGCTCTTTGTTTATTTGGGGATTTGAGGGATTTTTTGTTCTTGTTTTAGGGCTTTTTTTTTGCTCCTCCAACATTTTCTACATGTGCACACATACAGGAAGAAATAGTTTTTATTTAAGAATAGTGACATTATCTCCCTTCACTATAGAATCACAGAATCATTTAGGTGTGAAAAGACCTTGAAGATCACCAAATCCAGCTGTAAATATATTTGGGTGACACCCCGGAGAAGTGCTGTGGGCTGAGTGAGCCATTGGGAAGGAAAGGCAACCAACCAGCCCTACTCTCAGTACATAATTCCTCAAAAGTTCCCTCATTTATGTTCAGTTTGCTTTGTTCCCAGTTCAACAAGGCAGGGTGAAGAGGTGTCACATGTGAGCAGGTTCATCTCTCCAGTGAGCTCATCCTGACTTTGCATGAGAGGAAAAATTCTCATCTATGTCCTTCTTTTCTCCTGCAGGACTGAACACAGTGCTGGAAGAGCACCTAAAGATAGTTCTCCTGACCTTGCTTGCTTCAGACTACTGTGAAAGGCTGATAAATCTACATTGGAAAGTGTAAATATAAACAACACACATTGCAACTCAGACCTAGAAAATCCTGGGAGCCTCTGCCTGGTGCATGGGCTTACCACATTAACCCTGCTGATTTTTATGTATGTGGCCTTCAGACTGCTGGCCATAGTTCTGAAAAGCCAATTTAATGTCACAATGATCCTAAATCAATTCCTGTGAAAGGACTTACCTCCCCACACTGTGAGAACATACTAAATGAGATTGGCAGCATCCCTGCTAGGACTGACATAACCACAAACATTCTCACTGGAGGCAAAGCACGAGGATTTTTAACAAATCTTGCTCTGTCCAAGACATTGAAAAAAGTATGTCAGTATAATATACAAATGAAAAATAATCTGACACAGAAGAGCATTGGCTACTATTTTACTGGTTGAAATTACACTGGAATTAGTAATAATTGAGGCTTATGGTTCCTAAAGATGTTTCCTTACTTCATTTCCTATGTTCTTACTCTTAACTTCCTGTGCTCTCCCTTTGTTTTGTGCTTGCCTGCAGCATTTTCCAAGCCCAGACTGTCAAGGAAATAAGCAGCAAGATCAAAGTGACAGGAGAGAAGGTGCATTAGTGCTTTAAAGTGTCTCAGTTCTTTGATTAAGATTTTTCTTGCATTACCCTCTTTCCTTCCACTTTAGTTCCTGTGGGCAGTCCTACTTTGCCTTGTGCAAAAATTTATTACTTGACATATATGTTTAAAATTTTATTTTACATGTGCATTTGTCTTCTGGTAGCAGGAATCCCTTAAACTGATAGGGGATCAATTTAGGCAATACCAGATTACCTGACAGAGATGATCCCTGTCTGTACTACTTACAGGACAAAGATCATGACCAAAAGCTCAGGTCAGGCTAAGAATCTTCTCATAAAGCAAACAAAGTATTCTTCTTATGATACAGGGGTTTAAAATGTTGCAAAAGCAAGAACATGGGTTACAATACATGGAAAACTATTTGGAAGTTGGGGTCCAGCTTTAGTTGCAAATTCAAGTGCAACATTACCTCTTCAAAAATACAAACCTAAGCTAAGTGCTGTGAACAACCTTGACAAAGACACTGGGACTCAAATCTTAAGTTAGGGAACTGGAGGTGCTGGAAAACAACCTGTCAGGAGAGCACAAACATGTTTCCTGCATGGGAGCAGAGAGGAAAACCTCACTCCTGCAGACCCCCAAAGCATGGATGCACACATAACCAGATTCACTTAATGATCTAAGAGTCACAGTAGCTGAACAGCAACTTCCCACATCATCACTTCTACCAAGGCAAGCAACACTGCAAAGCCAAGAAAAAACCTGGCAAATGTGAACAGCCAGACTAAAAACCACTGATCAGGCACTCCCAGCCCTTTGCAGTGCCTCTCACCTCTGCACAAAGTACATGAACACTTCTGGCAGGAAGAACGCTGTCCCAAACAAGACTGCTCTGGACAATGCCGTTTCCATAACAGCCTTCAGGGAAAGAGCAAAACAAGTGTTGTCAGAGCAGTGCTCTGGGCAGCTTCAAACACTCCCTGCTTCGCTGAGTGCTTTTTTGTCTAACCCTCTGGAGTTTAAAGCAACAGGTTAATTGAGGGATCAAAACATCTATTAGAGGAATTCTTTCTTAAATGGAAACTAAGAGGTAAATTCTCTGCTTATGACTGAGAAATTCCTTAAAAGGGAGGTGAAACTACTGATGAGTTTTCCTGCAATGATAATAATTTTGCTGAGACTTGCTTGTTTAAAGTTGTATTGAACTTCATACAATTGGTTATACCTTCTGGGCATCGTAACTAGCCTGTGTTAAATCTGAGGGTCTCTCTCCAGCTGTCCACACATCCTTATGCTCATCCAGTTGTTCCCACAATACAGGGCTTTTCTCTGAGGTGTTCCAGCCAAAGATCCAGTCTTGTGTCCTTCTGGAGGTGACCAGGGAAAGCAGGAATGCCTGTGCCAGTGTTTCTGGCACTCAGTATATTGGTCTGGGGAGCAGCCAACCCTTGAAGACACAAAGTTGTGGAGCACTCTGGTTCCAGAGACCTAATCCAAGCCTGCCCAAAGATTCAGCACCTGATGTGGGATTCCTTATTCAATATATCCAACTCTACCTACTCTCAGTATCACATTCTGCTCTTAGCAGGGAATGAAAGGCAAGTCAAAGAGTTGTCCACCCCCTCACCTACCTTCTCACCAGCCTTCTTAGACACTCCTACAACCTTGCCATTCCTGTCCATCACGTGTATCCCATTATCAAATTCCGGGCTTCTCACCATCGTCACAGTAAATGCACTCGTCAAGCCTGCAGAGTTAAAGGGGATTGTGCTTTAGTGGGTCCAAAAGGACTGTCTCAACAGTAACATTCATAAATTATGTGTATTTTATGTTTCCAGTTCAACAGTTCACAACTGAATAACCTGACAGCTTAAAAAGAGACTGCCTCATAAAAATCTGCTCAGGATCTGAATCTTTGTTTCAGAAGTTTGAGTGAGATTGTAAGGCTTCAATCCTACAAGGTGCTTTGTCATTATGGATTCAGAGCCATAAAATCATTTCCATCCAGCTCAAACCATGAGTGCTTTGTTCTTAAGAGAAAGTAGAGGGATTTCTGTTGTGGTTAGGTTTTGTCCTGCTCAGCACAAAATCCAGCACAGAAGACAAGATACTAAAGGGAACAGGGTTTCGGTAAAGGCTGCATCCCTGCATTGAAAGGAAGGGCACAGACTGCCAAACTGACCTTGCTTGAAATAATAGATTTCTCTTTTAATTAGTTTTTGGTAGGGCTGTTCAATAAAGACATCAGTGTACCAGAGGACACTTTGCAAATGCTGGACTAACATCACCTAATCAATTGCCCTCAGGCTTCTCCTACATTTAAGAAAATGGAAGCACATTTAACACCTGCTTCAAAGGAAACAAGTCAGAAACCTCTAATGTAAGCCCTCAGAAAGGTCTGAGTAGGCATCTCACATAACTTGAAACAGAGGACATGATGTGTTTTAGTTTTACCAATTTCCCCTAAGAAAGACCAAAAATTTCTGTAATGGCAATAGAAACATAATTAATGACATTAAATAGTTAAACTTGTCCTGGTGCAACTTCACCATGGCAGTAGAGCTGTTGCAGTAATGAACTGAGTCCCACTTTCCTTGCAAGATTAAAAATATTCTGCTGTACAAGTCTCACTTCCTGCACTCCCAGAGCGATGTCGCACTCTGGTGTCACGGATGAGCCACACCAGGTCACGTCAGTGCCACTGCTACTGCCCTCCTGCTCTGTCCTGGTGCTTTCAGGTATCTGTACAAAAGTCACAGAAGTGTTCTGCAGCCCTGAAACTAAAACCAGCAAGAACCTAATGAGGTCAGGGACACTGCACAGTGAGCACTGACCCAAAGGAGGGGGCCCAGAAAAGGCAGCTAGAGAAGAAACAGTGAGACCACACCTGTGCAAGAGCAAGAAAACTCCACAGTCAGACAGGGAAATGGCCCTCAGGCCAGCTGCACAATGCACAGTTTGTTTCTACTCACCAAAGAGAGGAGCAGGGAGCAGTTTTCTGACGACAAGTTGCACTAATGGGCTCTTCAGTGCGTAACGATTCATGAACATAAGAGGGAGAGCCTAAGGCATGGAGAGGAAACAGGCACCTTCCATTGAAAAAATGTGCAGCATTTCAGTGTAAAGGGTTAGGAAAATAAATCTGTGACTTAGGACATAGTTACCATCTATGGAAATAAACAGATGCCTTGGTTTAACATTCCAACAAAATGCACGCCTTCTCTAGTTAATGAAGGTGCTTTTAATCACTCTTTTAGATAAGAACGGAAAATATTATTATAAAAAAACTTTATTACATAGAGAACAGCAGCAGTGTGAACACAAAGACAGAAAAAAAGAAAATAATGACCTCTGACTAATATTCCTTGGACATTCATCCAGCTGCATTGTATCACATACTACTCTCTCCCCCACACAGGAAATCTGCTTACTTCTGTATTTTTCCTGATTCTCTGCAGTTTCAGCCCAATTCTACATTCCTATGGTATATTTGCAGTATGTTTCATTTAGGAATAAATGGCCAGGACACCAGCTGGCCCTCAGAGTCTCCCCTGGAGGACAAAGGGAAGCACTCCCACAGTGAACCATGGGCATGGCTGCCTCCCCTTACAGACCTCTGTAAGCCCTGAGCAATCCTGGCCAGCTGTTTTTCCCAGTGGGCAGAGGTGAAAGTCCCTCTAACAGCAGCAGGAACAATCACATTTTTCTGCCAGAAGTTTATGAAAATCACTGCTTCATGTGGGGGCTAAGGAGAGGCATTACAGAGGCATCTACACTTGTGATGAGTGTTGTGGTGATACCTGAGCTCCTGATGTAGCAAACTCCAGAAACCACAAATTCCTATTCCAGCAGAGATCACAGTGTCAGCTACCTCTTGGAAGACAAATTTCCCTGCATCCAGTGCAGTATTTTCATGGCTGTGCTGCTCCTAGGATTTGAGCCAACACTGTCCCGTACTGATGCCTGCAGATTTCACCACTTGTTTGCAGTTAGATCTCCTCCACAGCACCACATTAAAAATCAACTACAACACCCCAGTGGCTTATTCTGTGCTTGTAAACACTGGCCAGTTCCTCTCACTACCTGTTTTCTAAGCTTGCAGAAAATATAGAAAATGGCACAAGAGGAAGTATCAGAGAAAGCCAAGCAAGATAATGGCTGACAGATATCAGAAAGAATTCTTATTCTGAACAGTTCTGTGGCAAGACATCAGAGTGGAGCAGCAGAGCACAATCCTGAAAGACATCTGGCCCTGTGGGTACCTCAGTGCCCACTCCTTCTCAGGAGAGCTTGTTAGGAAGGCAAATTGAGCAAATACTTACACCAACACAGGCTGAATAGGAAACGGCTCCCAAGCCAAGGACCATCTGCTTTTGTCGAAGTGAGTATTCCTAAGGAGGACAGAAAAAAACACACTGCATAAGCACATTATGAAACACTTGTAAATCAAGTTTAAAATGGTATTGTACAATATAGGATGACTACAAAAATAAAAATCAACACATACTTCAGACTTTGGGGTGCCATTTCCATTTATCAGGGTGAATGCTGTGGTGTATGTGTGGAACACAAACTGCAGAAACAAGAGATTGTAAGGAAACATGAATTCAGGATTGAGACTAGAAGACCTGTAAAAGTAGAAACAAAGAGGCATTTACCTGCCAAAAGAAAGAATGCTTTGCCTGGTGCTGAACAGATGAAACGATGACCTAAGAGGAAAAATGCACAAGCAAATTGGGTTGCAAATAAAATAACTGAGTCTAATTAAAGAAATGATTGAGAAAGGGTCAGATTGGTTTTGCTGGGGATATGAATACTAGATCTGACTGATCTAAGACCAAAGACTTTAGGAGTTAATTCCCAGCTCCTTCTCAAATTCAGACAGTGAATAAGAACTTCAGCTTTAATAAACCACAGCCTTTCTTGAGGCCTGACTTCCCAAGCTCAAGGTGTGGAACACTTTCAAGGAACAGAGTCAACCAAGAGAAGAATACAAAATATTGAATATGAGGAAGGCTGAGAATCCCCAAAGCCTCAGAGAAGGATCAGTAATTAATTTCATATTAGTGGATCAATCATCTTTAGTATTAATACCAGCACTGACTCTGACCACATCTATGAGAGAGCATTAAGCTGTAAGTATAAAAAAAAAGTATTTTTATTAATTCTATTACTGCTCTTAGTGAATTTAACAGCCAGCACGACTTTCATTGTATTTTCTAGCAGTGCCATGTAAGTTCATGCTGTAATGTCTGTATGGAATGACATATCTCAGGATGTACACTCATAGGCCAAACCCAAAGACATCTAAATGAATAAACATGCACATAATTACAGCTACAAATTTTATGAAACAAAATGGTGCCATTTTTGAGCACAGTAACAAGAGTTTATTTTTATACCTTTGGTAATTTATTGACACCACCATTTCCTACTTGCAAATGCACCATCTACATAAGAAAAAAATCATATTCTGGGTCTGAAACATAGAACACAAGGTTCCAACTCCTTCCCACTGCAGTTCCATATTTTTGAGGTTGAACAGACCAAACCCAGGCCTTCCTCGCAATGCTGAGTGATTTCACCTTGCATCAGAAAGCTGATCTTCACACATGGTGAACACTCCCTTGGAATGCTGCTGGAGAAGGGTAACTAACAGCTTTGGACTTCCAAGGAGATTCTTTAAGGGCTCAATTTCCAGGTTACTCAGCACTTGCCATAAAACAGATGTCTTTCAAACAGCTTGTGATGAAACTATAGTAAAGCCCCAACGCTTCTATTCCCTCCCTCCAACCCCTGGCAATGGAAAATGTAAGCCTTGCTGGATGCACACTGGCATCTATCATGATTACTCACCAAGGGAAGAGTTATGGGCATGAAAGCTAAAAAGAAAGAAAACTTTTATTTCAGGAAAAATAATGTCTGTGAGTGTAGATGAATGATTTTGAGCAGAAAATCCCCCTAACTTCCCCCCCTCTAGTTCCATCTCCAAGTAAAACACTGCCCACAAACCCCAGCATCACCATAAACTTCAGCCCCAAGCTTTGTCTCTCACTCCTTGCTCAAGAAGCCACAATCCCTGCTCAGTTCACAGCCAAAAGGAGCCCCTGTGAGCTGCACTCACCAGGGCTCCTGGGAAACCAAATAACTGAACACAACTTCAGCTCTCTGTTCAAAAAGAGAGAGGTGGCCACAAGGGCTGCCATAGCCACCAGAAAGTAAATTCAGTAAATTTATCCAGCCACAGCCATGCAGGGAAAACTTAAATTATAGCAGACAGTTAAATGTGGAGGGATTTGGGAACTCTTTCTGCAGCAACAAGAAACAGAGACTGATCAGTGTTTCCATCTAGATGAGGAGATTATCCTTGGGAAAAATTCCTCAACAGAACCATAGGAATAAATAAATAAACCTTCAACACATATAACAAAGCAACTAACAGAAGAGTCTATTTGCTTTTCTATATGGAGAAGAGGGTCCCTGAGGTATCACAGCAGCTATTTACCATCAGCTATTCCCCCCTGATGCTTCAGTCACACACACAAAATTTCACTTAAGGGAACCTACCTGGAGCTCTAAACAAAACAGGAATTATCTTGTCTGTATCAGGATGTACACTGGACTTAAATAAAAAGAAAAAAAAAAAAAAGACAAATTAGAACATCTTTGTCATACTTGAATAAGGAAAAAAAAATCATCGAAATATTTTGTAAACTTACCAGGCTTAGCAAGAAGGCTTGTTTGGTCTACAACAATTGGAAAATTAGGTTAGTAATTAAATTTCAGAAGAGACTGGGTAAAACCTTCTTTCTAAATTTATTGTAAATCTTTTTCTAATAACTTCCCTTCATACAAAGTGTATATATTTATATATCCCTTTAATTATATTTTCCCCTAAAATTTCTCTCCATATACTCCCTGTTGAATATACAGCACTCACATCCCATGGGCTGTGTAACAGCACCAAAGCACACACTATGGTAGAACAGAAGGGTAATTTTAAAAAGGTAAAACTAGTAGGTATTTTAAAACATAAAACAACAATTAAATATGCTTAACACTTATGTTAAGATTTTAAGTGCAGTCCAAAATACCTGATTATTCTGTGTGGGCTCACTTAGGGTCTTCTCATTGGTTTGTATTAATAACCTGGTTCTTTTTATTTCTTTCTGTATTTAAGAAAAAAAAAACAAACAAAAATAACTCAGATGTCAATATTCTGAGTGCAATATATAAATTATAAAAGACTCTAAATACAAACCTAGAAAATAACGATGCACCTGTTCCTCACCTGAGCAGTGAAAGCAAGAACACACCCAGATCCACAACCAGTTCGCAATCATAGAAATATTTAAATTATTGGGATACTTCAGCTACTGGCACAGCAGCCACGGTCTGAGCAGCACTGCTGAGATGGTTGTGTCTAGAAATGCCCCTGGGTGTATGCAGTCAGACACAGAGGTGCATACACGTGTATTTCTGTTTATCGTAGAACTGTGGAATGCTTCGGGTTGGAAGAGACCTTAGAGCCCATCCAGTGCCACCCCTGCCATGGCAGGGACACCTTCCACTGTCCCAGGCTGCTCCAAGCCCCAATATCCAACTTTGGACACTTCCAGGGATCCAGGAGCAGCCACAGCTTCTCTGGGCACCCTGTGCCAGGGCCTCCCCACCCTCCCAGGGAACAATTTCTTTCAGATATCGAATCGAACCGTACTCTCTGTCAGCTTAAAGTCATTCCCCCTTGTCCTATCATTCCATGCCCTTGTCCAAAGCACCTCCCCAGCTCTCCTACAGCCCCTTTAGGCACCGGAACATGGCAGTCACTGCTACATTTCTCACGTATTTGATTTTCCTCAGCAGCCTCGCAGCGACCCCGTTTCACAGCCCGGCAAAGCCGCAGTCCCTGAGGCCGCTCGCCCATCCCGACCCTGCCTGCGCGGTACTCACCGAGGACTTGAGCAGCAGCAGCGGATCCAGGGCGTCCGCCCAGAGGAGAAACCTCTGGAAGAAAGACTGAGGGAGACACGTTTGAGGAAAGACGCGGCGTTACCGCGGTTCGTACTCCCGCTCCGTGCCCACACCCCTCCCGTCCGTGCCGCACTCCCCGCCTGCCCCCGTGCCCGCACCCCGCCCGTCCGTGCCGCACTCCCCACCTGCCCCTCCGCCCTCCAGAAGCGCAGGTTGGCGTCCATGGGGCCGCGGCGCCGGAAGGCGCAGGGGGAGCGGTCCGGCTGCCGCACGCTCCGCCCGGGCAGCGCACCACGGCGGGGACGGGCCCCGTCGCCTTTCCGTCCCCAGCGGCTCCCACGGGAAGGCAGAGCCCAGAGCCGGGCTGCGGGGACACCCGCCGCGAGCTCGGCGGGATGGCGCAGGGGGGAGAAGGCCGGGCCAGGTGAAGGTCGGAAGCCGCCACTCGAGGTGCGGCAAACTTCAGGTTTATTGGAAAAAGTCCATGGTTGCATTTCACAAAACAGCCAAACACCGGGACTGAAAAGATTTGCAAGTAGTGGAAGCTGGAGCGTCAGCAGGCACGGCAGCATCTCAGTCTCGTTTTTTAGTCATTTGTTATATTGGAGCATTCATTGATCCCCATTACAAAGCTAACTTAGGATTCAGCCACCTTGCCAAGGTGGTTCCCTTGTGCTTCTTTGCTGGAAGGGACAGGAGATGAAAATCAGAAATCCAGTAAGCGTTGTATTGATCCACGCACGCCCCCAGCAGCACCCCACGGTATTTGTGTATTTGTGTCCACGGGCTGCTCACCACGGCCGTGGCAGCTGTGAACCGCTGCGAACAAAAGCGCAGGACAGCGCTGCTGAGGCAATGCAGCACGTCCAACTTCCTCAGAACAGAAACAGGACTCGGGGGGAACGGGAAAGAAAAGCAAAGCACCACACCTGCTGCTACTCCACGTTGGGATTATTTTATTATAGCTAGAGAGATGCTACATCAGTTCCAAGCAGTACAAGGGTCAAGCAAATTCAAGTGACAGAAAACTTGCCATTAAGCTTCAGTAAGTGCACTATGGGGGTTCAAGTTTTTACCATCTCCCAAACAGAATTAAAGTTCATGCTTGTTAGTGCTTATGAGTAGCTGCACTTGTTTTTAAATGGCACATATTTACATTCATTTCATGTTTTAGTGCATTTACACACAAAACCAATGATTTTAAAATTATTTTTACTTGTTACATTCATCTCTTCCTCTGCAAAATTCATTAAAAACAAACCATGTATCAAAATTCTATCCTTGTATTGTTTCAAACTACTTTTTAACAGAATTTAATGTTGTATGAGAAAAGGAAATGCAGAACATTTTCTAGTCCAAAACTAGTTAAGGAAAGAGGCAAAAGCCAGTGGAAGGCAACTGTAATTTGTGTACTCATCACATTCAGGAAGATGATTAGTGGTCACAGAAATCCATGAAACTGAAGTTGCAGAGGACAGGGGGAAAGCCTTAGTTTTACTCTTTTTAAAGCAAGACAAGGGAGTCAGTAAATATTTCAGCATTTAATTTCTTCTTAAACATGAGAAAATGAGAACTTTTATTTTTATTATAAATTTTTACAATCACAGCGGTTCTCCTAACGTCTTCAGTGTATGGTAACTAAGAGTTTTGTCCACATATTTATTTATGCACTTTTTCAAAATATGCTTTGGAACCTTCTGGGCTTGGTTTGATCTGTCAAGAAAAGAAAGTTTAGTTACTACTTGGTACAGGTAAGATAAAAAAAATTACAGATTTGACACTTTATCCAAGAAAATCCATGCATACTTTATAAAAACAGTAATCTATTTCAGTAATCTATAATCATCCTGGCTGAAGGACGAAAGTCTAGATCATGTACAACTCCTGCTTGAAAATTTTAAGTATATAACACATTTTTCCTGTTAAATTACCAAGCATTAAATAAGTAAAAAAGTCTGAACTCAGTTAATGGAGAGTGCAAGTCAAAATCTGGAGTTTTAAACACAACTTGCATCTCCTAAAAGGAAACCAGTGGACTTTCTTCATGGAAATCCCACGTTTAGCATCAGACAAACAGACTAAATTGGTCCAGCTGATTAAAGCCTCACAGGCACAGATTCAGTCAAGCACCTCACATTTGAGTGGATCCCAGCCCCTCAGACACACAAGAAAATCCATGCATCCACTTTATAAAAACAGTAATCTATTTCTGTTTCTGCACTTGGTTGAAAGACAGAAGTCCAGATCACGTACAACTCCTACCTGAAAATTTTAAGTATATAACACATTTTTCCCATTAAATTACAAAGCATTAAGTAAGTAAAATAGGCCAGTGTCTGTCTTTAGGAAGATGGTATTTAGAACCCAGCAGGCACTCACTGTGGGGGAGTTTGGGGTCCAGTTGGCCGGGCACACCTCCCCGTGTGTCTCCACGAACTGGAAGGCCTTGACCAGGCGCAGCGTCTCCTCCACGCTGCGCCCCACGGGCAGGTCGTTGATGCTCAGGTGCTTCACCACCCCGTTGGGATCAATGATGAACAGACCTCTACAATGGAGTAGCAGTTTAGGCAGTGCAAGTCACACTCCAAGGCCAAAAAAACTGGATGAGCAATTTCAGCAAGGTAGGTAGTCCCAGATACATCCATCAGTTAGGAGCAGGACTGCGGCATTTGGTGTCTTGCTTGTTAGCAAAGTGACCCACTGCTCTGGTAGTGTGAAATGACAAGGTATGCACAGAGACTATTCAATCCAGGCAGATATAGCTAAGGGAGAGCTTCTACTTCTACCTGTACTTCAAAACTGAAAGCTGACATCCTGCCCATGTCTTTTGGATCAAACCTGTAGGTACTGAGTGAAGAGCTGCTTGTGCATTACGCTGCTAAGTTAAATCCTGCTGCAAACAAATATTTGTGAAAACCGAAATCCCAATCTGATCACACGAATTAACTTAATCTGTCAGTAAACAAATGTCAAAAGTTCCTGATCCAAAGAGATCAGGAACTGAAGTCTTCAGAAGACTCCTACTCAATCCACTGTTTCTCAAGGACTACTACTGAAAAAAGTATCAGAAACTGCCCTTCCATGCTGCTTTTTTTCCTTAGTGACATGGAGTTCTTCCCCTCTCTCACAGGGAGAGGCTTTTCTCTCACACATTTTCAGAGACCTGGAGCCATTCTCAGCTTCATGGCCAAAATGACCAGGTGCCCTTTTCCTAGGGTGGGATCCAGCCATCCTGCAGCAGCAGTGACATCTCACAGTCTTCACTTGATGCCCTTTCCCCGCAGGAGGAGACAGCGTGGTGATGTTGGTTAGACTGGGTGGTGTCACAGCAGAGCCACCAGCAGCCGTGCCTTACCTCAGTGCTATGCCAGGTCCTTCCAGCAGCACTCCATAATCCCGGGAGATCTGTTTGGTGAGGTCTGACAGAACTGGAATATTCATTTTGCCCAAACCGCCGCTCTAGAGAACAGAGCAAGATTCCACTTGGTTACAGAATGCTTCTCAGGATCATCCTCCCTGAGCTGCTGGATTCTATGCTCTTGAGGGAACAGTAACAACAAAACACAACCATGGCATTTGCTCCATGAAAGGAACCAAGTGTGTGCAGTGTTGCTTGGGTTTGTGGGTTTTTTTTGTTTTAAAGCAGTCAGGAACATTTTGTTTCTTTGGAAAGCGAAAACTTCTTTTGCACTGAGCATTTTAGAATTGCTCATTTTGGTGGTGAGAGCCTACCAATGGCAACAGCCATAAATTTCCAGAAAAAAATCCTTTTTACCCTATTCAGGAGCTTTAAACAGAAAAATTTCTACTGCATATTTAAGTGTTCAGAATTAAATAGGATGAACATGGTGGGGAGGGAAGGGAAACAAACCTGTGAACAAACAAACTTTGGAGCACATCTGATGAGGACCAACTGAGGGAGCTGAAGGTATTTAGCCTGGAGAAAAGGAGACTCAGGGGTGACCTTATCACTCTCTATAACTCCCTAAAAATGGGTGTAGCCGGGTGGGGGTCAGGCTCTTCTCCCATGTAACAAGGGGCAGGACAAGAGGAAATGGCCTCAAATTGCACCAGGGAAGGTTTACATCAGAAAGCAGGAAAAATTTCTTCAGAGAAAGGATTGTTAGGCATTGGAAGAGGCTTCTTAGGGCATGGGGAAAAAACATGGGGATGTGGCACTTGAGGACATGGTTAGTGGTGAACATGGTGGTGGTGGTGATGAGTTGGACTTTGTGGTCCTAGATGTCTTTTCCAACCTTAAAAATTCTGTGACTCCAAACACAATGCTCCCACCAGCACACTAGGTATGTCAGAGTCCTGCTGCTCTATTCAGTGCACATATTTGTTGGTTTTGCCTCCCACAAATCAACTGAAATATTATTTGAAGAGTCAAACAAGATTTCTTTCAGTTTTGCCACATACTGGGACTGCAAGAGAGATAAGCTCTCTAACCTTGAAACAAGGCTGGAGTTTGTTAGCTTTGCTATTCCTGGCATCATCAGTGAATCGCTCTGTAATCTCAGCCACTCAGACCCTGATCCTGCAGACACTTGTCTGCAGCAGAGTTCCCTACACAGAGCTTTGAGCACAGATGTCAGAGAAACCAAGGCTTCAGCTTCCCTGGGTGTCAGTTTCCTGCCTGTGCCACCAGGGAATTCTTTCCACCCTGTGCAGGGTGTTTTGAGTTGGACTCGATGATCCTCATGGGTTCCTTCCAGCTCAGAACAGTCTGTGCATCTGTAAAATATTACATGCACAACTGACACACCCTGAACACCTTTAGGATAAAGCTGTGAAGTCAGGCTACAGTCACACTGTTGTGCTTTGAACAAAGCATCCAGAAAAGAAACACTCTTGGCAGGCTCAGCCAAGGGGTATTAAACCCAGCAAACTCTCCTCCCTCCCCTGCGTGTTCCAAGAGTGCCAGAAGGCAGCCAGCCTGCAGCACCACTGCACACTGCTGTCCACACGGGCTGGGACTGATAGCACAGGTGCTCCTGCACCTTCCTGGGACACCTGTGGCTCTCTACAACACCTGAACCAGGGAGATGCTTTTTTATCAAAAGCACGTATTCTTATATACATCTGAAAGAGGCTCCCCTCCAGTAAAAGGCTGTCTTTATCACTTTCTTTCCCTAAAGAAAGCCAAAAACCTCCATTTGTACTGCAAGAGCAGAACCCTTTCAGCAAGTGAGAGTTAATGATACACACGCTCCAAAGAACTGGTGGTTCTTCTGCCTCCATCCTGAAGCCACCACTGCTGGGTACTTGTTAAGAGTAATGACTGAACAGCTGCTCTTCATTTTCTGTGATAGTTTCTGTGCATTATCAGCTGTCACAGGCACCTTAGGACAGTGACATGTAAACTGAGCATTTGTCTTTTGAGATAAATGTACAAGGATACAATGTTATCAACAAGACTATCATCACAGCAAAGCAAGTTAAAAACCCAAACCAAAAAATTAAGAAAAAGACAATTAAAACAAAAGACAGAGGTCAGAATTATGTCATCAAAGGTAGAAGCTGATCGCATACCACTTTAGGAAATCTATTAAATATCAGTGTTGGCACAATTATTTATTCAATTCCTCCTCTCTGGAGCTCTTGTGAAAAGAAACCAAACCAACAGAGAAAGCCCCAAAAAGATACTTGATTCCTACCTTTCGTGGTGTATTTATCCAGGCCAGATGACTGAAATGAGAGTCCACTGAAACTGCCACCACTTCACAGTTCACGTCACGAAATTCCTTTGCTTTGTCGCTGAATGCCACAATTTCCGTGGGGCAGACAAAGGTGCTGGTGGGAAGAGAAAGCAGGATGCAATAATTCTGCCATCTTCTCTAGAGAAGACTCTCATGTCTGTTTCTAGGCACTAATGAAGCAGAGAGTTTTCTTTAGACTGATAATCTTGGCCATGTTTCCTGCTCAAGATTAGTGTCAGTCTCAAACCAACAGTCATAACCAGACAGCTGGCACACCAGCTACCATCTCTGAGTTCTAGACAGATACTTTACAAAGACGGAGAAACTGTCCCTGCTAGAGACTCTCCAGACAGAGAGTTTTTGGAAATTATAACAGAAAGGACTGCAGGTTAAATAAACCCTTCCTCATATGCCCACAGGCATCAGGATGCTCTTGGCGATTCAATCTTCTGAGCAGACTGCCCCCCATCCTGTCATGTTCCGCCTTGGAGCTGTAGCTGCAGCTCTGCTGGCCCTCAAGGACAGAGTCTCCAAGGCAGCTCCAAACTGCAAGGTAAAGCCCTCGCCCCTGGGATCTGACTGTAACAGGAACCAAACCCAGCTGCTGAGGCAGTTCCTGCAGCCACAAGATGCTCTCCAGCCACCCTACCCGCTGCTTTAACACACCATGGCCATATGCCCCCAGTCTTTTCACTCGTGCTATAGAAACAGGCACATCTGCCTTGCAAGACCGGCCCAAATCAAGCAAGACCAGCAGCAACCTGCAGCGCTTGTGATGACCTTCAGCGGGGCAGGAGGCCCGTCGGCAAGGGGAGAAACCCGCACTCACAAGTCCAGGGGGTAGAAGAAGAGAACCAGATATTTCCCCTTGAAATCATCCAGGGTCAGCTCCTTGAACTCTCCGTTAACGACGGCCGTTCCCTTGAAGGCCGGGGCGTGCTGGGTCACGGCCGCGGCGAACCGCGAGGAGCCTGCGGAGGGGAGAAAGCAGAGCTGCGGGCCGGGCCCGGGGGCGCTCCCGGGGCGCGTCCCCGCCCGCCCTGCCGCACTTACCGAGGCTAAAGGGGCGGCGGGCGCAGGCCGGGGGCCGTGCCGTGCCCCTCCTCCCGGCGGCGGCAGCCACGGGCACCTGCGGGGACAGAGGGGGTGAGGGT
>VZTJ01001228.1:31811-42593 GCA_013397795.1 Orthonyx spaldingii
GAGGGTGAGGGTGAGGGTGAGGGTGAGAGTGAGGGCGGCGGGGCCGGGCGGGCAGGCCCGCGGGCGCTCCGTCACTCACCGCGGCGCGCAGCAGCCTCCCCAGCGCGGCGGCCATGTCGAGCGGCGGGCGGGCCGAGCGGGGCGGGGACCGAGAGGGGCGGGCAGCGACGCACTGCACAGAGTCACAGACACAGAATCACAGAATCGATCGGGTTGGGAAAGGGCTGTGGCAGCGGCGAGTCCCGCCTGTGGCCGAACACCGCCGTGTCCTCCGGACCATGGCACCGAGGGCCATGTCCAGTCTTTCCTTGAACACCTCCAGGGACGGTGACTCCACCACCTCCCTGGGCAGCCTATTCCAATGTCTAATCACCCCTTCTGTGAAGAAATTCTTCCTAATGTCCAACCTAAACCTCCCCTGGCACAACTTGAGGCTGTGGCCTCTTGTCATCTGTACCTGGGAACAGAGCCCGACCCCGACCCCTCCTGTCAGGGAGTTGTGGAGAATGATAAGATCCCCCCTGAACCTCCTCCAGGCTAAACACCCCCAGCCGTTCCTCATAGGACTTGTGCTCCAGATAGCTTCGTTCCTTTCCCTGGACCTGCTCCAGCTCCTCAATGTCCTTCCAGAAGTGAGGGTCCCCGAACTGGACACAGCCCCCGAGGTGTGGCCTCAGCAGTGCCGTGTCCCCCCCGGCGCTGTGCGGGGCTGAGCCGTGAGCCCCAGCCTCGCAGGGATGGGGGGTGTGTGCTGGGTACCGATATAGCCCGGCTTGTGCTCAGAAACCTTCCAGATACACGCTTACAGTCGGCTCTGACTTTAATGAACTCACTTGGATTACAGTTACAGAATCACAAAATAGTCTGAGTTGGAAGGGATCCACAAAGGTCATCAAAGTCCAGCTCCTGGCCCTGCACAGGACATCCCAAAAGTCACATCATCTGCCTGAGAGCGCTGTCCAAATGCTTCTTGAACTCTGTCAGGCTTAGTGCTGTGCCCACTTCCCTGGGGAGACCATTCCAGTGCCCAACAACCCTCTGTTTTTCTAAAACCTGGTGGTTTTTCTAATATATAATCTAAACCTCCCGTGACTCAACCTCAGGCCATTCCCTTGGGTCCTGTCACTGGTCACCACAGAGCAGAGATCAGTGTCTGCCCCTCCTCTTCCCCTCATGAGGAAGTTGCAAACTGTGATGAGGTCTCCCCTCAGTGTCCTCCGGGCTGAACAGACCAAGTGCCCTCAGCCACTCCTTATACGGTGTCCCCTCAAGGCCCTTCACCATCTCCAGAGCTCCTTGCTTCTTTCTTTCTGTTCCTTCATCTAAACAGTTAAACCAAGTTGAACCCAGTTTCTCTTCTGGGTTTTAGTAATTTCTGGTTTACATATATTAATATCCACAATCTTTTAGGAAGGGTGGACCTTGTGAACGAGAAAAAACTCTGGCTCTGCTAGCAGGATAAGATCAGCCATCAGCAAAAGCCAAAGGCAGCCAGAGGAATGTCAGCTACCCCTGGGATGAGCTCAATGAATGCTACATCTACACTTCTGAACTTATTCCTGGTACTGATCCATCTTGCATGGTCCAATGACCTCTGTAATAATGATCCTTCTGAGCCTTCAAAAGAGAGAGGATTGTGTTCAACCTGCCTGTTAGGGTTGATAATTAGCTGGTATTAACTCTCTGCTGTGCCCAGGAACTGCTTGGGGCAGCATTAGTTGGTGTTGTCCAAAAGTGTGCTGAGACCTTTCTGAGCATTTAACATCAGTTGGCCAGTTTCAGTCACTGGCACTTTTCTGTGGCACTCCTGAATTTATTAATCTTGATGTAGCCAATGACAGCTGGAAATGTGGCTCTAATAATCTTCTCCATAAAAAAAAAAAGTAATTCCCAGCAGAGCAGCCAGAATAATGTTATCTACTCATACATGCACAGAGATACCGCATGGGCTTGTGATGGAGATAGAGGTGCCCAAAACGAGATGATGGAGGTGTTCTGTGCATGGGTACAAGACATGAGATGTTCTTAGAGTCGGGGTGAGGTGAGAGGGAAGAAAATGTGGACACTACAGGATAGAGATACCCCAGTGTAGGGTGCACCTGCACTGTAGTATAACTGCTTCCTGCATGCATTTCCTTGAATTCAAACAGACACCACTGTTGCTTTGGATTTTTTGGCTATTCCCTTCAGGCTCAACACCTACTAACAAGCTCTGAGTGCACAAGCACAGCGTGGGGTCAGTGAACTACCGGGATCTGAGTTAAGGAACCTTACCTACCCCTTGCTTCTCATTAGCCCTTCATTAAGGGAATCCTGAAAGCGTGTGAGAGAGAAGTTCAGTTTTGACTCTTGCTGATGAACCAGGGCTGCTGGAAAGTGCCAGCCGGATGGGGACTCTGCTGGGAAGGTCACTGGCTGAGTGAGGAGGGCTGTCTGGCAGAGCTACTCAGATTATTTGCATGTCTGTTGCCTAAAATTTTGGGGCATTCTCACTTAAAAATCCCTCAAAACACGAAAATGGAAGTGAGTAAACTATTTGTACGTTAGAAAGTATGTCAGGTCTGGGTGGGCTGTGCCCTAGCCTGCAGCCTTGGATTTGGAGAGGGAAGGAGCGATTATGGAGACTGTGACCAGGGTAGAGGTGTAGGAGGTCTTTGTGCTGCTGCTGAGGGCTGCAAGCGGAGCAGTGAGCAGTGAAGCTGAGCCTGGGACACCTGTGGAGCAGTGGCTGTAGGTGGAGAGCAGCAAAACCATCAGCTATTACCTGGGCTGAGTCCTTTCAGAGCAGTGCAGGATGTCGTGACTGTGTTCGTGTCTGAAACCTGGCACATGCCCTCAGACACAGAGATGACTCCCCTGGGGCTGGGCAGCAAATTGTGTGCCCAGGGGTGGCCGGGTTCCTTTCCCTCAGCTGTGGCAGCCGCATTGTGGCAGCCAGAAAAGGGCTGTTGCTCGGATTTCCTGAGGATGGCTGTCTCATCCACAGATGATTATTCACAACTTCTCAGTTGATGTATTCTAAACCGATGCCCCTCCTCCCTCCCTGGAAAGTTATATTTGTTTAAAACTCTTTGTTTAAACTCTTGGCTTGCAGGTGGGGAAATATTGCTCATGCTTTGTTATAGAGGCAGCATAATTCAGCTTCTCAGACCTCTGTGCAAAAGCTTGAACTACTGCCGTTTAACAGGGGGATATTTTCCATTTTGCTTTTTACTGAGCATCCCTGCAATCTGAAGATGGACCTTGTCACTGCATCTGGTAAAAGCTGTTCCTTTTTCCTCGGCTCTGGCTCTGGCACAGGTTACAGCAGCTGCTAAACCTGGTTCTAATTGACATCCAAAGCTCAAAATCAATCTACCAAGTGATACCACACGCACATCTTTTTCCAAATCTTGTTGGTTGTCTCCTTTGCTGTGTTTAAGCCTGATTCAAAATGAGACATCTGAAGGTGGTGAAAGACTCTTCAGGGATTTCAGCAAGCTTTAAGGAGAAGTTGGCATACAAGGTGCAGAGTAGTGCATAAGGCACTTTTACAGATAATGGGAGATGTAAATGTTCTTTTGGTTAGGATACTTATCTGCCTGCTCCCATTTTGTGCCTCTTTTTTACTGTCTGGGAATAATTAACTATGTCTTTCTGGTGAAAAACTACAAGATTTGATAAAAAATACTAGATAATGCTTGTGTGTTGTTTCCATTATTGTTTTGTAAGTGTTAGACTTTAAAGAGCTCTTTGAAATATCATTCACACAAGAAAATTTTTGGGAAAAAGTAGCTGTTTCTCTCTAAACTTGATGAAAGGGATAAGCAAATCGCAAATCAGAATTGCTGCTGTGGGTCACTGTATAACAAATTCTGTGCAGAGTATGGGATACGTATGCCTGCTTGTTTAAAAATAAAATGTGCTCATCTTCTAGAAGGTTGCTTTATTCCATGTGCTCAAATGCTGTAACAATCATTTGTCCTCTACCTTGAGGAAGCAGATAACTGAAAAAGAAGCTGGGAAATGGAAAAAAACCATCATTTTTATCTAAACCAAAGCAAAAAGTTTGGCTTAGGCAACATGATGCATCACCCCATGACTGTTGGTAGATGGCAGCCTCTGTCCTTGCACACAGGGGCGCTGGAAAATATTCCAGCTGCCTGCAAATGCTCTCACAGGCCTGTGTGCTCCCACCTGCTGATACCCAAGCTCAGCAGGAGGAGAAAGAATTTTCCCGTTCGTAGCAATAAGTTTTAGAAGCAATTCCAAGCACAATCCAGCTTAGGGCTAATCATGAACGGGCTTTACTGCATTAATTGAGTGTTGTAGCATGGATTTAGGAGATAGCTGCTGTTAGGGGGTGTTTCCAATTGATACGTATAGGCAAAAGCCTTTCTAGCATCTGGTTCACCGGGGGTCTTATCCTGACATTTCGAGGCGGCCGTGCTGAGGCCGAGCGGTTTTTTCTCCGGTGGCAGGATAAAGCTGGGTGTGTTGTTGCTGTGTTTCTGGCTGGAGCTGTGCGAGCCCACCCTGCCGATGACTCATCCTTGAGTGGCTCAGAATATCACACTGTGCCTTGCTGCTTCCCTCTTCCTATTACACTGATGCATTTGGGTCTCGCTTGGTGCTGGCGTTTCATTTACAAACCTCGCTTTTCCCATCAAGGAAAGATGGCTGCCAGCCCTGCTTTGCCCTGATGTCCAGCACTTTTAGGTTTTTAGGAGCCTCTCCTGAATGACTTCAGATGGAAATTTGAAAGCAGAACAACCAAGCAGATTAAGCACCTTAGAAAGCATATTTTTCAGAATATGAATGGTTTTTTGGTAGCCTGTCCTTTTTTTTTTTCCTTCCAATATTGGCTGCTTCTGCATATGATTCAGACTAAATTTTCCTTTTTCTTCCAGGAAGTGTCGAATCAGGATCTTTAGGCCAGCAAAAGAGACCTGTGTTCCTTCCCTGCATTCCTTCCCTGCATTCCTTCCCTGCCACCCTGTCTTTGAGCACCATTTTACAAGAGTGAATAGAGTCAGATAAGCAGTGGAACAGATTTACAGGTCTCCTGTTTCCTTCTCCCTCACTCACAGAGAACCTGACTCTTCCATTAAATCAGGTGTGGACATAGCTTGAAATTAAAGGACTCTGTCATCACAAGAAAAAAATGGATATAAATAAATCTACCTCTTCCTATTTTTTTTTCTTGGTTTTGTGAACCAGTTGTTCCAGGTGACATGAGAATGAAGATACAGACAGCTGTGAGGAAATCATGAGGTAAGAGTTCAAATGCTGCAGTGGGTTTTGCAAAAGCCAACCCATGGACTTTCTGTGCAGTGGAACTTGCTCTGGTAATATATGGGGAGCCATGTCCATGAAAGGGGCCATCCATCTCAGGCCTGTGTCATATATCAGGGGGATAATCAGGCTTTAAAAATGCAGTAGAAAAGAGAAATGCAGAGAGGACTAATTATCTTGATTTTATTTTTCAAAGTAGTGCTAGTGAATGCTAGTGAGCACACCTTCTTTCCATGTCCTAGTGCACCACAGTGAATCAGATTTATTAGAAACAAGGGGGGTTTTGTTAATTAACATAAGAATCGTGAAGAAAACCCTCTCCATTGCTTCTCCCAATGAGCATGGAGTCAGAATTGCTGCTCACCACACAGATGTGTAACTAAGACACACACATTAGTGCAGACCCTCAGCAGCCCGCTAGCAGAGCTCAGGTATCTCCACTCCCTGCACTCAGCCACATTTCAGTTCTGTGCACTTCAATGCAAAGCCGTGCAGCTGAGCTGGAATAACCCCCGTGGCAGCAGCACACACACACTGCTGGCTGGCTGTCCCTGCTCCTGTGGGAGCTGGGTAAGTGTGCCTTTGGTTGCCAGGATCCTGGAGCTGCGCCGCTCGTGAACACTAGGTAGCTCCGTGGGATTTCCCAACTCCAGATGTAGCTCTTTTGATAAAGAGGTTTGCCCTTTCAAGAATTAAATATTTGAAACTATACAGGACAACATCAGTATGCTGGAGTCATACTTTTGTCCCACAGGGCAACACTGTGGGTAACTCCACGTATCTAGAGGTACATATAGAAATTAGATAAAAGAGGAGCAGTGGAGCTGTTGGGTGCATGTCCTGATTTCCAGTGCAACTGATACCTGAGCTCTTCAAGATCTGTCCCCTTCATTCAGGCACCTCTATAAAAATAACTCACCAAACAGTCAGTGCTCCCTGTGGAGTCTCCCATGCAGGTAAATCCCTCCCCACTGGTCAGTCTCATCCTGAGGTGCAGCAGACACAGTGATATCCCACTGCTGCTGTAGTGAGTGGTGCTTCACCAAATGGGCACTTAGACACATGCCTTCATTTCTCCTTTGGAGGCAGGAGCTGCTTGTAGCATTAAAAACATTCTGTGTAATAAAAGTTCTGTCTTCCACCATCAGCCACGTTGTGATGTTGGCGTTGCCCTTATGATGATCATTGGTGGGAGGCTGGCCAGGGATGTGAAATGCACTTAGAATGGAGCATAATCTGCTCTGTTTACATCAGTGCTTGCACAGAAGAGTTCAAACAACAAGCTGGGCAGATGCTCCTTAGGAGCCTCATCTCTGTGCTAAGGCTCTGGTTTCCAGGAAGCCATTTCTCCCTCAAGAATTATTTAATCAGAGAGAAATCTTCCGGTACTTACAGACACAACTGCTGCTGTATAGAACTTGTATTACAAAGAAAGTAACCACAACATGGAATGGTTCTGAAGGCTGAATGTTTTTCTGAAGCTACAGAAGAGGCTGTGGAAGATTGTACATAGCAATGTCACCTGCTATGCACAATAACTTTCAAAGGTCAAACCTTTGACACTTAATCAGGTACAAAAGGCATTTATAGTAGCAATTTTACCCCCAAGGTATTATTCATTAAATGCATTTCTCATTTATTTCCTATGTTCAGAAAATGTGTTCTAGGCAGTCTGCAAGCTCTACTATTGCAGATCATTTCTGTGTGGCTGTGGAAAGAAATAAATTGGTACAATAAAGAAAAAGAAGAAAAAAGTAGTGTCTGTGTTCCACTTACAAGAAGGTGCACGTTAATTTGATTTGCTTCATGTGGATTTAATCAATGCAAATACAGACGGGAGAAGAGTGTCAGTGGGAGTAATAGGTCGTTTTTATTCCTCTTTCATTGCTTGACCTGCTGAATCGATCCACCCCGTTGCTAGGAAAATCAGAATCATGCTGACATGAGCATCTGTCCTATGTAGACAGAAGGGAGTTTATGTTGTAATCTAGCGCTTAAAATTCACAAACTTTCCACAAGTGGCCGAAGCCTCACACAGCTCCTTTACAAGGGTGAAAACAATGGTGCGGCAGAAGAGAAGGGATTCCCTCGGGTTCTTCCTTAGGGGGCTTTTGAGATCCCGAGGACAAGGGCGGTGGGGGGAGAAGTCTGCCGGGCGTCGGCGACCCTTTCGCACGGGTGCGGACACCTGCGGGGCGGTGACGAGCACGGAGAGCCGGGCCCGGGAGCCCCGGGGACCACGGGCAGGGCAGGGGCAGCCGCGAGCCGCCGCCGCGGGACGGAGCGCGGCACCGGGGCTGCGCCGGGACGGCGGGAGCCCCGCGCATCGCTCCGCGCATCCCCGGCGCCGAACAAACACCCGCCCCGCCGCCGGACACGCTCCGGCCGGCTCCTGTCCGTGCCCCTGCCCGTGCCCTCCCCTTCCGCGAGGCGGGCAGCGGCCGCCCCTCCCCGGGGACCCTGCGCGGCTGCGGAGCCGGCGCCAGGTGCGGCGGGGCCGCCGCAGGACTACAGGTCCCGGCGTGCCCAGCCCGGCGGGGCCGGCGCCTGCGCGGGGCTGCGGGGCCGCTCCGCGGTGCCACACCCCCGGGGGAGGGCGGCAGGAGCGCCCGAGCCCTCGAACCAGCGGGGGAGCCGGCGGGGCGGAGGATGGAGTAGCGGGGCGCGGCGGAGCCGGCGGGGCGGGGAGCGCCGCCTCCGCCCGGGCAGCGCGGGGGAGCGGGCGGGGATGATGCGCGGGGGGACAGCGCGCTAGGGGCAGCAGGCGGGTGGGCGCCCGGAGACTCCGCACCTCGGAGTGACGTCCTGCTGCAGTACCGCTGCCTGCGCTGCCCGAGCTCGTCAATGGAGCTGGAAAACATCGTTGCCAACACCGTTTTGCTGAAAGCCAGGGAAGGTGAGAGAGCGGCGGGAGGGGAGAGGGGGCCGGAGCATCCTTGTCGCAGTCGCCCCTCCGCGGAGCGATGCCCGCGGGATGCGGGCGGGCAGCGGCGGGGATGCGCGCCGGTCCCGCCGGCGGCGGCTGTCGGGGTGCCATGTGGCTGTGCCGGCGTTGGAAACCGCTTGTTTGAGACACAGCCCTGGCGAAAAGGAACATACCGCTGTTTTTTCCCTGTGCGCGGGGGTTTGGGAAAGGAAGTGAATGAGATTGCAGAGATTACAATATTCACCCATCTCTTCCTTCCCCCTTCCCGCCTCCCCCCCTCAAATCTGGTCCCACAGATTGTGCTATTTCAGCGTCTATTGTTAAAGGTCAGCTGCAGATGCATTCATTCAAAAGGGCTTAGCAAATCTGCAAATAGCTTTCCGCGCCGTGTGGTGAGACCGGCAGGATCGTATCGCTTCCCCGTACAGTCATTGCCTTATTCGGCGTTATTAGGTGAGATCATGTTGCTGCAAACATGCCCATTGTTGAGAGCGTGTTTGTGCCCAGCCGGAGCCGGACAGAGGGGCCGGCGGCTCAGCCCCCCGCCCGCGGGCGGCGCGGGGGTCTCGGAGCGGGGGCTGTCCCCCGCGGCCGCGGGGATGCTCCGGGCGATGCCGGAGCCGCCGGCGCGGAGCCGCCGTTGCGAAAACGCGCTCGGCTGCGGCGGGGGAGCCCCGGCGACATCCCCGTCCCGACCCCGAGGGCTCGCAGAGCCCAACCCCGACAGCCACCGGCGGGTCGGGCTCGCGGGGCTTTCTTTCCAACCCCGTCGGGAGCGGAGGCGGCTTGCTCTCCCCGCGCGGGCGGAAATCCCCCCGCGGCCGCGGGGCGCGGAGCCGGGCGCTGGGCACAGCTGGGCACGGCGGGACCGGGGGCTCAGGGCTCCCCGCGGACCCCCGTCCGCCCCGGAGCATCCCTCCGGCTGCAGCGGGAGCGCCACGCAGGAGCAACACGTCTTAGGGCTGCGGCATCGCTGCCAAGACGCGATCGCCTTCCGTCTGCCCCAGCCCATTTTTATGTTTGTGTTTATTTACTTGCTCGCTGCTTAAAATAAGGCATTTTTCCAAGGGCTTGCGCAGAGTTTCTTCCCTGAAAACACTTGCTGGACCAGGCGGTTTTAGGTGCGGTACAACCTGCAGCCTGGTTTCCCTCCGAAGCGCCGGAGCTGCCTGCGAGCGAGGCTGGGCACCGCTTGGGTGGGCTTCAGCTTCGGGCACTCTGAGGCTGTGGAAGTACGAGCAAAGCAGCGTTCGTCTGTAAGAGAGATCTTTCAAACAGTCCTCCCCTGGAGCGATCCTTTTGCTGGGAAAATAACTCATATTGTAAAATAGTGTTTATATAACTCACAGGCTGTTGAACTTCTGAGGCTTAGCTAAAGAGTAAAGTCCTGAGATCCTCCCAAAAAGCTCTACAGATAATAAGGGCAAAGGTGTTATCCCATTCAGCAGATCAGTGAATTATAACTTTTTGACTCCTGATGGAGATCTGTTATTTTCTGTTGTCATTTTTAATGTTGTTTAGGATGCAGTTGTTGCTACCAGTCATACAATGCTGGTTTAGATTTCAGGAGACTTTAGGAATACTTGAAAGGACTGGTATTAATTACAGTTATTGTGTGTTGTTTACAGAGACCTGATATTTTGCAAGTAATTTTAAATGTGCCACTCAGTTTTATGGTCCTTTTCTGCCATTCTCAGGAAGATGGTTACAGTCACGTTGCTTTATGGTGTTAGAGTTGTATTAAAGAAGATGTTAGCTATAATCCAAATGGCAGAAATTTACCAAGGTTTCCTCCAAACTACATTCCAGCTGTTCTTTAAACCACGTATGAACCTCCAACAACATTTTTTTGGAGGTCTGGTGCTAATTTATTCTTAAAGCTTTTTTTTTTTTTTTTTTTTTGGAGGGGATATGAAATTTTTTTAAATGAAGAACAAAGGGCAAGTGATGTACCTGACACCAGAGCAACAAGTATTATTGTGGTGTTAGGTTGCCACACTTTAGTTATTGTTGCAAGCTGCTGTGAGTAAAGTTGTTTTAAAATTTGCAGTGAATAATGTAGGTGGCTTTCCCTGCAGATGAAGAAGGCAGACAGCATATGGAAGACCAAGAGTAAAAGCAAGTTAATATATTGAGGATTATGGTATCTAAAAATAAGTTTGTTCCAGGTCCTGCAGACTCCATCAATAGCTGGGTGAACGTGGAGCCTCAGCCAAGTACGTGCCTGTGTGTTTCCACTTGTGAAGTCAAAATTAAAAGCTGTATTAACTCAATCACATGGTGGTTGGTGCCTGCAATGTGGTCCTTAATGTCAGGAGAAGAAAAATTATGGGATCCACTCTGCACACGTTACTAAAGGCAGAAGTTTTGTCACATTTGCAAGGGGAACACAAACCCACTCTCAGTAGCAAAGAAAATTTCAAAGAGAGGTTCAGGCAGAGCTGCAGTGTGAAATCCAGCAGTGAGGACGTATGAGGGAGTCACAAGTAGGGCTGAGTGGCCACCACAAATGTTTTATAGCAAATATTGGTTTAAATTTTGCAACTCTTTTGCTCTGGCCTTGGTAGCTTTTTTTTTTTTTT
>VZTJ01001228.1:49090-92887 GCA_013397795.1 Orthonyx spaldingii
TTAAAGAAAAAAAAAAAAAAAAAAAAAAAAAAGGTTAAAAAAGGAGAGAAATGCAGCTGGAAGAAGAGGAGATTCAGAAACAAAGGGAAGATGTCAATGATGCCAAGTGAAAACAGCACCAATGAGTCCTCTGTGACACTTCTGTCAAAATATTCCTGTAGGCAATGCAAGGGAACTGACACCTTTAACAAGCAGATAAGTTGGAAAGAATGGATGCCAGGCTAAATCATCATTTAGCCAAGGCTGCCAAAATATCTGTGGAAGATATGTATATATAGATATAGATAGAGATATATATTCATTCATACTGATGTTGTTTAATGCTTGTCCTTAGCTTTCTGCTGATTTCATCTTCCTCTTCCCTCTTAGGTCAGATCTTGTTTCTTCCTGGGGATGAAGGTTGTATTGGTAATCTCTTTCAGCCAATGTGCTCTCTTCCACCTTCTTCAGTTTTGTTTGTTACAGACTTTATTTCTTTATTTTCCCAGTGCTCTGGGTCTCTGTGAAGGAGGAGAGGTTCTAGTGACAAGCACTCTGGAAGTCAATAGGGTTGCTTTTTGTAGGGGTGATCTTGCCACTTGCATGGCAGACCTTTCTCCAGCAGAAATCAGTGGAACAACCTACTTTTCCTCTTTTTTTTGCACAAAAATGCAACTGCTCGCTCTGCAAGTTTTGCAGAGGAAATTTTACTTGGCTATCAGTTATGGAAAATTAAGGGAATCTGGACACTCAGCCTTAATCTTACTATGAGAGGAAGGATAGTTGCCCAGTGCAACATTTGGAAGCTGTGAAAAAACTTACAAATCCAGGAGTTTGGACTAATCTATGAATAAACCCTTTCTATCTCCCTCCTTAGCAATTCCACATCTACATTCCATCTTTGAATCATGGTTTTGTGTTTTCTGAGGATGCCAAATTATAAATCATACGTTGACTGAGAATTCCTCATCAAGCACACATCTGGGAAAGTTTGTGCTTTGTTTATTTCAGCAGCAGCAGAGCTTTAGGAAGAACTATCCAGATGGTTTACATGAGATGTAAGGTTCTCTCAGGGTTACCATACACCTGTCCTGGAAGCCTTGTGTGTTTAGTGTGCATCTCCCTTCACTCTTTGCTGGATGAGAGACAGGAATGGTTCAGGAATGAAAAAAAAAACCCACAAAACTTTAGCACTCTCATTTGGAGAGCTGGTGATAGAACAAAAAAGCGTTTGAAGTAAATCTCCTTCTTGTCACATGTCATTGATGGGCACTGAATAGCTGCAGGTGCCTGTGGAAAGGCAGGGATGGCCCTGTCCTTCCTCAGGCTGATCTTTTCAGCCTCCCACTCGAGGGGCTTCCTGAGCAGAAGGTGGCTTTACCCTGTGGGACTTAACAGAGGGATCTATCCTTTGTGAATTTATTTAATCCATTTTTTGGATCTCATTTCTGCTTTTGCCTGAGCAGCTTTCTGTGGCAAGGAGTTCCATCATGTAACAAAAGCATGCAAGCTTCCCCACATGTGTCCTTCATGAGGGACTTGGTCAATGTATGACTTATGTTTTGGCAGCCTCAGAAAGCAGTCATTGTGAAGATGTGGAAGTGTCTTGGAGGGGGAAGAAAGGGAATTATCCACAAATCAATCAAATATTTCTGGTTTTTTTGCTGTGTTGGTTTGTTGGGGTTTTTTTTTGGTTTTTTTTTAACATGTTGATTTCATTGCTTCTGCAATTTCTATTAGACCATCCATGATTTTATAACCTTTTATCATATCCTCTAATAAATAGTATATCTCCAGGCAGAGAGATCCAAGTCTGTCATCTCTGTCCCTTTGCATCTTCTAATTCTGTGTCCTTTTGGAACTGGGTGACCAAAACTACCTGGCACCGGTGTGCACTGTGGGCAGTGGCACAGTGATGCTGACCACTGCGTACTTTCTTCTTGTCACCATTTTTACTTGATGTTTGTTTGTGTTTTTTCCCCACTGCCACAAGTATTCATTACTAGGCCTGTTGACGGTGACCTCAGAAGTTTGCCTCCTGAGCTGCAGTGTTTAATTTGGAGCCCATTGTTTGGTGGATATAGCAAGAGTTGTTTTCCTTCATGTGCTGTTTGACACCGAATATAGCGCTTTTTTTCCTCCTAATTTTTAAGTGATTTAATACTGCAAAATACTCCTGCAACTCATCGCGGGCTGTTTTTGTTACAACTGTCCTGAAGAAATTCGTCCTGGCAGCAGATGCCATCTTGTTATTTATCTCTTTTCCAGACCATTTATAAATACACTGAATAGTCCGAGTCCTGTCGCAGATCTCTGCGAGCAGCCCTGCTCCTCTGTCAAATTCTTATCCCTGATTTTCCGTCTTGTCAACTGCTACTGACTCACAGCAGGGTGCCCTCTCCAGAAACAGCTTCGTTTCTTCAGAATTGCTGGGGAAGGTCACTGCCAAGGAAATCACTGTTCACAAGTGTCAAAATCCACCTGCCCAGGCAGCTGTGAGTACAGCCAACTTCTTCCAGAGGTGGGGAGGAAGAGGGAACGAGAAATGTAGGGATTTGCCAGCTGATGGCAGTGTTCGAAGGAGCCGTTCCTGAGACAACTGAAGATTGGCAAAGAAGTCAGGGTTGCACCAGGGGCTGAGGGACAAGGTCCCAGGTGAACACTCCTGAAATGGGCACTGTTTGAATGTCCCCATCGAATCTCTGGGCTGTTGTAAGGTCAGTGATCACTCCTAATGCCCCAGAGGACTGTGATACCTGCCAGTGGGCCACTGGCCACAACAGACTGCAAAATAAACCCAACCCAAATCTGCCCCCTGTCCCCAAACCCTGCCAATCCTGGGAACAAAATAAACAAAAAAAAAGAAAGAAAGAAAAGAAAGGTGCTTTCAGGTAATTATTCTTCAGGACCTGTACACCAAATACTTGCCTCTGTCCATGCATGCATGCACAGGATCAGCCTCTTTCATCAGACAGCCTAATCCAAAATCTCTAGCAGGTCTCGGGACATTTGTTACTCTGGCTCATGCAGACCTCCAGCTGCAGAATGTTTATTTGGCTGTGAAAAGTCTATGAAGTAACAATCTTTGATGGATTCAGCATATTGTTTTCTCTTCCTTTTTTGGGATGCTGTTTGCCTCCAGCTCTCGTGGGGAACACATCTCTCTTTTCTGTGTATCATAAATACCAGAGGCCACGAAGGGCTGTGGATGTGGCACAGGTAGGAGCACAGAGCTTGCCTAAAAGTAGTGCTGTAATCTACCTGCACAACATGTTAATGTTTTACCTTGCCAGCATTTCAGGTTGCTAATAATTTATCCTTGCTTATTAGCAGCTTATGGCTTGAATAATACCACGACACTGGGATTATTCATGGAGGCAAAGTGAAGGAAGTAAACTCTGGCTCCGTGAGCATAGTTGGGAAAGCAGATAGGGAAATTTATTATTTATTGCGTGACCTCTCCAAGACCTTTGTGTGGTGGTTGATACAAACAAACTGGTAATTGCAAAGAGTGAAATAAGTAGAAGGCAGCTTTTTTAAACTTATGGACGTGCTGTGTAAATGACGCTTCCAAGATGAAGCTCAAGTCTATATGTTACAAATCTTTTTCAAAGGGATTGCTGGAATATATTTTTAAGCAAACGTTTACCAGCTGTGTGGAGGCATGAAGCTTGTTTAGAAGCCCAGAAATATTTTACAAGGTGAGGACAGAGCATGCGTTTGTTCAGAGTCCTTGGCCTAAATTTTAAAAAATACTTAGTGATTTTTAAAAAATATATATTTCAGCTTTTAGATACAATGAGGTGAGAAGAAATTAAAAAAGGGAATTAAATACTGGATATTAAACTCTGCTAAAATGTGCATTCTGTGCAGGGAAGAGGTTCATGTGAGAGGTCTGGCATGCTTCTAGGGCCAGATACCAAGGAGAGCAGGCAGCAAAGCTTTGATCTCTGCCCTTTGTTCACCTCCGTGCTCTGATTATCGCTCAGATCTTGGGATGCAGCATCACATCCTGAAAGGGGGAATGTAGACATGCTGCCTGGGTGAATCTGCCAGTGGAGGTGCCAGCTGAAGATGCCATTGTATAAAGACTGAAGCAGGTAATAAGTTTCAGACGTGAATAGTCCCATAAGGTGAACGATTTGTTGATGGAGGCGATTTGAGCAGTTGCTCATCAGTGAAAGTAAATGTTACACATTCCTGGCTCTTGCTTACTTGTGTTTAAAAAAAATCACATTTTGTATAACTAGTTAGAGGGCCTGATGCCTAATTCCAACAAATAATTGTGGGAAGACTGTTTTTACAGGAGATTTTGCTTGTTTCATTAAAAAGGTGATGAGATTTGCAGATGCTTCACTAACATAGCTCTGCACTATTACTGTTATCGTTTCATCTGGACTGATTGCAAATCACAATGACTGTTTAAAAAAACACAAACAAGTGATGTATCAACTCCTCTAATATCTCATTGCTGATGAAGTTTCATTTGATCTTAGTAGATGATGTTCAGCCGGAGGACAAAGCTAATTTTTAGGATTGCAAAATTTTGCGCAGGAGAGAATTTTGCTTTTTATAAATCTTACTGTTTTCCTCTAGGGAGGGGGAAGAGGGAGAGAAATAGCTTGACAGGAATCAGTTGTTTTGATTTAAGAGAATGTGAGGAAATGGTATCCTCCAATAAATACAGATTTTATTAAAGTTGAATACTGTGACAAATAGTTTAGACTTAGAACGTCAGATTTGGTATGTAAGCAGAGCAACTCCACTGAGATTTGACTGCATTGCTAAGATTAATGAAATATACTTTGTAAAGAAGGGCCATGATTCACTGAGTAAAAATAGGCAGCATCTTAAAGACCTTGTAAACACAGCTATTAATTTTACAACTAGAATCTTACACTCTTTGTCTTAGTCTGAGAATAATGCCACTGCATTCCCTGACACTGTTCAGTGGGTACAAATTCAGCTCTTAAATAGATTTTTAACTAGATTCTGAAAGTGGCCACAGTTGAATTTTTCTTTGCATGCTTTGTCTATACTTTGGAACAGCTTCATGATACTTTTACTGTATGAAATATTAATCTCTTCCCTCTTAAGCCATCACCCTCACCACAAATCCTGCTTGATACACTTGCTGCAGACAGTAATAACAATGCAAAAGGAGCCACAACTGACAGGCCCCTACTTTTCTACCTACTTATTTCAGGATTTAGCAGTCTAGAAAGTACTCCTTGGTGTGAGGCACTAAGTCCCCTCCCTATTTGATTGTGCTTAATGCTTAGTTTGATGCTGTAGTTCATGTTTGATTTCAGGGAAGGGGAATCTCTTCCCCTTTCTCTTCCACAACCCTCAGATCTTGTAATTTTTATTCATACGTTTCAGTATGAGAGAGAGAAGCTTTCTTTAGCTTGACACAGCTTTGTGTTGATCTTTCCAACAGCTCCTGTCTTATGCCACTGTCTTGATGTTCTACATGAAGTGTATATTTGTTTTCTTTCAAAAGAAGGAAGCCTCAAAATTTGGGCGGGAGGCAAAGGCACAATTCAAGCTCAATGGTATTAATTTTTTATTTAATGGAACACAGCAAAGTCACCATCATTTTCCATTGAACCCACTGGCAATGAGTGTCTTTTTTTTCTTTTTTTTCTTCTTCTAAGCTAAAAAGCACAAGAAAGCGTATTTGGGTGCCAGTTCCTTTAACTTCTGAGAAATAAGCCAAAGGCTTACCTTACAGCTTATGCAGGACTATTAGTAATCACTTTATATCAATGGGGTAAGCACAGAGATCACAAATACAATTTACTGAACTCTGTGAATTCTGTAGGGTTTCTTAAATTTTCTCCTTACCTTTGCAGTTTGCCATTTTTACCATTCTTACAGGGTCCTAAACCTCTATTTTTAGACTAAAAACAACAATCCAGGAATTCATCTCCATACAGTAACTTGCCTGTAGGAAGAATCAGTGCAGTTTCCCAGACTGGTATCTGGATATTTAAAATATTATCAAATGCTTAGGCTTTCCTGCCAATCTGTAACAACTGGCACAGTCCTAAGGGTAATTTGTGCTCTGACTCTACCTTGTTTTCAGCAGTGAAGGAGTGTTATTTGACAAGCAGCTCCTTTTCTGGCCAGGGTAACCCCCATAGCAACCACTACAAATGTGGTGAGCAGTGATGGGACGTGAGCTGTCATTTATAAGTGTTCCTGTCTGTGGCTATCTACGTCTGCCTGTGCTCTTACTGTACACGTTTTTCATGAAGACATAATAGTGCTTTTTGAATAAAGCCCCCTTAGAGGATGCTGTAGCTGCTCTTTTGAGTGCTGGGAATTACTTTCCCTCTGCTGCATCCCAACTGTGCAGTGCCATGGGACCCAGCCCCCTTCCCTGGCAGCCTGCAAAGGGGCAGGGTGAGAGGGCTCAGGGTATGGCCCCTTCATCCAGCCCCTGGGAACAAGAAACTTCCAGGCCTAGGAGACATATCAGGGACTCACAGCTGTTTAAGAGGGGTCTGGGATCAGTGAGAAAGTGAGCAATTTTTCGAACTGTGAGTAAATCCTGCACCTGGAAAGAGGAGAGGACTCAGGAGACTGAAAATGGAGTGGAGCAGGCCACCAAGCACCATTCACAGTTGTGTATCCCAGCACTGGCATAGAAGATTTTTTTCCCTGCCTTTTAAGTTGTGATAGATGAGGCTGGAGAACAGGAGAATGGTCTCTACCACCAGTTAACTTTGTGCATCTGAGTCAACTGTTTAATCTTTCGTGGTCAGAATCTCTTCTGCAACTGACCTGTGTTCTGTAAAGCAGCTGAACTTAAGGATCTAATAAAGGAATATTAATGCAGGTGTCTCTGGTGCATGGAAAACAGAGTATGCAATGACGTTCCCTTCTGCTGTGGAGCAGCATGTGGTTTTTATTTTCTGTGTATAAATCAGCATATTTTATTTGCTTTGTAGTAATTTGTAATACATGGATCAGTGTATTCTACAGGAACTTACACTAATTATTCAGGAATGATCCCCTATTTAATTGTTAGGGCTAATTTTTCAGCCTGGTTCTTCAATTAGCTGTGCCATGTAAGCAAATTTTTAAAAATGCATGTCATCATTAATTATCTTTTAGAGGAGTCATGATTAATGCCACATTGATGTCTAAGCAGATCAAGGAACATTCCTATAGCTGACACCCAGGGAACTTTCCCTTTGAAGTCACTGTAGACTTTGGCTGATTGGACTATATCCAGGTTGGTCTTTTTTCTCCAAATTAGTTAAACCAGGTGAATTCTTTCCACTTCTTCATGACATTTTTTGGAGATGACTGCATGTTCTTTCTGAGACGCTGAAACCAAGCATACCTCACATTATCTTAAGTATCTGTATTTGACCACCAAAATCTGTAATTTTTCGTTACAGGAATGGCTTAATAAAATTCTTAGAAGTTTTCTGAAAGCTTTTGAAAATCCTGGTTTGCTTTCTCAGTTTTGGGCAGCTCTGTGCTGACGTGAAAGGGAATATGCACATACCTTAAAGGTGATAGCATTACTCCTGCAAAGTTTATAAGCTTACAGTAAGCTCACATATATTGAATTCAGCAACAGTTAAAAGCACATAGGTATGGAAAACCTTATGTAGGCACTTAACCTTTCCTCACAAAGTTGGCTGCTAGAGGCTATGTCGACAGCTCAGTAATTTCACAGAAGTGACCATTAATGTTTCCTGTCCTCCTTATGAACTTTAAAAATATTCAGTGTTTACCTCTGGTGATAGTAGCACTGCAGATGCAGAAGCCTTTAGTGCTGCTCAGTGCTGGTGAGCACAAGGAAAGATGATGCAGCCTCTTCCCTGAGCAGCATAAAGCTCAACTAATCCATGGGTCCGGGTGGGCAGAGTGCAGGGTGAGGAGCAGCCCCTTGCCTGTGGTCCCACAGAGCTTCTGAGCAAGAGAAAGCAGCAGAAGGAGGTCCCTGAAGAATGCTGATCACTGTTCTCACAAATCTCAGCTCCCCACTGCAGCAGCCATTTGCAGTCCATGAGGTTCATTCATGTTATTTCACCTCACCTCTTGGCTATAACCAGTTGAGAAAGTTGTCTTCTCATGCAGCTTCAAGTTCTTGCAAACAAGAATTTGAAACTGCAAATAGTTCTGCAGCTGGGAAAGCATTTTGCCATAGCTGCCATGAGGAAAAAAGCGTGTGTCAGTTGTAGGGCTGCTGCTGTCCTCCAAACAATTTACCCAAGCAGATTAAGAGCTGAGATTTTCCAAAGTACAAGTGCAATAAAATACAGTGGAAAGCAAGAGCTCCTGCTGTATTGTGGCTACCTATTGAACTCACAAGGGGATTGAGACAGAATATGCTGCCCACCCCATCTGACAGCAGGGGGATTCAAATCTTGGATTGTGTCAACAAAGTCGTTTACAATAAAAACGAACTGCTCTGGAAAGCGTTGAAAAAATAACTCATGTGGGAACCCACAGCGTCTCGGGGAAAGGAGTAGAAAGAAGGAAGAGAAAATCCTGGGGCCTTTGTTCCCAAATGATAAAGCTCAGGACTCCACGTGTTCCCTGTCGGGGAGGCTCAGCAGTGTCAGGTGGATTGTGCCAGTGCTCAGAGCAGTGAGTGGGGCTCCCTCTGGCTAAATCGGCTGCAGCTTGGTGCCACTTGTCACTGCCTTCCCCGAGGCTCTGTCAAACACCAGCAAGCATCAAAAAAATGGTGGTGATAGCAAGTTTTATTTGCTCTTTTCCATGGAGTGAAGGTTTTCAGGGAGTTTAGCAGAGTTAGGTCTTGGCTGAGCTTTACATCCACACAGGTGCCTCCCTGTGATCTGCAGAGGTTGTGAGTGAATGGCTCCCAGCAATAATTGCTGCCAGTGAAATATGGAGCTAATAAATGTCTGCAGTTAGCAGCAAACTGAATAACATATTTTAAATAGTAAGAATAGTGTTTGAACTCCCATAAGTGTAACAACATGTAGCTGTAGACTTTGTTAATGAATAATTACAGTGCAAAATTAAGCATATGGAAAATATTTCCATTTCTGTTTTCTGATTTATAACTCACTTTAAACACTTAGGGACAATGTTCTTTCCTGCAAAGGAAAATGAGTGGTATATGGACAGGTTATTAAAGATATTTGATTTTCACCTCTGAATATGACTTTATTCCCCAAACCCTTATGTGTGGGGAAATGTATACATGTGAATATTCCTCTTGCTTCAAAGGAGAACACATCTGGCTTCAGAGTCCATCTCTGAAAGGTGACTTACAAGCAAAACCTGTAAGAATTTCAAAAATTCATCTTAAATCTTTGTCTCATTAGTCAGTCATCCCCAAGTCAGTCTGCCTTAAGGTCTAGTCTGGGACCTGTTTCCAAAGTATATGAACACCAGTAGGTTTTGCCAGTTGGCAGCCTGGGACCTGAAATATCTGTTATTACTTACTGCAAGTACACCATGCTACAGACTGTGATTTAGAAGGCTGGTGTTTGCAAATCATTTATGAAAACTTTCTTTTGTCTTGTAAAACTTTGTAATTCAGCTGCTGCCCAGGGTGTTGTTAAGCTTGAGGGTATTGTTTCAATGTTTCTGCTTTAAAATCACAGCTTTAATGCATTTTAGGAGTTTCAAACTCCAAAAGCATTCTCAGAACACAGAACATTTCTCATTACCAAAACTGATACTGAAATAAACTATTTTATTTTCCACAGAAGTAAGTAACCCAGCTCAGTCTGTCGTGTCCTATAATCCTTTCAACTTGGGGGATGAGTGTATATGTAAATAACAGGCTCCCAGGTTTAGGACAAAGGGTTTTGATGCTGCTGATGCTGCAGAGGCAATTCTTTCTTAAATACTTTAACATCAGTTGAACTGGCATTTTGGCATCACTGCCTTACATTGCTCCATGTCAAGTCAGGGTATTATTTTATTTGGTTTAGGAAATGTGTTTGTGCAGCTCCTGTTTATGAGTGATACTATAGGCTGGGTTCCTCAGCCTAAGACAAATAGCAGTGGAATCTGATGGAAAATGCACAGCCTTAATAGACGTGCTGGTATGCCCTGTTGAATTTTGTTGTTGTATTTATTTTGCTCAGAAAGAGCAAACAAGTAATTAGCCAAGAAAGCTCACAGCTGCATAGCACACTCCCCTCTCTCCTATATGCACACAGTCTATTGGTGTACACAAAACTGGCACTAATGAAACATAAATAGATCCTTTTCCTGTATGGAAAAAGGCTTTTAGCATTGAAAGGGAAGGAAAGCAATGGGATTCTTTGGAAATCCCAGTTATTTGGGTTCCCGGTTTGGGTGTTAGGCTCTAAAGCCCTCTGTGGTTCCATACATGGTGTGAAGTCTTCCTGGGTTTCTTGGGGTTTCTTTTTTTTTTTTTTCTTAATGTGTTTGTTTAAACCTACTGGGAGATAGACTCCTTTTCCTGCATTTCTGTAGCCACATCATTGCTGCTTCCAGCAATGACCCCATCTTCCAGAATCAAAGCTCCTTTTCCTCACAACAGCCATGGAGCCTCCAGCTGTGTCTAATGCCGTTCACCCCTAAGATAACAGCCAGGTGCCAGCTTCTTTTGCTGTTATCTCCCCCCATTTTAACTTCTTGCCTCAGTTCCTAAAAGCAGTGTTGTGCAAGAGGCTTGGCAGCTCCGAGCAGTGCTGTTCACACCCTGCTGTCGCCCCTGCACCTCACTCTTTTTCAAGCTAAAATAGCCCCACTTGCAGACCTGGCTGTACACCAGGTCTCAGCCACTGGCTGTCACGTCTGTTCTGTCCTCTCCTGCTGCTCTGAGCAAAATGCCATCACGTCCTCTGTCCTTTCTTCACCTGCAGTTCCTCTCAAGATTATTGTTTTGAGAAGCTCAGCAGCAATGCAATGAAGTCATGGCATTTATTTCTAGGCCTCCCTAACATTTCTGGTCAGAGATGCCTCACGTTCCAGGAATAGTAGGGTCTGCACCATGGTACTCTGTGCTCTTCAGGACTTTGAATAAAATTGAGAGAGACCTTCTGCATTTTATTTTAAAAGAGAAAAAGGTGCTCTGGCTTCAAATAAGACAGGTTGGACTCACACATTTCACTTCATAAAACGTGGCAGGATTCTGCCCTTCAAAACCCTCCCAAGTAGGAACATGCTAATGAATTCCCCATTACTGTTCTCATAGAGCAACTCAGACGTAGATAGTTTTCTCCTTTAGTGAAACACATTTCCTTTCAAATTCTGTGCTTTTTTAGCAATTACTTTTCTGTTCAGGCAGTCCCTTGACATCAATAGAAAACCTCCTCTGAACACCTTCAGCCTCCTCTTTGAATGCCTCTGAGAAGTTCATGCAATTGGTTAGGGAAGTGCCAGCCCAAGCTCAGCCCCATCTTTCCTGTTACCTGGCAGAAACCCCTCAATTCAGATTCTCTGCACGCTGCGTGGAATTTCCTCTTCTGTCTGCCTGAATTTTTGGAGAGCCTTAAACACTGGCTCTGCAAAATTTTCTTGGGGAGCTTGGTAGAGGCTGCGCTGGGATGGTGAATTATAATGAAAGTAAAGAACACAACATCACATAATTCCCCAGGAGACTCAGGTTCTGCTCTCACTTTGCCAGCCTTGTGTGCGTACCTGGGGCTGCTGGACCCTCAGCTCCACAGAGCTGTTCTCAGTGAGTCCCTAAGGACTCTTGAGGCTAACCCGCCCCCCCACCTTTGTCTCAGAAAGCCTTCTTTTTCCAGGGAGTGCAGCAGGAAGGTGGAGGGTGGCTTACAGACAAAGCTAAATTTTCAAGGTGTATGTTCTTCCTATAGGCAGAGGTATCATACACAGGAATAATTTAACTGCTCCCCCCCCCAACTGTTTGTGTTTCACGGTGACAAATTTGAAAGGTACCAGTGACTAAGTTAGATAAACTTTGAGATGCCTAATTGTTCTGTTTTTCAAACGCACCCTCGCAGTAATGTGCAGCGCTTTAATGGCAGTTTCCTTAGAAAGTTCAAAATGTTTTACATGTCACGATGCCAGAACAATCTGCTTGTAGGGAAACAAAACAAATATGTAATTCTTAATGGGAAAGGTCACTTTTCTATCCCTTCCTCCTACCTGCTGAAAACAGTTATTTCACTGTGTGTATTTGGCCATCTGAAGTGGTGCCCCCTTAAGCTTTTCTGCCTGCGCCTCCCTTTTGGTGCGGAGAGTTTCAGTCCCTTATCATGGCCCTTGGCTGCTTTGTGTGTGTGGAAACAGCTGTTGCCACATCTTTATCGTGGAGCCATGAGCAGCACAGCAGCAGCCAGGGGAACCTCGCTGGCCACAGCAGATTGTGGCACCATGGGGGCAATCGTGGGTGCGTCGGTCCCCGAGCGGCTCAGGGAGCCTTATCTGGCCAGGACCTGGGCCAGGCTGCACCGAGCTCTGGCTTTGTTTTCCCTCCTCACAGGGCTCCTGTCCCCACCAAAACCATGGCCCTCAAGTGCAGCGGGCAGTCACGTAAGAAAAAACATCAGGGAAATGCTGGAGTGGGGATAAGAAGAGGACGTAGGCTGGTGATGAGATCTGAGCTGTGCGTGCTTGGCAAGCTGATAAGGTGGCTGAGCCTAATCAGAGGCTGGCCAGGCGGCTGTTCGGGGGGACAATCGGTGTCCCCGGGACACAATGGGAGGGGAACTACGTCCTCGCACGCACACAGAGGGAGGAAGCCTCCACTTGACAAAGTGGATATTTTAACTGGAGTTATTCTCTGCAGTTTCGCCACTGCGCATTGGCAAAGAGGCTGCAGATCTCTCTCAAAGCAGTCAGAGGAAGTGAAGTTAGAGAAAAGCATCAAAATGGGTAATCACTGAATAGCTGCCTTTCCATCCTGTCTCTGTATGACACGTGTTGTTCTTACACACAGAGACGGGAATATGCAGTCAGCTGAGTGACAGTTGCAGAGAATTCGTCCCCTTGCACTACCGGCTGAAACCACTTAGAATTTGTGCAGGAGTTGCCAACAGTTTCTTCCTGGTTGTGATTCCTCTCCCTTTGCTGCAGCCTTTCTTGGGACTCTCAGCTGCCTTTGCTGCGATAAACTCTGGTTCTTACTTTTTTATCTCAAGATCCACAAGCTCTTCTGCAAGTGCTGTCGCCCCACGTTTGCCTCATGGTGCAGTCTGACATGTACATAGCCACATTCCTTGCTTTGTGCCATTTTGAGCACTCAATTCCCATACAAAAACCCTCTCTCCTTGTTTCCCCACAGGAGTCTCTTCAGAGTATATTACTTTATCTTCTGCCACTTGATACATTCATAAATTAATTAAAATTAAAAAAAAAAAAAAAGATGTCTTGCAGAATGCTACAAAAGGCCAGAAGGCTTTAGGACCTCTTGTAACTGTTTTATGGTAAATACTGCTCAGCAATCCTTTGAGCACACCTGCACTACATCTGGCTCTCCAGTGAAGGCTAAACTTGTTTGCCTGAGTTATTTTACTTTTTAATTACATACATAATTTGGACTGTTTGTATATTGTATTAGGCACTTAAGAATTGCAGGCAACTGTGCCTAAACCAGAGTCACATCTTGGACCGTACAACTGGTCTCTGTAATCTGGATTTTTTTCTGTGACAGTAACTAGAGCCAGATGACTGAGGAAGGCGTAATGCTTTGACTGTCCCATAATAAAATATTTGGGCAAGGCTTTTTTTGTTGCTAGCCAGGGATCACTGGACAGCTGAAATCTGATGCTTAGCAATGATTTTGGATGTGTTTGACCCAAACACCCACGCATGCTTCCACAGGCTTCTTAATAATTTGCTGGAGATACAGCCCAGTCCTTCGTTATCCCTCTGAGAAGCTGAACAGCCACACCAAGTGATCTTCTGCAGGCACCTGGACAAAGTAGCTAGAGAAGCAGCTAATCCTATTCTTAGCTCGGCATGCTGGTTATCTGTAAGAGGACAGCCTGCCAGAAATATCTGGTGACATATTTGTCCAAGGGAGGGAGGCCTGTGCCAAGATGCTGTGGGTGCTGCTGAATGGAGTCGAGTTTAGGAGGAGAAAAATCTGTGAAATGCGAACTCAAAAACACAGCTGTTGTTAAAGAAATGAGAAGCTGTTCCCACCAACACAGATATATTCAAGATACAGATATTTTTAAAAAATTATTTTTTAAGTATCAGGAAATTAAACAGTAAATGCTGCGGTGTCAGCCAAAGTTAACTCTACCTAATACTTTTGGCTTGGCCACCAGAGGTGGTAGCAAGCTGTACGCGCAGTTAAATGCTGTTTTTATTTCATTTCATTTTAAACTTAAAGCCCTTTATGCAGGTTAAACATTCTGGGACTTGTGCTTGCCTGTCACCCAGCAGCTGGGGCTGTGTGTGCGTAACCCGGCGGCGAGTCCGTGTTACAGTCCTCCCTCTGTGCCTGCTCTGCCGCAGTTCCAGATCTGGTCCCAGCTCCTGCAGCACAGCCTGCCTGCACAGCCTGCCCAGAAGCAGCCCGGCCTTGGGGGTCTCCCTGCACTGCCTCAGGGTGGCAGCTGCTTACAGATGCCCATCAGGTCTTTGTCAGCCACTGAGGATGAAAAGCAAACCAGCAGTTCAAGAGCAATCGCCATACCTGGCGAGCAGCTACTCTCTGTTGTCTGAAATCAAGGCTGGGTGACTGCAGGGCTTCCAGTCTGCCACGGGCTCTGCCAGGCATCCCGTGAGGTGCTCTGGAGCACCCACCCCACAGTGCTGGGTCCTGGACCAGAACTCCCTGATGGGAAATCTTGTTTGCTCCACGTGTTTCCAATAACTCCAAAGTCAGATGCTTAAATCAGGAAGCCTCCCCTGAGGTGCCTGAGCCCATTTCTGTACAGCTCCTTCTGGCTGGGTGTCAGAGCCTCCTCTGCTCCCCTGCTTTTCTGGGAAGAGAATTCTCCAGTGATAGCTCCACAACATGGCTGGGAATCCTTTTTCTCCTGTATTTTTTCGCAGTGAACTCCAGGCAGGATATAGACAAAGGCTGTAGTGGTCAGGATGACTCTGGTGAGCACTGGAGAGGATTTGGCTCTGTGAGTCCCTCAGCACTGTCTGGGCTGGGGCTGACCCTGGCAGGATCTGCTTCTGGAGGACCTCAGTCCCTCAGTGCTCAAGCTGGAAATCTTCAGGTGCTCCTGCTGCAAACTGGTTGGGATTCTGGTGCCAAGGGTGACACAGCTCTGGGGGTTGTGGTGCCCTCTGAGACAACATCAGTGTGGAGGCAAGAGGGACTGTGGCTTTTGCATTGTTTGATCTAACCACAAGCGGAAGTGGAAGCTGATCCCTGTGGACACGTTTCAGCTGTGCTCATCTGTGCCCTGAAGAATAAATTGCTTTGAATTCCTAAAGCCATGAATTTCATGTGTGAATATAATATAAAAAGTCACTTCAGTTCAGAAGAAAAATATTTGGACCCATGAGGCAAGGAATTGTTTTTTATTATCTACATCTTGGGTAACAAGTCCGTTCTGATAAATGCAGACAATATCAAGTCCATTGTTGTTGGCACCCAAAAATAACAGATAAGTTGTCTTGGGCAGTTCTAGTGGATGATGTCCAAAGATGACAGGCTTTTGCTGCTGATAAGTTCAAAGTAAATGTAGTTTTTTAGGTATATAGGAGAATTGTTGTTACCTCTGGGTACTGAGTGTTCCTAGTCCAGTTACGTAAGAGCAAACAGTGACGAAGTTGGCTTGGAGCCTTCTTCAAGGTCTATTTGGATCACAAAGAGAGTTCCCTACTCTGTAAAGAGAGAAAACTGGGTTGATTTCACACTTGAAGCCATTCACTATGAATGCCTGTAGCAACACCTGGCAGAGGTCCCACTATCACAGAATGAAGGCACCAAACTGTGTATCAAAAATACAAGAAGAGCAAAGCAGCCAGGCAGGACATCTCTGTCAAGGAAATTGATGTCCCATTCATTCAGCCCTACAGTATGTTTTCCTTAGACATCCTGTGCCTCCTTCAGGGTTTTAAAATGAACCATAACAACTTGTTCCTGCACACAAAGCCTGGTACTCATTTGTACTTGCCAGGTCAAGCTCTTTGCTTGCACGAGGGCAGAGACCCTCCACTGAATCAGCCTATTGCAGGGGGAGCTTCCCAAGTTAAAGCAAGGTTTAAGAATTGCTCTCCTGCTAATGCACAAAAATGAAATTTAATGCCAAGTGATTAGGCTGTACAAGTCACGGTTTGTGCTTGTTGATGAGAAGTTTTCAGGCAAGTGAGAGTTTTGTGGTTTACTTTTGTTATGTGAGGTCTCATCTAGGGCAGTAATACTGGTGTGTAGGGAAGGAGATGGGAAGAGACCTGGTTCTGTTTCATGCTCAGACTCCATCAGTGTCCTGCTGAGCCTGTAGCAAGCCTCTTGTCCCCTGGGCCTCTGTTTCTGTTGATAAATAACAGTGAACCCAGTTTCTCACCAGGATGAATGCATCATCAGGAATTTAAGAAGTGCTTTAAGGTCTTCATAGGCAAGCTTTATTCTACAGAGGAATAAAATGTATTTACTGCTGTATGTGGTTGTTGCTGTGATACATTCTTCAGCTTTGTCTACCTCTTAAGATTTTTCTAGCAATCCTTGCTCGTAGCAGTTTCTCCTGTTTATGTCCTTGCAGGAAACAGCCATTCCACGTTTGACAGTCATTCCCTTCGCCCAGGAGTTTATATGCAGTTTAATTCCAATTCAATTCAATTGTGCATGACCTTTGCTCCCTCTCAGTATTGGTAAGGCAGTGGGAGATGAATGGAAGATGTTTTCATCTGCATGGATTATGAGGGGAAACTCCTGAAAGCAGGTGGCCAAAAGTGACAGGGTCAGGAGCAGGTTTGAATGCAACGACAGCTTGAAGGTTCTTTGTGACACCTCAATAACAGTAGTTAATAGGCATTTTTGCTCCAGCCTTTGAATTTGCATAACCTAGGGTGCAGAGACTACTCGCCTGCTCTGCTGTGTAAGTGCTGCAGTATTTGTGGCCAGTTCTGGTATCCACAGCATCATCCCTCACTCCAGAGTTGTGAACATTTTCGGTGATTAGCTGGCAGAGGGAGCCCTGGCTGGCCTGAGAGCTTTCCCTTGCTGTTTACTATCATTATAATAAGGTATTTGACCCATACAATAACAGCATTAGTGTTGGGTCCAAACCAAAATCTTTGGATTCTAAATGCTCTAAACTTCGGGAAATGGTCAGACCCAAATTTTGTGGCTTGGCACAAGCTCTGAATGAAATGAAACCAAACATGCCTAGGATTAAAACTCCTTTAGAGTCAGAAGCCTTACTTTCTTTTGAAAGAATTTGATCTCTGTTGATTGAAGTGTTTCTTAAGACTTTGCAAATGCAAGTCAGGTTTCTCTACAGTCCCCCCCCCCCCCCCCCCACCCTCCACTTTTTTTTTTTTTTTTTTTTTGTTTTTTTTTTTTTTTTTTTTTTTTTTTNGCCCCCCCCCCCCCCCCCAAATCCTTTCATATTTGTGGATTATTTTTGTAGTCTTCTAATATAGAGGAAGTCAGTATTTTCACCCTGATTTTTGCCTATGTTTTCATCTCTATAGTGAGAGGAAGAATTAACAGTTCTAGCCTTGATGTTTAGAGGCTTCAAGCCTTTTTTTGATGCTGCGTGGATAGATGTACACTTTTATATGCCATACTTGGAAAAAATACTGGTGATATGGTTTTAATTTGAAATTGGTCCAACATCTGAAGCTAAACATCTTAATTGTCCATCTAATGCTTTCCCTTTGGAGACTTGTGTGCTATTGAATCTTTGATACACAAAGTCCACTGCGTGCCAAACTCCGTAATGAAAAAAGAGAAATCCTTGGATTATGTGCAATGCTTAGGGAAAGCTTTGAATGCTACCAGATCTCTAGAGAAGGACTTGAGAACCCTGGGCTGAACTTTTTTGTTTTGACACTGGTTTGTTACTTGACAGATGTACAGCCTGACTTTCCTGACTGTTTATTTTTGGGAAGACCATGAGCATTTTCAGCGCTCCTCTCAGCAACTCACTTCTGCCTTCCCGAAAAGTCAGATCACAGGCATTTCTCTTAACCTTTCTGTTTATTCCCTTTATAAACAAGGCGACCTCCCTGGCAAGTTGATGTTTAAATCTCTGAGGAGCTCAGCAACTGGATCTGCCTGATGGGGAGGCGGTGTGTGCTTGCACACCTCAGGGACGTGCGAGGCTGGCACGACAAAGGAATGAATGGGGAGTTGATTCTCCTTTCTCCTGCTGGGTCTGCCCGTGGTTCCCCTTCCCTGTGCTCAGCAGAGAGTCCTGTGGATGCTCTGTGGCCAGCAGAAACCGCGGGGCTGCAGCTGGCGGCCTGTGGGTTGGACCTGACCCGCAGCGGGGCCTGGCTCTGTGCCTGCTCCTTGGAGAGGATGGGGAACAGGAGCTCGGGCACAGCAGCCCCACTGCTGCTTATTTGCAGCAGCTGAAGACCTGGCCTGGCTAACTGGAAGGAACACAAAACATTCCTGAGCCTGGAGGGGTTCCATAGCTCAATCTGGGGCTTAGGATTCTCTCCATATTCTTTATTTCACTGTTTGTGAGGTTCATATTTGTATTAACTTCAGAGGGCTGTCAGGAGGAAGCCAGATCAGCTCAAAAAGCGTGTGGTTAGTGCTTCTTGTAATGCTGAATCCAAGTGCTCCAACTTCTTGACATTATCAGCACTGAAATAAAAAAGAAAAAAAGGAAAATAAGCTGGAGTTTGGTACATCGTGTTGATAATGTGAGTGTGGTAGACATCCATAGGCATATATTCTAGATATACATTTATATGTCATGCCTGAGGAGAAAATTACTGTAAAAGTGTGCTTCCTAATGCATCATCCAGACCTTGCAGCCTGAGCAAAACAGCAAAGGCTTACTCAACTAATCTTCTCCTAAAGATAATACCATGATATTTCACATAATTTTGGGGCGGTTTTTTTCCTAGCAAGATCTGTATGTATTTATCAGACATTAAAAGGCTAAGGTAAATTATTTTCCTCTAGAAAATGCCAGCTGCAATAAATCCTCCCTCCTTGCCACTCCTATAATGGAGGGTTTGGCATTTTAAAGCTGTTGACTCACCTTGCTTGCAGGAGTCCCTCTCCTGCCAGCTCACCTTCCCAGCCACCAGCTCCTCTGCTGCTCCACTCTCTCCATCGATGGTCCTGGGGTGCTTTTCCAGGGACCCCTCCTGATCCTTCACATGAGGCTGCGTTCCCACCCCTATGTTCTCCAGCTGATCCCCTCTAGCATCCAGGGGGGTATCTTGTCACTTACAGCTGTTCAGGGACCCAGATTAGCATCTGTCCCCTTGAACTCCTCTCTCATTACCTGCAGCCCCTCCAAACCCTCCTTTCAGCTGAATGGTGCCTATTTGAGGTGCAGGCTGTGCTGTACCCAGTGAGTGCACGGTGTGTGTGTGTACTCTGTGGTATGTGCTGATGGAGCCCGGCACGCTGCTCTCTGATACTGCTTTATGACAGTAGAAATGTCTGCTTGTGTGCAATGTCACGTCCTAGTTGTCATGTTTATTCTGTGGCCAGCATTGCCAGGGGGATCCAGGCTGTACCCACAGAAGTGCTTTATGCATTTGTACATTTTAAGAACTGAGGTTCATCGCTGTTTTTCCATGTTCTTACGTCTCTGCCCAGGTCTCAGTAGCCAGGGCTCTCTTACACAAAGCTGCCTGGCAATCCAGGCTCATATTCTTTCTCCAGACTGGAAGCAAAATTCCCAACTCCTGTTTTTTGAGCCTCTTGCCTGGTGTCTGTTGCTGCACTGGGTGAGGGTTTGGTAGCACTTCATGAACTCGCCCTTCCAGCTGTGGCTGGTAGGGACATTTCAGTATTATTTCAAAAAAAAAAAAAAAAAAAGAAGAAGAGTGGGAGTAAAATACTCAAGTTCTGCAGCGAGGCTGCACTGACAGTTTTAAATGCTTATTTGTGCTTTCTTGTGCGTTAGCACTGGAAAATGAGAATGTGAGGGTGGAGGAGAGCGCAGCGTTGTTTAGCGGCACCGCCTCTGCGCAGCGGCTCGAGGGATGGGCACGGCGTGGCTCTGCTGTGGCTCTGCTGTGGTTTAGCTGCTGGGTGTGAGTGGCTTGGCCACCACCAGCCCCACGTTATGTAAAGGTTGTCTGGGTCAGGGTTAATTCTATTGCCACCAGACTTCAGCGAAAGTAAATACGCGGAACGTTGCATAACCCGAGGGGAGAAGGAGGATGAAAATTATGGTGCCCACAGATTGAGTGGGGAGGGTTGTGGGTGTTGGTAATGAGTAATTTAGAACATCTGCAGACTTTTTATTATTACTTTTTTTTTTTTTCAGCATTTTTCCATTTCCCTGCTTTGTGGTAGTGCCTTTCTTAAAAGACCTGGAGGCAATGTTGTATCCAGCAACAGGTGAATTTAAAGGCTTGGGTGCCTTTCATTTAGGCTACTGCTGAAATGCAGTGCTCAGAATCAGAATCCAAATGTTACTTGGATAATCTCTGTTTGCCAAGTCTATAAAGAAACTTAACCCTACCTCTTCCCAACACCTCTCCTCCTTGTGTCCCCCAAAACTGAGCTGTTTGTAGAGGGAGAGATCTGCCATTTCCCACATCAGCATTAGCTGGTTCATGAGGTGATGTCTGTTCCTTTGTGGCAGAACCACGGTGCAGTCACTGGGGCAGACACCCCTTCTACAAACTGGTGTGTTCAGACCCCCAGTTTCACTCTCTGTTGATATTTCCCCCCTCCATCCCCAAAAGCACAGTGATGTCAGTAGCACTTACAGTCTCCTTTCCATCCAGGAGTGGTTTTAGGCTTTTTAGGAAAGCTGTAAAAGGAATAATCCTCTGCTTGCAGATATAGATCTTCATGCTAGTCTGGATATATTCCCCATGCTTGGGACAGGGCCAACTGGACCTCTTTAATGTTCAGCTTTCCTTTTTTTTGCTTTTGAAGAACATATTTGTGTTAGATATCTGAGCATTTAATTCCTTTGTTGTTATATTTTAAGAGAGGAGATATTTCTTCTTCCACATACTCAGTTTAATCAGAGGGCTGAAAATAGGTGTTTGGGGATCCCAATGTTATTTATTTTTCCCTATTAGGAAATGAGTCACGAGTAAATGACAACACTGTCTCCAATCAGAGGGAGTCAGAGCTTGTGGATGCCAAGGACGTGTCTGCTAATGATGACTTTTAACTGCACAGCCTTACAGCCCTGCTCTGAACCTCACCCTGTTTCAGGTGTGGCTTTGGCCTTTCATTATTCTTCCTCCCAGCACACAGAAAAGGACATTTCGCTCTTTGTCAGCGAGCACACGCCCTGAGAGGTCCTGAGTGCTTTTTTCATCCCGGTAAATGGAGGGGGTGTCACAGACGGTCAGCATTGCTCAGCACTCCCTCAAGTACATCACGGAGGCATCTGTTGGCAGAAGCACTCACGAAATTACCCATCAATATCTCTGCATTTCAGCTGTCACATACTCGCTGCCCTGATAGAAAGTCACGTGTGTGGGCCAGGCTGGGATGGCTTTACTGGAAAGATGGCTAAAAAGTCATTTTTCTTCCCTGGGAGGCAGGGGGTGCTCAGGATATTCTGCTTCATGCCTGTGCCACTTACAGCCAGATCTTTAAGTCCCTTTCAGTTTAACACACCTCTTAAAAAGTGTATACCAAGTGCTTCCTCAAGATGCTAAATATTAAAATTGAATGAGAAAAATCAGCTCCTGTTTTAATTGTTGCTCAGGAGCTTTACCTCGGTGCTGTAGACATTTTTGTTATGGTATTGCTCTGATATGAAATAATTTTCTCTCTTCAGTGCTAAAAATCAATTACTTTTAAGAGCAGAATGAACTTTATGTTAAAAAGCATTTACTTTCTACATTAGAAAAGACAACTGACTCTTAAGTCCAGGGGAAAATTATGTTGGCTTTAAGGGAAAATAAAAGTTATTACAAATAACTGTGTGCAAAGCCAGATGAGATTGGCTGGATTTTGAGGAAAATGTATCTTAATCCCTTGATTTGACAGTCGCCTGGCAGTCAGAGCAGGAAAAGAAAGTCACTGAGCCTTTTTTCCATCTCTGTGAGGTGGGAATGCACATCCTACTGCAGAGATGGAAAAGGAGCAAATAACTCTACAGGGCAGCATGGCAATCACACACATGTTCTTTTCTGGAGAAACTGCCCATAGTCAGAGTATTCCTGGTTTCCAGTGACAGGAGTATCACAGGCTCTGCCCCAGTCTCCTCCAGATCTCTCATGTATGTTTACATAAGTGCTGTGGTGGTAAATTATAGCGGGGTTTTTTTGTGTAGTGTGTTCATCACAGCTGTCACTCCAAGACCTAAACAAAACTGGAGCCTTGCCATGATGCTGTTCTGGCAACACAGGAATAAACTGTTTAATGACCAAATAGTTTGAAGTCTGAGACAATAAAAAAAAACAGGTAGAGGAGAGGGGTAGGATCTGTTAAAGCATCCATATGTCTGTGCTTCATGTGCATATGGACATGCTTTGTTTGCACAGAGGAGGAACAGAGGCATTGTAAATGTCATCTTTTTCCTGTTTGTTATTTATTTTTTAACGTTCTCATCATCCAGGGGCTTGGAACTACGGCAGAGCAAGGTGTGACATTGACCTCTCTTCAAATCCCAAAGCACTCCTTACCATTCTTGTTTTAGTCCAGAGTTTCTTACTCCTTACCCCCCCAAAGAGGGGATTGAATTGCATCCCCCCAGTACAGGCTACAGGCACTTCCAGATCCTGGATTGCTCCCACGGAATTAACACACCCACGTGTGTCTGGGGGCTACAGAGCTAATTGCCACCTTCTAAAGCTTCACTTCCTCTTGTAAAGAGCGAGGCTGTGGTCAAGCTGTAAAAGAGGAACTTGAACAAACACATTTGAAGTTTCTGAAGTGCACAGCAGTTGCCTGTAGAAACACACCTAAGGAAGACACAGATTTCCAAAATTCAGGGTGATTTACCTAGGATCCTTTCTCATGTAGCTCAAGTCCACAGCAGCCTAACCCCATGAAGACAAGTCCCCTGTGGTAAGTTAAAGAAAGGCAGAGCTGTGGATGTTCAGAACTGCTTTTATGGGAAACAAAGAAATAGTATCTAGCACACATAAAAGCCATAATATAGAGCAAATGCAGATGTAACGTGGAGCTGCAGGCCAATGAAGAAAGAACAAAAGTGTAAAAGCATGTCAGCAAACATATAAAAATGACCTCAAGGGGATCTGAGTGCAAGGAAGAAAAAAAAATCAACAGCAAAAGTATATTCCTGCTGGGAAAGGGATGTGGGTGATGGGAATTCACTGAAACACCCCCAAATGTCAGCATGAAACCTGTGGCCTTGGAACACAAAGAGACTGGGAAAGGGAGAGGATAGCACCAGGAAAGAGGGTAGAAACTAAATGTGTCTAACAGTTCACACTATGCTAATATTCATTCTTCTTCTGTGAGTAAAAATTGAAAAAACAAATCTTGACTAGTACTGATTAGGGTCTTAAGACTTCAGTTATTCTTGCAATAAATACTTGGTCTTTTGTATACGTATGAATATATACACATACATTTATATATACGGTGTGCTTCCTCTGAACTGATAAAACAAGATTTTAAGTGTAACAAAATATTTAATCATGTGACATAACATTTCAAATGAAGGTTTGGGCTGGAGGATTACAGCCTAGAGACGATAAAGGTCCACAGTTTAGTGTCACACACATCCCACCTAAGTTATTCACACGCCCTTCAGGCTGGCCTCGGCTGCCCTCAGGACCCTTGGACGTGAATGCACGTGTTGGGTCTCAGGCTGGGATAATTACGTGTGTGATGGCTGCTCGGGTGCAGGGGGGAAGTGTGAAAACAAAAGAGCCTTGAGTGGCTTCCAAGGAGGCCCTGGGACCACGCTAGGGAAGTCTCTGTGCTAAGGCAGACTCACTCTCCTGAGGGTCCTTTTCCCCAAGTGAGATCTAGAGGATGTGTTAGTTTCCCTGCTTAGAGCGATCTGAATAAAACCCCGTGTGTTCTGCTGGTGGGTGTGAGAGGCAATCTGCTTGTGCTTTCGTACCAGATGGGTTAAATATTCCCCGCCCTGAGGGCTGGTTTTCACGAGGGCAGGCAGCACGGGAGGAGAGGGAGCTCGGCCAGTGCTGTGGGAACAGGCAGAGGTGTGGAAAACACGTGTTGGGAATGGGGATCCATCCATGCTTGGTGCCCGTGGCTGCTGCCGTGTGTCAGACTGTGGCTGTTCTCGCTTTCCCACCAAGTCTCCCACACCTAAACAGAAAGTGGCACAGGCTAAGAGGCAAGAAGTGGTTCTCCTCCAGCCGTGCTGGGTTTCCATGCTGCTGGCAGGAGGGGATCTGCTCAGGGCCTTCTTCAAGCACAGAGAGTGGCTGCAGAGCCAGCTCGCTTTGGAACATGAATGAGTTGGTCACCTTGGTAATTCCTTCTCTGAGGAATCCTGTGTTGGAAGTGGAGATGGTTACAGTCATGGGTGAGAGGTGGAGATGGCATCTCATACATCTGAGACTGCATCCTCTTAGGTAGCAGGATAGGACCGATGGCACTGGCCACGGTGCTGGGATTTTCTGGGAGCACAGGTCAAGTAGGAACCAGTCTCCTTCCAAAGCAAATGAAAGGTTCCCTTTGGCTTCAATGCACACACCTTCAGAGCAGCACTGCTCACTGAGGGCAGCCTGGTGCTCCCCTTCAGGGCAATCTGAAGTGCCTTAGCAAAGTGCTTAAGCAAAATTTAACAGTGGATGTTCCCTGTCTTCCACTTCTCCCACGCTCCCAGCTGAGCAGAAGAGTGAAACTCCTGCTGTAGTCTGTGGGGCAACATCAGTGCAACTTCTTAAAATTCCCTGAGGTCTTTGCTTGGCTCAAGTCTTGTCCTAGATGGCCCTTAAAATTTTGATGTTTGATTCTGTGTTTGGTTTTTGGACTTTTGCTACATTACACACTGCCAGACGTCAAAGTCTATGGTGACTTTTGTTCACTTACTGTGTTGAATGTTAAAAGGAAATAAAAATTCATGTACTTCAGGCTTCAAAATGTCCTTCAATGCAGGAAGAGAACCTCAGGTGTATTTAATGCATTTCATCTAGAAGAAGTGCTTTTAAATGATGACTGCATTAAAAATATTTCTTCAAAATAAGGTGGAGAGCATTGGATATTTATCAACAAATAAATCTGCAAATAAAAGAGGCGGCTGGTTCAAGGTTTATGTCTGAAAATTACTGAAACATTTACAGAAAGGTTTTGTCAGGTAATTTGCATATTCATGAGTAATTTCTCCAGTTGCTGTATTTAGCTGATAATGCCTTTTTTTAATACTGTAATTAAAAAATTTTGATCTAGGTTACACTTCAACTGTTTGCTCAGATGCACCAAAGCAATTGGTGTTTTGTTTACTTGCTGTTTTAAATACAGCTATTACCTGTAAAACATCAGTTGCAAGGAAAATTTTCATACCTGACAAATTTCTGGGAGGATCTCCCACGTAATTAGATTCTGGACACTGCCATTTGAGAACTCCACAGCTACAGAGATCCTTCTAGGCCAGGAAAGGGGAGGATGGAGGAGGAGATGGATTAGGAGGCTAAAGAAGGATGAGAGCAGGGAAAGTTGGCTGCAGCAAAGCCCAGAGCCACTGATAAGAGTCTGTCTATTCTTTTGCCTTGAGGCAATGAAGATTTATGTTTGTTTGTGAGGGTAACAAGAGAGAAATTTCTTCATCAATCCATTCTGCAAACATCCCTGGCTAGTTGTCCCACAGCCAGGACTACAGGCTGCTGTCATCTGGCTGGAATGTGGAAATCTTATTCCATGGGCAGTACTGAAGCAAATGAGATTCCAATTAGGACAAGTATAGAAAGCTGTGAAATTTCCCATGTGCAATTTCCTTTTAGAAGAGGTTTCTCCTCTCACACATATTAGTGTTTCAGTGAAATATTTCACTGAGATTGTAATATTTAGCTTTCTACTTGTGTCAGCTGGTGTCGAGTTATATGATTCTGTAATAATGTAGAAATCTAAATCATGAAGCTAAGATGATGCATTTTGACCTTATCAAATAGTAGTATTCCAGACCAGTCAAGTCTGAATTACCATTTTTAGTGAAAATGTTGACAAATTGTGTATCTTCTCATGGAACTCTTGAGTTTAATGGAAGCATCATTTCCCAGTGGGAAAATGTGCCATTAAACAAAATGTCAACAGCTGCTGGGCTGGAGAACATGCGAGTGGACAATGGGAGGGGAGGAAAAAAAAGAGACGTGTCATTGACACACACATACACAGTTGATGAAATCAATTTCAATTTACTCAAGTTGTTCTAGCATCACTTTCAATTACATGTGCCAAGGAGAAAGCTACAGCATCCAGCTGTGGGAATCAACAAGACAATTGTGTGGCAGTCGTGAAAAGAACAGTCGGCAGAGAAATTATTTGCATTTGTTTTTCTTGACAGCTGATATTTTCCTGATAAATTGCTGCCCTTTGTTGTTCTAGCTGCTTTGAAGAATCAACCCACTCAAGGGGGTGGTAGCTTTGCCCTCATTCCTGACTTTCCATCAGCTGGCACAGGATGGGGAGGAAAACAGGAGACTGAGACAGGAGGAGAAGGTGGAAGACCATGTAGCAGAGGTGAAGTTGGAACAGTGATTAAAGACATGCTGTGGACAGGGTGCTGCTCCAGCCGTGGTGTTGTCCAGAGCTGTGAGTGTTAGGGTGGATTTGGACAGGATTGGTGGGAGGAATGGTACTTTCATACAGGACATGAGCTGATGACCATCAAAACAAACAGGCCTGTGAGGCTGCAGGCTGCTGAGAGAGGCAGCGGAACTATAAAACGAGACATCTGCCTATGGAGTGTGGGTTTGTGCCAGTGAGAGAGGAGGACAAGAGAGATTGTCAAGGCAGTTTGCATTTAAACTCCAAACCATGCAGCTGTGCCATGGGATTTCTTTCCTTAGCGAGCCCCAGCAGGGAGGAGGTAGAGGGAAACTTTGGCAGCAGGATGTGCAAAAGGTGCCCGTATCAAACATGCAAAATTGTTCCCCCAGGATTTCCCTTCAGTGGGGTCATATTGTTGTTAAATGGATTGTTAAATAGGATTTAAATAGCTTATTAAATGGGGTCCCCAGCTGGGTGGCTCTTAGTGGGCAGACTGTTCCAATTATTCTGGATTTACCCTCTTCCTGCAGCAGCCCTGCCCTATCTAATACCAATATTTCAGCAAATTTCAGTTTTGCAAGAATGGTATTCTATCCTAGGATCTGGGCCAGGCCTTTATTTCTGTTAATTACAGATCAGTCATTCTTTTTCTTTCCTAAATGTTGAAAAAATGTGTTTTATGTGCAAGAATGGCTGATAAGTGATACACCCACAGGAACATTATATTTTTCTAACATCCGCCTCTGTGTTCTTTCTCTAATTTGCCTGCCACTGTCTTTGTAGAGGATCTGTCTCCTTCCCCTTGCACTGTTCCCTGCCTTTTAGATGTTTTCTTTTTCTCCAGCCACCTTTAATTCCCACCACTGCCACATCACAGTTTATTGCTTTTTAGTGCTCTATCAGTTGGTCTGTGTGAATTTTCTCTTCATTTCAGGCATTCTTTCTAAGTCTTCATTAGGTGCTTAATGGTAAAACCTCATCTCCACCGTTCTGCTTCATGGGGCACCAGGGCAGGGCCAAGAGTGACAAAGCAGGAGCACCACAAGTACCATCTAACCCCTTTCAATAGGTGATCCTATTCTTAAATCCTGTTTAATGTGCTTTTTATGTGGAATGTTCAAGATGTCTTCTGTTTATTTCAAAATAACATCTTTGGTCATTGAATGAGGCTGTTATGAATGCTGAAGTTGGCACCAGGGTTTTCTAAATTGCACTGAGGCAATAGCAGGAGGCTCAGTGATAAAATGGTGGTTTGCCAGTCTGAACTGGCTTTATACTGGTGAAGATGTTGTGTGTCAGCACGGATGGCCCTGACTCATCCAGTCCTCTTGAGAAACAATTTTGAGGCTTTGGGCAACATTTTCAAAGTGCCTCTGTAGGCAGGGATCCCACATCCCTTCCTTGTCACTGAGGTTTGGACTTCAGAGTGCCAGAGTCACCACACACAGTGACTATTCCACATGTGAGGTGTGTGGAGTGCTTGCTGTGCTTTCCCATGACTTCATGTTTGTGGTGGTGTGAGGGCTCTCCTAAAACTTGTGTCTTCTGTTCAGGAACGTGATGCTGGGATCTCAGCAGGTGTTGGAGGCACCCAGCCTTTGTGTGGGTCCCGTTCCTGCTGCAAAATGAGGGGCCAAATGATCTCCTTGGAGTGCTAAATCCAGCAGCAGAGGCTGAGCTGGCTCCTGTTTTCCCCTTGGTCTCAGGGATGGAGGGAGCTGGGGCACCAGGAGCAGCTTGTCACAGTTGAACTTTTCATGTGGGAGCACTGCTTTGTTCCTTAGGCTTACCCAGCTGGCAGAAGTGATGTTCCTTGCCCAAGATGGCTGTTGAGGAGTTATTTTTTTAAGTTCCATATTTGAAAACCATCTATTGCCTGGAAGGTCTGAAGACAAATCTTGCGATGTTTGCCGCACACGTGTGGAGGAAGGGCCATGGCTGTGCTGTGCTGTGGGTGAGGAGCTGTCTGAGAGGAGCAGTCTTGGCATGCCTGGCCAGGAAAAGGCCTGGAGCCAGCTCCTGACCAGGCACCTCGCCATTCTTGACAGCAGGCCTCAGCACAGGCTGCCAAAAAACCACTGAGGAGTGTGAAATCTGTTTTCTGGGGAAGGAGCTCACACCTGGGGCTGGAAACACAGCTCTCCTTCCCAGTCCTTTTGTGGCTAGGCCCATCACATGTCTGTCTGAACTCGCTGCTGTCCAGCAGTGTCTGTTACAGTCGCTTCTTCTCCCTCCTGTTTTATCTGGGCTGCAGGGCAAAACTGTCTTAAATCCTTCACTGGGATCTTTGAGCTTGCTGTGGGAAGTCTCCCTTGTATCTGGCTGCAGTGAGTGTGGTCTGGAGATCAGCAGAGTGTGGAAAACTACTGAGAGCTCCTGGGAGGGGATGGTGCACCACTGCTTAACATAACGTGTGACTAGAGCCCCACAGAGCTTTCAGCTTCTCTCTTGTCTGTGTGTGGTGCCCACGTCTCAGAGGACAGGCTGGGGATGAATCCATGCTGACCATCACTTGGCCGAGGCAGGAGCAGCACCAGAGATGGATGTGATGCATAGTGTCATCTCCACATGCAATAACAAATAAGACCACAGAAGTTCTCAAAATAGCCCTCCTTGGGTTTGCGTCAGGGCATCCAGGAGAATGTCAGCCAGGGACAGATGATGGCAGCCTGGAAGCTTCCTCACTTCACTGACCAACATCCTGCCTACAGGATTTGAAGAGCTCTCTGCAGGACACCAGATGTTGGCTAATGAAGGGTGAACAGGAAAGGCACAGGAGTGCAGTTGTGTTGCCCTGCTGGGTTTCACGTAAAGATGCTATGAGAAGTATGCTGGTGTGACGAGGGAAAGATATCTCAGCTGAGGGTTTTTGGATGTACATCTCTGCACTGGTCCTTCAGGCACTACCCCTGGAGCAAGCCCAGGAAGGACGTGGAAGGGGCACTGCCATCTGGAACACGAGCCCTTGGGCAAGGGCAAGTGGGTGACCATCGTTGCTTTGAGCTGTGCTTGCCAGAAAAGTCACCACCTCAAAGATGTTATTTTCTCCTTTTGACCATCACACTCCCAGACACGCTGCTGCTTTGGAGGCCATCCCAAAGGCTGTGTCCCAGCTTCTTGGTAGTGTTTGAAGGGTCATCCTTCTCAGGGTGTCCTAGTCAAGATGAGTTAAGAGAATCCTTGGAAGTACCCAATACAAGCATGTTTGGTTCTGTAGACAGGTCCATGCTGAAGTGCTGTAACTCTTATATGCACTTAATTCTTGGTTGCACAGGGCTTTGGTTTGTGGCAGCTGGAAAGAATGAGTCTGAATCTCAACATCTGGCTTTTGGAGGCCTGAGAAGCTCATGTGATTCACAGAGAGGATTTTCATGATCAATACCTGCTAGTCCCTGACCAGGGCCATGGCTCTGGCCTCTGAAGCTTTATCTTCTGTGTAGTGGCTGTTCAAACGTGGCCTTCACTCCTCCTTCAGCGGGCACATCTCATGGCACTGGCCAACGTGTCAGGAGAGAAGGTGGGGGAAGCCCTGTGAGGAATGTGCTGCACTGCCAAGAGCTGCAGTTGGAATACAAAAAGTATAACCAATCAAGCTACTTACAGGATTTCTTTAAATCAGCAAGGAACCCTTTGACACCACTGTCCCTCCAGCTGTCACTGTCTGCTTCTGCCCTATTCTTGGGAAACAGGATCTCGTCTGTGGCTCAGGGGTTTTTCAAGGAGAAAGAAAATGTGGAGGTGGTTACAACATGGATTCAGAGCTTCCCCTCCGTGGATCTGTGTTGTGCTGCTCCCTTCCTAAGGAATTAAGCATCCCAAGGGCTGCTGTGCCAAGGTGTGCCTGAAGCACAGGTCTGATGGCTGGGGTGCAGGAAGGGCAAGTGTCAAAACGATGATGCTGTGCTGCTGTGAAGGCTCTGTGCCCTCCTGAGATCTCCATATGTGAGGCAGATTTTTCCACTCTGAGACAAGCCAGCTTTTGGGCAGCTTCTTCCCATGCAGTGGCACACACACACTGCCCTGCTTCAGGGGCTGGCCTCGGGTTTTTAAATGTTAAAAACATTCGTCTTTTATTTCTGTCGCCATTCAATATTATGGGAAAAGATGTTATCACAGCTAATCCGTGCGGTGTCTCTGGAATTTCTTGGCCTGTGAGGGTTTATGCTGCATTCATGTATTCCCTGAATTGGGCACAGGTTTTGCTTCCGATGGCAGGAGTTTTTTTCAAGGGCATCCCAATAAGATGAAAGTGTGGTCGCTGACAGAAACCACAGTGTCGGGCTACGGTCTTGAGGATGTTTTGAATGGCTCTGTATTTTAATTCTCGATTTCCCCTGGCATTTAGACAACCAGCAATTTATTTGAAATCCTAAGGGGAGAGGAAAAAGAAGGAGAACTGGAGGAAATGCCTTAATTTAATTGATCGGAATATTTTGGAAGTTCACATGTGCCCTATTTTTTAAAAAAAGAGATAACTAGAGAATAAAAAAATACTGTGGAAAATCATAGTGAAGCTTTAGCATATTTTTTCCTTGTTGTTTTGGGACTTCTAATTATATTCTAATATGCTAGAAAGGTATAAAATGATACCTAATGGCTGAAAAAAATTAAAAATGGACATAAGGGCAGTCAACCTGGGGAACTCACTGCTGCAGCTTTTTGGCAGAGAGTCCCATTTCTTGTAGGAAGACTTTGAAAAACCGTGGTACTATCACGATTATAAAGTTTGTGGTTTTGTGTAGGAAGAGTAAGAAAAAGACAATGAGATCTTGTACGTCAGGATATGATCTATCCTTTGTCTCTTCCCCAGCTTCATGTTAAACACCTCAGTAGGCATTTTCAAAGGTTGCTGTGTGAAGTATCAAGCAAAAACAATGACCAAATGTTGTGATCGAGGCTGGGAAACCTTAACCAGTAACTTGCAGCTGCACGTGTGAGTTATCTGCAAACCACATCAGCATTGTCTTGTGTATATCAAAACGGATCATTTCCTGTATTGTTCTAACATACCTGCCCTGCTCTGTTGAGGCTGCAGGAAAACAGGAAAGGAGGAGGGTCTTGGCTGTAAATGGGTATCTTGTTCTTCCTTTGTGATACCAAAACATTTGTGAATGAGCTTTTGACCCTGAAGTAGGCTGAGCTGGTAAGGAAATTCATCATTTTCTGTCCATTCATGTTTCATTCACATTGTTTACCTTTTGTTTAAACAAGGGGGTTTTGTTGGGGTTTTTTTGCTTTGTGGAATATGATTCATACATGAGCCCCTCTCCTCAGTCCTTCCAGCCTTTGACAGCACGAGCAGGGTGAGCTATGCTGGGGTGTAACAGCAGAAAGCCCGAGAGGTCACACTGAGGATTCACTCAGGCTTTAAGTGTACAGTCACTAATATTTCTTAAATTCTGTAAAGTGAAACACCATCTGCACAGAGGGCCATCACTTTCTTCAGGTGTCCTACCTAGACCTCGTGTACAGAATTTCCTCATACAATGTTCCACCAGGTATGACAGTCCAGCCATGAACATCACGGGCTGTATTGCTGCCATACTGACAGCATTCTTTTCCCTTCAGATTTTGCTGCAGAAAGTTGGCATTTAGCTATTTTGCATGCATCTTTTCAAACCTCTGTTTTCTCTTGCTTTTGACCAAAACTTGCTGTTGGTGTGCAGCCATTATCACTTCACAGCTGCAACACCTGCAGAGGTGGCACATGGTGAAGGAAGGTAAAGCATAACCAACCAATGCGCTGCGAAACAGCGTAAAAATAAATGTGAAAAATAAAAGCCTTGTGCGTGAGAGTAGGGGAAAGCTTACACACAAATGTAGGATCAGATAATCCTGGTTAAATGTACACCACGGTGTAATCAGATTGTGCTGCTGGTTTGTGTCGTTGTAATGGTATTTGTAATAAGCAGCTTTGCTCTAAAGCCTGGTGTTTGTGCAGAGTGCTGTCCTCTCGGGGGGTGTTTCTGAGGGTGCTGGGGTGTGCCTGAAAAGGGCAACTCAAGGTTCCTTCCCAGTTCTGGTGTCCCAGAGGACCCAGGAGCCAAGTGAGGCAGGGAGGCTCCACTGCAGAGGAGGAGCTGGTGGCAGACGAGGCTGTTGGCCCTTTTCTGACCCCGGGCATGTCTGCACATGGAGCAGAGCATGATCCACAGGTCCCTGACCCCACAGTCCGGGTTTGCTGCAGGCATGTGAACAGCAGTGCCACGCTGGGGTGGCCTTGTGCCCAGGCTGACAGGCAGGAACTCTCAGCTGGTGCAGCCCTGCTCCCAGGGAGCCTTCCCAGTGTGCCTGCTCTGCCCATGCTGCCCCACCTGCCCTGGCTACCGACTCACTGAGAGCTCATCATGAGCCCCATGGACAGATCCATCTTTTTCCTCAGGAAAGGAATGCCTAAGGCTGGGTATAACCCCCCTTGTTTTAACCCACAGGTCCATGTCGCTTAAAATCTGCACCACAAGCAGGATGCAGGTTTTCTAAGAGCTCCTTAGAGCTCACAGGTGTGAGATGCCGTACAGAGAGGCGTCAGCAACTCCCCTCTGACACGACCCTTTCTCCGTCTGACGTGCTTTTTTCAGATAATGGTGGTTTTTGGCTTGCCTGAACAGCCAGGATGGGTTAATAGCGGAGAGCTCTGTGTGAGACAGATTTCCAATAGCAGGGGCTCAGCAGCTGAATTTGTGAAATAATCCCGCCGGCTTTAATCAAGAGAGGAGACTGCGAGAGGCTTGTAAATTCCTACAGCAGAATTCTCATTCACCAAGCAGATCCTGCCTCCAATATGCTTATCTCCCTCCCTCTGTGTGCAGAGCCCTTGACGTCAATGGAAGATTCGCTCTTTCGGGGAGAGCAGAAGACTGAGGTCACGCTCCGCCCTGCAAACAGGAGAATTATGTCCCTGGCATTGAGGCGAGAAGGCTCCAGGCTTTTGCACAAAAGCAGAAAAGACGTGAAACAATGGCATGCTTAGAAAAATAAAAAGGTAGCCCGAATGCAGAAGAAGCATTTGGAGCTGTGTCAGCGGGCGGTGGAAGGATGCGACTCTCAGTTGCGTTTGAAAATGTGCAGCCTGGCAGCCATGAATGGTGTGGAGGCTTTTCATTCATTCATCTCCCTCTCCAGCTCTGGGAAGGGACATCTGTCAGCCCTGAACCTGGGCAGCAGTCAGTGGCTGCAGCACGCTGTGCTCATAGCCCAGCACATTTACATCAGCAACCCAGAGGTTAAACTCCCCAGCTCAGTCACCGGTGGCCTGAGTGATATTTATAGATTGCATTACATTTGCTGCAGCTTTTCTGAGCAAAAGGTACTCCTCATGGCTAAATTATCAGAGGTTAAGTGTGACCAGTTGTAGTTAACCTCATGATGGATGTTGCTATTTTGATTTTTTCCTTGTATTTGAGAGGACTGAGCACATGGGTTTAAGAATCTCTGAAGAAAATATGAAATTTATTTTTATTATGAAATTCCATTTATGAGGCTGCTTTTGCTGAGGAGGTGCTTTGCAGAAATTAACATTTTACCTAGCTTAAACTTTGGAATAGTATCCAGCCCATGCAAATGAAACACTGCCATTCCCCTCAAAGAACTGTTTATTTCTTCTCTGCAATAAGGGAAGTGAGTTCCTAACTCCGCAGGGAACTTATCGCCCTGCAAATGAGGTTTGTAGCTGCACAGGAATACAGCATAGTTCGCGGAGGCCAAAAGCCAGCTGAGGTGACCAAAGCCAGGAGAGGTGTCCCTGGGCGCTCCCCATGGTCCTGTGAGGGAGGAGGGATGTGTTCTGCAGGACAGTTTCCTCCCAGGGCTGGAAGTCAATCGACGTGTGGCTCACGCCGTGAAGCCGGGCGCGTAAACGGGGAGTTTGTATTGCTTTCATCCCGTCTCATGTTCCTGCCGAGGCTGTTATTATTCACCATTTACCTTCTCAAAATATTGAGCCAATTAGAAAAGCAAATCTCTCTTTTGGTGAATGCCCAAGGGTGAAGCTGTAACGATGTGTGCTCTCCGCAAGCCCTAATTGCGGGTGTCGCAGTTGCGCCTGGGACTGCCGGGCTGAGCAAACCCAAATTCCTGTCTGATATATTTTACACCTCGGCCAAGCCACACTGAGTGGCTGCTTTTGTCCAGCTTCATAAACCGGGTGGCTGAGGCTGGTGAGCGCTGGGATGGGAAAAGCAGCTCCAGGGAAGGAAGGGATGGCTCTTGGGGAACGTCATCCCGAGAGGATGGCAAGGGAAGGTCCCAGCTGTTACATCAGACTCTGTTGCTTACAAACTGTGAACTGCCAGTGCATTATTGAAATGGGGGCTGTAATCCTGAGTGGGAGGTACAGAGAGAAGTTCCTGGGCTTTTTCCTTGTTAATTATCAGACAGGTGGGTTGTGAGTGTTATTAATCATAATGGAGACAGGACTACTCCTGTGTGTCGTCAGTTAGATTAGGTATGACTCTAAGGTCCTGGTGTTGAAATCCTCTACTTTTGTTATATTTCCTTTCTTGTGGTGAATTAAGTAGCATGCTCGAAAGGTTTGCATGCATGAGGGTGTGTATGTCAGTTGAGAGGTTTCAAGCATAGGAAGATTTCAGTATGGAAGTCCAAGAAGCTGCTGTATTTCCTTTTACTTCCCAGGATTTTTGCCCCCCCCTTGCATGATGAGAGCACAGCACTAACTTAGTGAAGCCCTTTATTAAACTCATCTGATGGCTCAGGCTGCCTGCCATTAGTGCTGTTTCATACATGATAAGTGGTATTGCTAAGCTTTCCAAAATGAGTATAACAATCTAACTGGTGCCCAATGGGATATCTATCTTGTGTCTGACTACAAGGAATAAATTATGCTCTCACACTGATAATTGCTTGTCACTGGGTTCAAGGATTACAGTCCTGCAATGCTGATGATTGGAACTGGTCTCACTCTTTTGTGCACAGATGCTCCCTGTGATCCACTTCAGTGTCTGCCTCAGCTTCTCCAAATTGATTGCTCTTTGCAAAAGAAGTAAGACACAATTCTGCAAAATCTTTGCAGGCAGCCAGGACCTGAATTGAATTCTGAATATAACTTCTGATGTCTTCTGGGTAGTTTAAAGAAGTATTCTTGGACATTTTTAGTGGTTCTGAAAATTGGGGTGGGTCATAGAAAAACAGCATTCAGAAAGAAATACCTTCAGAAAATAGAGAAGTATTCAAAAAAACCCTGTAAAAGTTCACATCAAATTAAGTCGATTCTGAATGGAAAGAGCAGAAATAACTACGAATTCTTTCTCCTTAAAATAAATTCCCCGAGCTCCTTAACAAGACTGGTGACAAAGCAACGTACGAAGTTCTGCTCTACGCTTCACTGCCTATTTTCTCACCCTCAGCTTAAAAATAACAGCACTGTAGCACCTTCTGTTTTCTCGTGACGTCTACACACACTTCATGAATAATCTTTAGGGGGAACGCTGTGCTTGATCTCTGATTGGGATTTTCCCGTCTTACCCGGTGTTGACTTAACCCTGCTTCCAAGAAGTCAAGAGTAAAACGCCCATTGATTTCGGTGCGAGCAGATTTTGACTTTTCAGAAATGCTCAGCCATATGTGTTCTCGTTTTGGAAGTATCATGTGGTTGCATTTGGCCCATGTCGTGTTTTAGTCACTCAGAAAGAACACGCAGAGTTCCAGCTTGTCCTTACCTGCCCTCATGACTGCAAGAGCTGAGGGCCTCGGGGAGGTTTTGAGGGCCAGAGGTTTTGCTGTTGTCCTGTTTTGGGGTTTTGCTTGTTTGTTTGTTTTCCTTCCCAAATTTCAAGAAAACATATTTCTATTCTAAGACAAAGGGAATACAAACTTCTTTAATGTGCTGTGAAAGATAAATCTGGGGGGAAAATATTTTTGAACTCAGCCTATATGTCTTATTTGGGAATAAATGGTAACAACAACTTTATTTTATTCCTTATGATATAATGTAGCATTTTAAAGGGGGTAAAAGTAGTTTGGAATCAGAAGTTGAAACACTATTTTAATCTTACTGGAGGCCTTTTAACTTTCCTTCATTTAAAAATAAAATGTTATCAGAAGTGACACATCTGTGAAACATTTACTTTTGGCTGATCGGTATATTCTGAGGGAAAAATGTTTCACTGAAAATTTCTATCTGGCTTTAGGGTTTCTCAGTCTTTAATGTATTTACACCCATCAATATCAAAGGGAGGATTAGGAAATGCTCTGGGTTCATGTTATGTGCTGGGAACTGATTGAGGGCAAGATGAAGGGCTCAGAGCTGAGGTGCTGTGGAGCTTTAGGTGGGATGAACCTGCAGGCATGGATCAGAGCCCGTTGGGATAATGGGAGTTTGAGCAGTAGTGAATTAAGAGCACAGCCCATTAAACCTGCTGTTCTCCAGGGGTAATAGTCCCTGGCAGAGGGGTGAGTGAACAGACCTGTGTCTGCTGCAGCCATCTCCAAGTCCATCTGTGATCACAGAGCCCTTACTTTCCCAAGGTGTTTACACAGCCTAAAATAACGTGAGAAATCTGTGCTAGAAGAAGGACTTAAAACTAATCCTCCCTGGGTCCGAGGTTAATGTCCTTTCCTCTGGATTGTCTTTCCTGGTACCACCCCTATCCTCCCGTCTGCTTAGTCATCTGTAAGGTAAGCTGAGCGTGGCAGGGAGAGCTCCTCTCCAGCCAAGGGTGTAAGCAAATTAAGAAGACAAATGCTATTAATCTGAGCTTTCTCCCACATTCCTTGTGCTGTCCCCTGCTGTCACCATGTGTTCTTCACTGTAGGCACTGAGGGGTTTTCATTGGACATGGTACAGCTTTTGAGCATGTTTCCACATCTAGATTTGCTGTCCCACTCACATGATGATGGCACACACCATCAAGGTTTCCCATGACTTCGTGAAAAAATCATTGCTGTCTTCGTGTCATATGGTTGTTCTGGTTTGAACACACTGGTTTGAGCAATGTGAGTTGGAAGGGTAAGTCAGCCTGTGACTCTGAAAATGTGCAAATCACCCAAAAGAAATTTGTCTCAGACGTTTTTATGGTATTTCAGTTGGAGTTCCATGAAAAGTACAAAAAATAACACTTTGCCTAAAAACAAAGTCCCAAAACAAACAAACCCATAATAAATAAATGCTTGCCAAGAGTCATAAAAATCTTAAACTGTGATTTAATATCCTGTCTCTCTTTTGTCTTGGTGGAAAAGGTCATATAGATGAAAGACATCTGCTGTTGTATCTCTCTTGGATTTCAGGGCAAGACCAAAGTCCTATTCTTGGCACTTTTTTTTGCTTTTTTCTTCTTTGCTTTTTTTTTTTTTTTTTAGTGTGTGTGTGTGTGTGTGTGAGCAAATTGCCATAAATTCCTTCTATTCAGTTGTCTTAATGTGTCAGCTCTTGAACAGGATGAACAGGCCTGTGGCCAGTGATTTCAAATAGAAAATCCCTTGTGTTTTATTCTTCAGAGACGGATGCATGCCTGTTGCAGTCCATTCCTAGAGGCAATTCCCTGAAACGAGGAAAGAGGAGTAAGAGGCTCCAAGCCCCTATTCCTGGGGTTGCTTTCAAGAGTAGGAAGGATGTGGAGGGGTTACAGTTCAGTTTGGAACAGGTCAGAGACAGAAGGTGTTGTCAGAGTTTGGTAGTCAACAAGAGGTGAAAAGAGGACAAACTGGAAAATAAAATAAGTAGTTTATGCTGGAAATGATAGAGATGGGTAGAAGACAGACAGACAAGAGATGTCAGGATGAAAGTGAGGGAAAACACCTGGTCTGGCTTGCTCTGAATTTTTCAGTGTTCTTTCCATTGTCGTGTTTTTATTGAATCTGTTTGAAATTTAGTCAGCGCTGGACAGCAGTGCATTTACAATCCTTGATTGTTCCTGGCAACTTTTAATGTTTTTTCAGTAATACCACCCCATTTTGAAAAATGGGCCTTCCTCAGAAAGCGATTGTGTTGATGAGTGGGAAAACTGTGACCCTCTGAAGCCACAGGGGATGAAATCCTAACCCTTGCTGAAGGCAAAGGCAGCATCCCCAGTGACAGCAACGGGTTCAGGATGTCACGGGGAGTGCTTTTGGCTGTTGTGCTGAGCTGGAAACTCTTTGGGGATGGGATCTGTGTTCATGTGTTGCCTGGTACAAAGAGGTCCTGGATTTGTTTGGCTCCAGGCATTGCAGAAAAGCAAATGCTAAGTTGTCCTGTGAGCAGTGGAAGTAATTAAACATCAGTGCCGTTGGATCCTTGGGTGCCTGGTAAAGGGCGAGTGCCAGGCTTTTCTCAGCAGATCTTTTTGCTCTCTCCAGCTGCTTGTTCTCTCGGCAGTAGGAAGGTGATGTGCAACCCCCTGGACAAGTGACCGGCCATTTGGAGCTGGTGGAGGAGATCCACACCTGTGTGCGTCCCCTCTCCAGAGCTGGGCTGCTCCAAACAAATTTAAGAATGCTTTCCCCACTAGCATCTAGCAGCCCTAGTTTTCTTATGTCCTCTGACAATATCAACTGGAAAACTTTTCAAGAAGAATGGGTCTGGTTTTATTTTGGGGTTTTTTTTCCTAATTAAAGCTGGGCATTTAAACTGCCTATGATAATTTCTTTTCCCAGTTGCACATGTGGAGTGCCTCAACAGGACTGTAAAAGTCATGCTAATTTATGGGAGGGCAAAATTAATCTTTAAGCTGGAAAAGCTTTCGCTATTTTTGTTTGCAAAATGCTTTTATGTCTTTAAGTAGAGGGCACTGCTGAAAAGCCAAAGGTTATGTTGGTTTTATTGTTTTTATTAATATACTTTAAAAGCAACTCAGAAATATTTTACTTGACATCTGAAGCCAAGGCAGCATAGTGCAAATGGCTTTGTCATCTACTGAGGTGGAAAATGTGAAACAAAATAGATGCACCTTCTACTGTCTTTTTTCCCCTTGTCTTTGTTTCTCTGCTTCTGGGAGATAAATATTTCTTTTTTAATAATTTAGAACATTGCCTTTTAAGGCATAAAATACAAATAATTTATTTTTTACTGTCACTGTAAGCACTCTGCCACATCTCCCACGTTATACTCCCATGAAAAACTTCCATACCAGGAAGCCTTGGAAAACAGCACTTACTCCAGAAATACTCTGCACTTACAGTTTTGTGCAGAGGGGACTCCTCAGTTCAGGTCCTTATCTCTCCCTTTCTCCAGGGGCTCGTTGAAGGGCTTGCTGGCATTTGTGGTTCCCGATAAAATCAGCTGGAGTTGTAGGTGCTGAACTTGAGGCTGTTGGGGTTGAGAAGTCGTTCTGCTCTTGAGACACTGGTCAGGCTTTTGGGCATCACTGCCTGCATTTCAAGAGGATTAACTATAGAAAAGCATAGAAAATAACTCAAAATCCTAGTAAGACTGAAAGTCTAGCCTTTAGCTTGAAAAAAAATCCTGTGTCTTCATGCCCATGTAACCACTTGTATGTTTGCTGGAGACAGAGGGAGATTGTTAAATCCACTCATCCCACCAAAGGTGGAAAGCACAACCAGGACAATCCTGCTTCCACTTGCTCCCCTGACACCCCGTGTCCCCTGTTGCTGTTGGAGAGGCTGAGGGTGGCTCTGTGCTGTGTGAGGTGCAGGAATATCCACAGGCCCCCGGAGAGCCCGTGCCAAGGAGCTGCTGGAGCCGCAGCTTCCCTGCCTCCTCTTGTTTCTGCCTGTTTTTCTCATAAGCACTGTTTTCAGCTGGGGTCCTGTTTGTGTTGTCGTTTTAAAATGTATTTTGGAATGTTAACTTCAGCCAGCTGAAATTATTTCCTTTTTGCCCCCTTACTGAGAGGGTTTATAAATATCGAGTTACACAGGAAGCAAATTCTCCTGTTATCAGATTGTTCTGTAGTCACTTTTCTTTTCCTCAAAAGCATAATGGTGAACTTTATCAGTGCTCAGTCATTTGTTTCCTATTAAACACGAGTGATTAAGATGCTGTTTGGCTCACTGGGAAGAGTTACTGACCTGTTTTGTCTGTAAATGTATCTTTAAATTAGGAGACACCTGAAACTGGTAGGAAGTGGGTATTAATTGGGTTCAAGTTCCATGAGCACAGATTGCAGTTTCCCAGTGGGATGTAGTAAATAGCCGTCACCAAGATAATATTAATTACATTATCTCCCAGAATGGTCCCAAGAGGTGCTAAAATAGCACATGTGCCACTTGGGCTTAGATGCTTAGACACAAAGATCAGTGTTTGCTGCCGTGTTGCTCAGCACAGTGCGGAGTGTGTTGCGTCACCGGGGCAGTCGGATGAGACAAGGAGGCTGGGATTTTCTGGGTAGTTACTTGGGGTTTTTCTCTCATGGGTTTGAAAAGCAGAATGTTATCTAAAGCAATAGCTGAATGTCTTTTTTCTGCCCTGACACCTGACAAGGAATGACAATAGCGAGCCTAAAAAATGGATTTCATAAAACACCTGAACAGAAAGTGTTTCTTGCTGCAGAGACTGTGTCTTCCTTGTAGATCTGTGCTGCTCTAGAGTGACTCCAAGTGCCACACAAGCAGTACACAGCCCTCATTTATCAGAATCACACTCCATGCCCCTGGCATTGCAGTGCTCTGCCCTGTACCACCAGCACTGTCACAGGTTGTGTGGGCTGCACCCTGACCACTGCCCTTGCCAAAGCTGCAGCTCACACACCTTTGCTTCAAAAGCCCCTCTATCAGTATTGCTCAGCTGGGAGGACGTGGGCCATGGGGCCTGCAGGGACAGTTGTCTGTCTGGCACCCACGTGCAGGTCAGACCATCCTCACACTGGAAATGCTGAGCCAGATGCCTCCCTTAGCCCTTGAGGACCACGTTAACTCTTTTTAGCCTTTGAGGACCCAGCAGCCTTCCTCCCCTGGGAATTGATTAGAGGCAGAAGCAAGAAGCAAACAAGGACACTGTTCAATGATGTCTTGTCATGAGCTTCTCCATTGGTAATTGGAGTTCTGCAAGCTGGATTCATGTGGGATGGAAGCTTGGCATTGGAGATGAATTGACTCTGACCTGATAATCAGACTCTTCAGTCTGGGCTAGAAAAACATGAACCTGGTGGTTTGTTAGGGATGTGCTGGCAGACACTTAAAGACAGTGATGCTAAAGGCACCATTATAATTAGCTCAGCCAGAGACTGAGCACACAGATTGACTTGAAAACCAGTGTGGCTGTTCCGTGGTCGTCATGACCTCTGTGGAAAACACTGCTGAAAGAATACTTAGATTTTAGTCACCTAATTCAGTGTTACACGTCCTTGTTAACAGTGTTATTTATTACCACTGTTAATTAAAGGTATCAGCATGTCCCATAATGAGGGGAATGTCTTACCATGTAAGGAGTCACGTTACAGTTCTCAAAAACTGACTGGTAGGTTGACACTGTGTTTTTTAATATTCAGAAAGTGCTTGTTCCTTGTTTATAAAGCTTAAATTAAACACCAGAGGAGTTTACATATATTCAGATGAAGGAGAAAGATGTGCCCTACAGTCTCTTTCACAACAGCTCCAAACTAACATAACCACCTTGAAACAAAAGGAAGCTTTTATCCTTGTTCCTACAGCTACACATGAAAATCTGAATTGAAATGAGATTGAGCAACAGGAAGAAAATACATAAGTAGACCTCATTCTTCCCTGTGGAAGTTGTTTCAATAGAAAAGTATTAGCCAGCTTCACAAAATGTCACTAACTGGGTGAAAGTGGTCCCCTTGTGTTTCCCAGTTTCCTTACTCCTCCCATGATGACAGTTTCCACTAGGAGATGCATTGTTGAACCAGGGTTATACAGCACCAATGAAAGAGGGACATTTTCTGGAGAGGGAAAATGTAAAGACATTTTTTTGCATTTTGTAATATGTTCTGGTATAATTTTTGTTTCTGTTGCTGTCTATTTTTCTTCAAAATGAGAGGAAACAAGCACAGGCTGATTTTTATGGTGCAATTCACACTCCTCCAAATTATTTTTTTTTTTATGCTTGTATATTCAAAGATCTAGGTCTGACTTTTTTATTCAATACAAGCAAACAATCTCTCTTTCCAAAGTGAGCAGGGTAATCTGTGTCTGCTCGACTGGGCCCAGAAGGTTCTGGTTTGTGCTGGAGTCAGCAGCAGCTCCCTGCAGTGACTTCGTTTGACCTGCGCTGCTCTGACGGGCTGGGGCTGGCAACAATCTCAGCCTCAGCCATCAAAACATTCCTTTGTAGCCAAGTGTCCTTCTGCTTTCTCTGAAATATCTGGTGTCAGTTTTAACAAGAGGGGAAACAGACGTTCGTCACCATTAATTCACTGGACAATTAAGCCGCTGATCTCTGACCTCCTGCCATTATTGGCTTTCAGAGCCAGGGTAAAGACCCCACAGATATCTGTTCTCTGTCATTCCCTGCGAGCTGTCCTAGTATTTTACTTACTCAAAGGCTTAGCTCTTGCCCACCACCAGCCAAATGTATATGCTTTGTAACAAAAATTGCCAATAAGCTGTCCCAGGCAGTGACTTTAATCTCTGAGTGACGATTACAGCAAGCAAAGGGAACAGCTGGCTGTCAGGAAAGCATGTGAGTGGGAATCATACATTTATTTAGATTTATGGACATGTTAGAAGTGTCCATCCCTGACTGCAGCTGCTTTTGGTGCTTTGAGCTACCTTCGGCATCCAGGTTGGAAGCAGGGGCTTTCTACTGGGAGGTGTGGGTGGTGTGGGGTTGCTGCATGGTGCTGTTTATTCTTCTTCCTTTGTCTTCCAGGCTATGACAGCACTTGGCTTTTGCTCTCTCCTGGAGTCCCTGGTGGTAGGATCATTGCTGCCACGCTGTTCTTGGGGGGCTGATGGCCCAAATCAATACCTTGCTTTAATTCTGGCCCCAGGGCTGCAGTGAGAGCCAGTGGAAGTGCAGGACTGAGTGAGCAATGAGGAAATAGTTAATCCATCCCTGGCACAGAGCTCTGTTTTGTGTTTATTAAGGCGGCCGGGTGGNGCTTGCATCATCTGACGCTTACACCATGCAACCTTCAAGCCTCATTTTTCAGTCAGTGCTTTTGAAGCACTTCATTAGCTAATCAGAGGAACCCTCTGCCTTTGCTCTACAAGTTTCCTTGTTTTTTGTCTTCTGCCTCCTTTTTTCTTTTTTTTTTTTTTTTTTTTTTTTTTTTTTTTTTTTGAGT
>VZTJ01001228.1:92913-116384 GCA_013397795.1 Orthonyx spaldingii
TTTTTTAGTTCTGCTTTTTGTGTTGAGTCCTTCAACTGGTAGCTATAGTAACACCCATGAATGAGTGACTGTAGTGCAGTGCTGCAGCCCACTCCCCCCAGGAAAGCTGTGCCAGGCTGTCACACACCTGCAGTGCCTTGGCATCCCCTCTTTCAGGGGTTTCTCCAAACAACAGGGACAGTCTCAGCTTGGGAGCCTGCTCCATCCTGCTGGCTATTTGCAGCTGCAACCCACAGTATATTGTGGCAGAACGAATGAGTCACTGGCAGAGCAATCTGTTGTATCAGATAATCACAGATTACCTCCATTAACCCAAATCCCTTCGGTAACCTTTTACAATAATGATCCCAAAAGCTGACGCATACAATACTGTTACCGTCCCGTCTTGGGCTGTCAGTGGTTTTTAAAGAGGATGTTTTCTGTGATTTCAGGGGTGATCTAGCAGGCTGTGCCAGCAAGATCCACAGAAAGCAGCTGTTGGTACCTTTTTGCTGAACAAGACGATGTCAGGCTTTTTAGCTAAGTGAAGGGAAAGTCTCCCCTGAAGATGGCCTTGTTCTTTTGCATCAATCCTGTAATTCAATCAAACCATTTCCCTGGTCTCCACATAGAATCTCCTTCCTCCAAATCAATGTCTGTGCCCACACCTTTTCCCCTCTGCCAGCTGGTCACTGCAACAGGCAAATGCTTCTTGTAACCAGGCATTTCAGGGGGGCTTCACCCCCTCTCCACAATGCCCCTACGGCATGCTTGAAGGCTCCTCATATATCTAGGGTTTAATTTATGTTTTATGCATATCTGAGAAATTGGTGTGTTATTGGACCACAGAGAACAAGGAAGATGCTTTTGTGGTAAAGAAATTTGTGTCTGATCCTGATCCCAAACAGAAAGTGACCCAGTCTGAGACATGCTGTGATGCTGTACTTTTCTTCCCAGCTGACTCTGGAAGCAAAAAGGCAGAAGTGTCACAGAAGGGAATTTCCCCTAAAACAATTCTGGCAGTATAGCCCATACACGGATACTGAGGAGGTTCCCAGCCTAATTTTCACCATTTTTAACATGTGGATTTCTGGGTTCTTGTCAGAACATCTCAAAGCTTTACCAATTCTACCAATCTGGTGGAAGTACGACATCAGCCAGGCCTAATAAAACAGCCTGTCTCAAGGCATTAATTTTTCATGACATTTACTAAAATTCTTTTCTTTAGCCTTGTTGGTACGTTTATTTAGGTGAGGGTAAAAAAACCAGAACAGAACATAATTCTCAGAGCTTGGCTACAGACTGCTGATAGGAACACTTGAGTTCTCACCTCCCCTCCAGCTGGATCTCCTCCCCACAGTTCAGAAATACTCCCTGTAAGACTCAAATGTCAGGAACACAGAGGCTAAGCTATTTTTTTAGATACTGCAGAACTATTTGCAGGAGAAAAAGCCCACACAGCTCTTTGACAGGGACAGACAGAACCCACATCGTTTCCTGCTCAGTGCTGGGTTTTTGCATGCTATCCCTCTGGAACTGGCATAATATTTTTCAGGAGAGCTGAGCCCCATGTATTTGCCTGTACCAGGGCCAGGTTTCCTTGCAATCCTTCTGCCTGTCTCGTGTTGCACATTGTGCTGTTGTGTTGCTAAACATCAAAACTGCACGTTATGGATCAGCAAATCAGCAGGGCTTTTTAGATTTCTAATCATTTATCTCAGTGTCTGACTAGGAGCTAGGAGTTCCTGTAAGGTATTTTGGGTTTAGGGGCCAACCCTAAGAATATTTGGGTTGGTTGAGGGACACAGCTGTGTCCAGGAGCACCACACATCCTCCTGGGCAATCTGTATGGGCAATACATGGTCTGTATGTGGGTGATGAGTTCATAGACTCATAGAATATCCTGAATTGGAAGGAACCCACAAAGATCATCATCCTGGCCATGCACAGGACCAGCCCAAGTTGCATTTGCAGATTTGGGTTGGTAGCTTGCATACATGTGGCTAAACAGGGTAATAAATGTATAGAGCAGGTCATCAGTTTACAAGCCATTGCTTAAAGAGGAGTTCCTTCCTGGAAAGATGTTATCAAGCCCTATTCAGGCAGGATTTCTGGAGCAGGGATTTGCATTCTTCCTTTGGAAGAATGGGAAGCAGGTCTCTTACAGTCAGTGTAACTCCCAGCTGTGTAAATTAACTCAAGGGAATTGGTAAGAAATGTGGGAATTGAGAGTCACTCAAACATTGAGCTATGAGGAGACCACGTTCCTCGTTTAATTCTTGTGTACTTCAAAGCATGTGACAGTTGAGAACATTTCTGACAAAAGAATCTTCCTTTCGGAGAATGAAGTTTTGTCAAAAATTAAAGGGTTTGCAGGAAAATGTCTGCTTAAAAGAAAAGATGATTTGCTTTTTCTACCTTCTTATTGACAATATAGAAACATCATTTTAACCAAGTAAAGAATGTCAATTTACCGCACCCATTTTGTTCCAGTGATATAATATCTTAGTACTCTATTTGATATATTCTGTGATAATGTTTTGACGTTGGAGAACTGAGATGACTCAAATGTTATCACAGTGAAATGGTTTAATGTCTTTAAATCAGAATTTTGTAGAACTTTGAAATACAGGCTCAGCTCCAATTTGGAGGAAAGGTCCACTGAGAGATTTAACGTTTTCAGCAGGGTGATAACCTTGAATCTCAACAACTCTGTTCAAAACGTTGGTCTCCCATAGTAATCATTAATACGGAAGTGTTGCAATTTATGTTTTCTGTAATCTACACTAGTGATGAAGAGAATCTCTCAGTAGCCCCCAGACAGTCCCCCAGTACATAGTAGTGTATTCTAAACCAAACAAAACTGCCTGGGTTTGTGCCAGTAGCCTTGTTTACTTTGAGGTCAAGAATAGGAAATTAAAATTTTGCGTTCTTCTTATTTTTACTGCTTGAGATTATAGCTGGCTTTATTTTTGTAAGATTTACTGCTTGTTTGTTTTTAAATAGGTTGTAAATCTTTCGTATGCTTTGTGTCTTTTGGATTATTTTTGTTTGTGGCATAAAAGAATCTCTTTTTGCTCATTTATCAGTTGCAGATAAACACAATGCAGTTAAATACAAGGCATAAACGAGAGAGACACCATAATAGACAAACTATAGGTGTTTATGTAGGGGGAAATTAAACTGCATCCAGGGAAATTTGTGACCATACCACTCTCTGTTAGCATAGCAGTAAAATGTAAACCCAGTATATGTGAACTGACCCACAAAACCCAAAGAGAACTTGTTCAAATAATCTCAAGGATGCATTAGAAAGATCCAGTGGAGGATGGAGGCAGAGCTGTATGGAGAATGCTACAAATTGGGATGCCTACTTAAGTCTAACAGAAGAAATTAAAGGTCTATTGTTTAAGTTTAGTTAAATCCTTTCAATGTGCTCTGACCAGGCGTAAAGGTAGCTTGTGTAAAGACTCCTTTGTATTCCTAAGGTAGTAACAAAATGGCCTTGACATATGATAGTTAAGCCCTGAGGATCAGTCTTCAAAGACTAATCCCTTAGCTTTCTCTGTCCCTCAGGGCAGTGGATGTTGCTAAAGGATATTATTAACATTATTATTAACATTAAAAATGTGTTGTTAAAATCATTCTTCAGCCACTCATCTGTATTTACAGTACCACCTGAGCTCTTCTTTAAATCACAGGTAAATATTCCTGCAGTAAGTGTTTATGAACACTGGCTTCTGCAAGCCAGCATTAATAGGACTTTAGATGCCAGTTGAATACAAAATATTTTGTCCTCTGGTCCTCTGGTAGCCAGAGTGCAAAGCCAGCCTGACTCTGCTGGGGAGAAGCTTGTGCTTTTGCTTGTGAAATTCCCATCAATGTGGTTCCGGAGGCTTAAACATGAAACACATCTGCTCTTCATTTCCAAAAAGCAGTGAGGTGTTTTACACAGTGGTTGTCAGGCTCTAGGTATTTGTAGCAACTTTATGAGCAAACGTGCCGTGCCAGCAGGGAAGATGGGCACAAAACCCTTATCGTGGTCCGTGACTCTTCGGAGCCGCGCTCATCAAAAAAGGCTGCGGGAGATAAAGGCAGATTAGCGTCGATAAGAGGAGCTGCGTAACAGGATTCTCCTCTGAGGGCTTGTTGTGGAGTTTTTATTGTCTCTGATAAAAGAGAGCCTCTAGAGAGTAGTCTGCAGAGGCACTTCACCCCAGTGATGGTGGACACCCACCTGCTTTCGGACATCCACCCTCATATTCTTCGTATTTTCCTTGGGCTGACAGAAGGGGATTCAGAAAGAGGTTCCCAATGGTCTTGTAAGTGCTTGTTTCAAGCACAGGTTAATCACGAGTATCATCTAAGATCTTTAAGGAATACAACAGGGTCTCTGGTGGGTTTTTTTCTGCTTTCCCAGAGGAGAAAGCAGGATGAAGGACAGAGAGCAAGCAGTGTTTTCAAGCATTCTTTGAAAACAAGCCAGTTTTATTTGCTAGCACAGCTAAACGTAGGTGGGACTAATATGAAAGAAGAATAGTGAACCTGGGAGAACTTCCACATGAAACAGGTCTAATAAGGGTGAAGCTGTTTGCCTTAGAGGCTGAATGTATTAGACATGAAAAATTCCTAGGGGAAAATGATGGGCTGGTAAGTTTTATTCATGCTGTCTCATTAGGAAGAGGCTCTCTAGGAAAACAAAATCAAAATTAGTATTCTTTTCCTTCACAAATACATAGTTAATCATTGATATTCACACCCACATGAGAGATGAGGGCATTCAACAGTTCAGGGCATTTACCAGGATCATAAGAACAGCCTGCATCTAAGTAGCACAGATGCTAAGAAAGAAAAAGAAATTGTTTGGAAGCAGTACACCTTCATGTTTTGTTAGCCGTATCTAATTAACAGAATACGGAACAAATTGAATGTTTTTCAAATACTTCAGACAGCTTTCCAAGACTTTCCTCTGAAGCTGCCTGCAGTCCATCCTGTACTGGCCAGACCTTACTCTAACATGGCAATTCCATATGTAACACATAGCTTCAAACACCTTGATGGGACCGAGTAAAGAAAGGGTGGCAAGAGGAAGAGGAGAAGAAATTTAAATGTCTTGTGAGTGGAAACAGGATGCTAACCATGATTTTTTTTGACTTTTAATACTTTTTGGCGTTTGTTTCACTGCTTTCACTGTGTAATCAAGTCCTTGCATTCTGAGGGTACAGAGCTCTGTACTGTTGTTGGGAAGGCCTTGGGTGACAACCCAGGTACTGCTGTGAAATGGAAGATAAAAGCTGTAGTCATCCTCCTGTGATCTGTGGATTAACCAGACTGCATTTAACACAGTTGAATGAAATATTTGGCTGTCTTGGACTAGCCAGGCCTAGCAGCAAGGGGTGTGCTGCTGTCTTATCAACTTGGGCAAGAACAGAGCAGCAGTAGGAAGCCAACTTATCCATCCTTAAAAACCACCTTGCATGGTGGCATGAGGCACAAATGGAATATGCTACAGGCATGGTGCTGGAATAAATTCATCCAACAATATGTTTTACTCTGTGTTGTGAATAATCTTCAATCATCTGAGCAGGAGCATGGCTTGATGCTGTCTTTAACTGAATTAACAGGCTCAAAGCCTTGGCTTCTTCAGCTTCATCTTCAGCTCTGTCCTCTGTCTCTGATTTCTCATGTAATTTTGGACAAGCAACTTAATATCTTGCTGGCTTAATAATGTGCAGGTGTTTTCCTGTCTCCTCTTGGTGTTGGGAGAGTAAATATATACTGAATAATGAAAGGGAAAAAAAGGTAGGCACTCTGGTTATGTCTCTCTTTGCAGGCAGAGATCAGAGCTAGATTTGCCATCCAGCATCACAAGATGATGTGAAAAATGCCATGTATTTTTCAGTAGGTAAGATGTAAAGCAAATGCTTTTGTTTGCTGCAGGACTGGTTGACATGTTGGAGAATTAGCTTCAGCCCTCAGTTTGCAAGTGCTGAGTTGTTGAGTGCACGCAAGGAAGCGGGGCTGAGTTTCGTGCTGCTGCTGGCAGCTCACCAAGCAGTCAGACCCTGCAACGCCACATGATGGAACTCACATTTAAAACATGGCACGCCTGTCAAGTCCTGCCCCGAGAAGCTGCCTTGAAGAATGCAAATCCTCCTGCACAGAATAGGCAGAAATCAAGGCAACGTGTGAAAAGCTTCCCTCTGCAACCTGCACCGTGACCTATGCAGAGAAACCTCCCCTTTTAGCTTTTAGCTCTGCTAGGTAATTTACTCTGTCTCAGCTGTCTCACTGCATTGTGTCCTTCAAACCCCTCCAGAACTAACGTTTGGAGCCAGCAAACACTGCTGGCTCCACAAGAACAGCTGCGAGCGGAAAGGTCAGGTCGATTAAAGCACTTGATCAGAATCTTTAACATAAAGACGTCACAAGCAAAGCAGTAACGCTACTTCATGCTCAGCTAAGAGCAAATGATTCATCAGGCAAGGCTGCTTATTTTTGGAGGATAGCCACAAAAGAGAAGAGAACACGCTGGCTGTATTGATCACGGTTTTAACGGGGGACCACGGAGCCCTTCTTTAGTTTTGATGGAAATTTAATGTCAGAAAGACATCATCCAATGTAAATACATCAAGAGATATTTTACGTTGAATGGATTTAAAAAATGTTCTGGCCCAGCTTCGTGGAATCATATCACCTCTGCACGAATCTCAGAGCTGTCATTTAGAGCAAAGGGCTGTTTTGCAATGTTCTGCGCTGCTTGGTGCTGCTAAAGGTGCAGCCTTTTTGGGAGGACTTCTGTACAGGTGGCTGGAGAAGCAGATGTGCTCTGGAATCTCTAGTGCTTGGGCCTAGAGGGTAGAGCTTCAGTGGGTGAAGACGCACCAGTGTTGAGCAGATGCAGCCTAAAGCCTGGTTTTGTCTGGCTTACCCCCACTGCCTGCTGTGTCCAGCAGTGCTTGGAAATACTGTTGGAGCAGGCACTGCTGCCCAGGCAGCTGCATATCCCTTGAGCAGAGATCTCCTGCCTGCCCCAAGCAGCACCTCTGTCTGACCCTTGGTAAGGGCAGAGTGGGTCTCTGCAGTGACAGCGGCCAGAGATGAGGGGCACAGAGATGAGGGAGGTTTAGGTTGGGTATCAGGACAAGGTTTTTCACCCAGAGGGTGGCTGAGCACTGGAACAGGCTCCGTAGGGAAGGAGTCACAACGCCAAATCTAAGTTCAAAAAGCATTTGGACAGCACTCTCAGGCACATGGTGTGTTTCTTGGGGTGTCGTGTGCAGGGCCAGGAGTTGAACTCGATGATTTTGATGGGTCCTTTCCAACTCAGCATATTGCGGGATTCTGTGATTCTAAGATAAATGAGTATGAGGAAAAACACAAAGAGAAGGAAAGTTCAGGGAGGAAATGGTTCAGAGAAGAAAATGCAGCCATAGAGAATGATTGGAAGAGGGAAGGAAGCAGGACTTCCTGGTGGGAGGATCATTTTCCCAGAGGAGTTTGTGAAGAGAGGGTGCAAGAAGTGTAAGTGCAGTGTGAGGTGAGGCATAAGGGCCGGAGCATGAAGGAAGATGCCCCTGGAAGAGAAGGAAAAGAGGAGCAAGTGGAGGTGGCAGCCTGGCATGCAGGAGCCACTGTGCAGGATTACAGAAGTGGGCTTTTGGGGACATGAAAGCCAGTGAGGACCCTTAGGGTTGCTGAATCCAACCCCTGTGGCCACTGGCAGCCGGAGCAGAGCCATCTGTGAACAGATGTTCTCCACAAATTGGTGAACAGATGATCACAGTGCTCACTCCAGCCCACAAAACGTGTCTCAGCACCTCTTAGCCCACCTAAAGCCCTCAGCATGCAAGACCAAGAGAGCAAGGCAGGCTCTCTGATGTTGTGGCCAGAGGGATGGGAAAGGAAATGACTTCAGCAGCAGTGGTTGGGATGCTCTGAAGAGGGGAGGTTGAAGCAGAATCCATCACAGACCCAAGGGGTAGGTGTGTGTTGCATGATGCTGTGTGGTGGGGAGGCAGCCACAGCTCTCTGTGCTCTGCTGCAGTCTAATTCCTGGAAAGAATAGCAGGGCTGTACTCCTGAGAGTCCAAACAAGCTGGTTCCTGTATGGCCAGTGCAGATATCTCTGCTCTACATTGCACACTGTAGAAATACAATCAGTTCCTGTCAGTAAGAAGTTTAAAATCATTCAAGGCAGACTCTGTGATGACAAAATCATTGGCCACCAAAAGCAAAGGAATGAAAGGTGAGATGCAGAAGAAGCACTCCTGTGCCAAAGGTGACACAGGTGTGATCAGAAACGCCCTGCAGAGAGCAATATTTGGCTTTTTTTTTTTTTTTTTGAGGCTCCTGTTTTCTCTCTGGTGGTCTGCTACTTCGGGAGTCAGTGCTCTCCTAATTTAGCCTGAAATGTCATGCAGGACCCAACACACCCTGACTCTGCAATTGTGACTCTACCAGCCCCTCTACAGAATTAACTCAGCTCTGAATTAATCATTCAGCATGCCAGTGCATGTAAAACAGACCCAAGTGAATCAGATTTTGTGTGCAGGGACTGCATTTCAGTAAATACAGCGACTTGGAGAATCCCAGTCTGCATCTGGGCTTTCATGTCCAGAGGGATACTCCTCCTCCATTGGCTGCACAGCCTCTCCAAGCAGAACAGAAAACAGAACCAATAAGAGATTTTTTTTCCTCATGATTTTTTTCCCCACAGTTCTCCTGTGGAATCAGCAGTGACCACACTGGCAGGATGTGTAATGTGAGGGGTGGGAAGGGATGGCAGGAATTGAATTTTGATCTTCAGTTTTCAGCACTTCTTTTGGGATAGAGTCAGGGCTTGTCCCAAAACCAGAAGGGGAATATCTGTGTTGAAAAGGTGTGGACTGTAATTTTAGAAGATTGTTTGGCTTGTGTGAAATGGCTGTTGGTTGGGGCAGAGGTGATGCTGGAGGTAGCACTGTCATCTAACCTGACCTGGTGGGCCACAAACCTGGACTCCCAACTTTTAGTGAGCTGATCTTCTGCCAGATGCCACCTTCTTGGTCTGTTTTAAGCCCAAACAAGCTCAGATTTGATCTGTATCATAGAATCATGGAATGGTTTGGCTTAGAAGGGACCTTAAAGGTCATCTAGTTGCAATCCCCCTGCCATGGGCAGGGATATCTTTCACTAGACCAGGTTGCTCAGAGCCTCATCCAACCTTTCCTTGAACACTTCCAGGGATCTGCCTGTGCATTGACCCACAATGTCTCAGCCTTAATTGTTAATGGTGTCCATAAGAACTGTGACTGGGCAGGTAAGATCTGGATGGAACTATGCCCCCCAAGCAATCTAATCCTGATATTTCTCTCTCTGCAGGGGGTGGAGGGAAACGCAAAGGCAAAAGCAAAAAGTGGAAGGAAATCCTGAAATTCCCTCACATTAGCCAGTGTGAAGATCTCCGAAGAACAATAGGTAAGAGCTTTTCCCTTCTTTGGAAGTACTGCATCAATAAGACATTCCATCAGAACTGGCTCGTTAGAATGGCATTAAAGGTACTCATCATTGCAGGGAATCAGTTTGTAGATGGGCAGGCAATGCACATTCCTCCCATGGTGCTGCCATCCACACTCAGCGTTTTCTGTTCCTAAAAGCAGCTGTGGACCAGGCAGGAGAGACTGGAATGCTGCACTTGCAAGGCAGGGCTTGGGGCTGGCAGCATCCAGGCCCTTTGTTTTCCATACCCAGGCTTCAGGACCCACAGGGGCTTCGCAGCTGGACAATACCTGGCAGGTGGGACAGGTGCTTTCACTCGGTCCCTGCCAGGACCAGTGTGGCTGTAAAAACACACTCAGAAATGGATCCCCTCATCACATCCTGCATTCACTTCTAATAAGTATCTCCTTATCTGGGAGGAAATGAGACATGCTGACTGCAGTTGAAGTTAATATTAATTACAGTCTGGATATGATCAGCCACTGCCTCTGCCAGGCAGGTTTGCTCAGCAGCACCATCCTCTATTCCCAACCACAACACTGCTTTATGGAGGTTTTTTACAGGACATGTAAAAAACTTTTTTTTAAAACTTAATGTGTTTTATTGATGTGGGCCAAACGCTGCAGATTTGGAAGGGAGCTCGCAATGTCCATTTTCGTAGCACTGCACTTCTCCTGCTCATACCTGCCAAATTTCAGCATTCTTTTGACTGCTGCCTTGGCAGACAAGGCTAGTAGCTATCTCATTCTGCATTCTCCACTGGAATGCCCAGGATTACTGGTCTCACCACAAGAGGTTAACTTCAGCTTTCGAGGCTCCTTTTCTCCCCTACACATAAAATCCAGCCAGTGGCAAGGAATGAATGAAAGGCAAGAATCTGTAACAACTGAGATAACGGGCAGCATAATTTGTCCAACTTGAGTGAACTCCTGGGGTCTGAGTGACAGTGCCCTGGCACTATTTACATTAGAAATCCACAGCATGTTTATGCTGAGAAAATATGTGGAATGTTTTGAAACTCTTTTCATGGTCTCCTTCAGTAAAATTTTCTTCCCTCACATTCTGTTGTAGAGCTAAAAGGAGGCAAAGAAAAGAGGGGAGGCAGGAGAACTGAGCGTAGGTTTTCCCCAGCTGACAAACATACAAAGCCTGACCAATTTCTGAAGGTACAGAACCTGCTGGAAGCAAATCTGACTTAATATATTGTAATTTGCAAAGGGAATTCTCCCCATTGTTCTGTCAGCCTTGGTTTCTACAGGGGAAAATGGCTCCCGATAAAATGCTCTCTCTTTACAAAGGTGTGCCATCCTAAAATGAGTAGTCTTAAAGAAATTAAGTCTGCCAATTTTTTCTGTTTCTCAAATGCTATTTCTGGCATTTTGTGTGTGTGTCAGCTTCATCCTAATGTAATTTGTTGTGCATTTTTTTGGTGAATGATTTGGTGATGTCACCAGGCAGGAGCCGTTGTGGGATCTCTGGGAGGATTTGATGTACAGTCACTACAGTGATTACCTGTTAACTGGGAATTTTAGCAACTGCCTTTTCCACAGTGGGAAATAAGGTCCAAATCCTGGTGCTGTGACTCTGATTTCTGTTGAGTCGCTTTCCCGCTGAGCTGGATGTGATTACACAAGGAACGAGGCACTGCTCAAGCCTGAGTGAGGTTATCTGTCCTTGCTGGCTCTACCATTTTCAGTAAATCTCTGGAGTTGAAACATCCCGGACAAACAGTTGTCTGAAGTTCTCCTTGCTAATACAGGGTGTCTGGCACATCTTGGATGGGTGGGTCTATGGGTGTGATTGATGTGAGGATCCATTGCAGATCCCTTGCACTGGGCTCTGCGTTCCATGGACACCCAGGAACAAGTACTGGTCTCTGCAGCCTGGCCTTAAATGGCTTCTTTTACTGCCTGTGCTGAGGAAGAACAATTTCCCTGGCTTTAACCCTTCTTCATTTGTTATTTTCTGCAAGTCCTTTAAAAGGATCTCAGGATTTCAGACAACAAGGGTCTCCACAGGTACAGGGAAGGTACTGAAACATCTTTCTTGGCCCTTCAGCTGAACTGCTCTGGAACTTAAAGGAGATTCAATGTCTTGGGGTGTCTGCACATCAGGCCCTACCTTAACAATTTCTTAACCTTCTAGTCAGTGCTAATAAGCCCAGAAAGGCTTTTCCCTCCAAGGCCATGTTGGATGGGGCTTTTAGTAGAAGGTCCCTGCCCATGGCAGGGGATTTGGAACTAGATGATCTTTCCAACTTTCCAACCCAAACCATAGTTCTAAACTTTATACAAGGAAAAGGCTACAGCCTAATTCAATTTGTTTAGAGATCAAGACAAAGACAGGCAGGTTCTGCTCATCACAAACCTCTTTGCTGCCTGTCCTCCTCCCAGTATTTTCCATCAGACAGAGTCTTGTCTCTTTGGTTAAAAAAAAAATCACAGCGAGTGTTAGAGGGTTGGATGAACTGGAGCACTAGGCTGTTGAGGTTTTGTTGTATTACTCTTCTCTGGATGCTTCCCAAGAGCCTCTGGGGAAAGGCTGGAGGCAGGAATGGGATGGACTTTTTGATGTAGAGCAGTCATGGACTGCACAGCTTAGTTTAATGCAGCCTTAAGCAATGGATGGAAAATGCTGCTGTTGTAATTGTGGCAGCACAGCCTACATGTGTGTGTAGATGCCCACATTTTGGTGTAAAAACGTGTGTGCTTTTGCACCCCACTAAGATGTACTGAAAAGAGTCTGTGTCTTAAAAAAAATAGTGTAGTGTGAAAAGAAATCTGTGAAAAACAGGAAGGCTGAAATAAACCAAGGGTCTGCGACCTGTGTTGACACAATTATGAGTCAGTTCATACCTTTTGGTTACCTCTGTGTTTACAGGAGACTCTGTGTTTGACTATCCATCATCTGGTGTCTCACTGAAAGACTTGCTTAGTAAAGCCCTTTTTTCCCCTCCTTCTTGTGCACAGAAATAAAAATCAAAACACCCGAGAGAAACACTGCTTTTTGATAAATAAACAAGCTCTGGAAACATCTTTATTAAAAGTGCCATTTAGCCAAGGAGCTATTTTTTTGGACTGTTCTTAAAGGCAACTTCTTGTCTCCTTTCTTTTTTGTCCAAAGTACGCAACACCTTTTGCAGGGAAGTTCAGTGGCTGTCATTGTGTGCTAATTAAATAAGCAAGGGAAGCAGGGATGCTGCATTTTACTGGGCTCTGAGAGAGGCTTGTATACTGTGAATGGCTAATGCATGTTTCCATTTGCAGCCCTCTTCCTGGCTGTATTTAATTGTATTAAAGCAGCCAGCCCTTTCCAGGTTGGAAGATTTCCATATTGGCACCAGAGGCCCAGGCAATCGATAAGAACTGATGTTTGAGGCACAGTTACCGTGACTCATGTGATGGATGCTGCTGTAGATGGGCTTCTGCTATCTTTAAAACTCACAGATGACAGCTTAGCAAAAGAGAGATGTTTCAAGGGAAGAGAAAAAGGTAGCAAGGAACAGCTTTAAAAGTTGCTACATTTGGCTGGACATGAAGAGATGCCACAAGTTAGAGATACCTACCCGTTTACAGGCCATCAGTAAACAAAAATACAAGAAAAAGTTGTCATTTTAAAGGCCAGAGCATCTTTTTTATGATAAAAGATTCTGAGTGTCTGCAAATATTTCTGAATGACGCAAAAGGTTCTGTTAGTTAAAAGTGTGGAATTTTTATTTATTTTGCTCAGACCCATTCTGTGCTTTTTTTCTTGCATAAAAAAACTGCCTGGGTGAAAGAGTTGATTATTCTGGTCTTTGGCAAATTTTCATTCGCAAATGTCCAAATGCTATATAATAAATCAAGATTTTTTTCCCCCTATAGATTGAACCTTGTGGGGAAACTGCCACAGAATGTGTCTGTGTTTGTTGCATAGAGTGATTTGTTGCATTATTGCAGAAAACTTTTAACTCCTTTGGTAGGGCAGTTTCTGGTTGTGCATGATGCTCAGGTAGAAGAGAAGTCTGAGGATTTCTCTTGTTAAATATTTGTATTCAGTGAGATTTCACAGTCAGAAAGATCAGCCCCATTAATACTAATTTGGTCATTCTTGCTTTAAAAAAAAACCAACAGAAAACCTTCCTTTGCCATTTAACCTCTCACGTGGCATTTGCATCCCATTTACCCAGGGTAAAAGTATCTTGAGCTTCCAATCCTGGCACATTCTGTTCAGTGTTGTTAAAATTACACTTCTGTGTGAGAAACACTTTGCAGAGCTGGTGAATAGAGTAAGTGGGACAAAATCAGAGAGTTCACATGCTCGCTTTTTACAAAAGCTGGCTCTTTTCTCCCTCCCTCCCTCCCTCCCTCTCTTGGGTATTGCACTTTTTCAGACACGATCAAGACCTTCACCTACATGATTTTTTTTTTCCAGTCACTTTGCAGTTTGCCTGCCTGGAGGCACATTGATGGTGCAGGCTCTGCAAAGGGATTCAGACGCTTGAGTATTGGTGGAGCTTCCTAGAAATGCTTTGCAGCCTGCACTGAGCTCCATCCTGTGGCAGAAAGCCTCCTGCTGTACCCCTGTTTTCTCGTTCAAAGGTAGCTTGGACCTCCCTGCTCTGCTGCACGGTGCTGGCTCATCTTTCATGAATCCCCACCAGTCATTCTCGGGTTTCTTGACTCCAGAGGTTTTCCAGCACTGCAGAGATAAACTCACGGGTGAGGGGTCTTGCAAAAGCAGAGTGTGAGTTTCCAGGCTTGCCCAGGAGCGAAGCTGTCCCTGAGAGACTGAGTGACAGCACAGCCTGTCACTGTTCATTGTGGGACAACTGGCGGGCTCCCTGACCCTCTTCCCTGGGAATGGCATCACCCCTGGGGCTGTGTCCCCTCAGGGGATGGAGGCGTAGGCAAGGAAACACAGTCCAGGTGCAGATCCCAGAGCCTGAGACCACGTGGTGGTGTCAGATAGAAAGCTCAGGCATTGGAACTGGGAAAGAAAAGGCATCAAAGCCCGGTCTGATCAAAAACACAAAGAAGCAGCCAATTTTCTCTCCACTAAGTTCTTCACCTCTGATGTTTACAGTGATTAAAAAGCATGGTCGGGAAATGTAATCCTGAAGCCAACAAACAGATCAAAGGAAGGAATTGCAGCTTGCCTTCCACTGTAAATAACCAAGTTCAGCTGGTTATAACTTCTGGGATTGTCTTGTAGTATTGCTCTGAATCCTACACCTAAGGCTGGTCTCATGTTTTTGGCTAAAATTACAGTTTAAGTTTTTAAGAAATTTTTTTTTGGTAGAAAGCATTAGCTTTCCTTGGAAAAAAACCCTTACATTTTAATTGGAAATTGTTTTCCAACAAGCAGTCAGGATTCCATGGCATGAAATAACCTCAAGGGGAACCATCTCCTCTTTTCTTTCCAAATGTGTAGGAATCAGGGTAGCTGTGTTGGGAAGGTGCTGGTGGGGTGTGTGTGTGTGTGTACAGCCAGAGCTGAGTACCCAGCACAGAGCTCTACACCACTTCTGGGAGGAACCGGGTTTTCTGGGAAACTAGAATTAGTGGAGTAGAAAATGCTGTCTAGTAAAAATATTTAAATAAATAAATAAGACAACATACTGTATCATTGTTATACTGCTAATTGAAATATGTTTCTAGAGAAATTAATGACATTTGAGGACCAAGTGGGTAAACATGTAGGCTCAAAAAGAATTTTTTATTCACACAGGGCATCCCTTTACATTCAGTTGATGCCAGGTGGGGTTTTTCTAGCAATCAGAATTATGCCCTGCATGAAAAGCAGCTTTCCCACGTGGGTGCCCTTAGATAACTGCAACATAAGACACATTTCAGTCACTATCAGCAGCAGCAGCAAAGGGATATCTTGCTGCTGTTCTCCCATCACCCAAGTGCCAGCCCCTCACCTGGGTGTTTGTTCACAGCCCAGGTGCTCAGGGGAGGGAGTGGGGCTCTGCATCCCCCCAGAGTCACCAGGACCTGAGGGCTTGTTGTGGATGATCCCATGGATGCTGGAGTGGTACCTAACAGAAAATCTCCTGGGATGAGTTATCCTCTCTGATGGTTGTCTGCAGGGCCAGTACAGAAAGAGCCGAGAGAGAGGAACCCAAGAAGGACTGAAAACAAAATTTCAGCAAGGACTGCTGAAAGCTGTGGGTAGGATTTATTGCTCTGGAAAAAGTTATGCAGGGTTTTTTGTGGATCACATTAATGCAGAAAAATACCTCGGACTGATTCGTTTCGAAAGGAGAAAGAAAGTCCTTCCCTTCTGACAGTGCCCACTCCATACACTTCCCTTCCCCTCACTTTCTTTTCTCCTTCTTCTGCAGTGGGCACAACTTCCCCCTCTCTTCCTTGAGCCAAAAGGTCTCTGTTGCTCCTTCAAAGTACAGCTTATGCAATCTTTCCAGCACAGCCCTTCCTGCAGAGTTACCCTGTAGTTTCTTGGACTTGACGTGCTGTCCTGTATCGTGGATACATCTAAATTAAATTAGATACTCTTCGGGGGCAGGAACTGGCCACACGATAGAAACAGCTCCAGCACATGAAATGATATGGCTGACGTCAAGACCATATTGTTTGTTTACAAACCCACAGTTGGTTCAGTTCCTTTCTTTAAAATCCTTCAGATTCAACTATAATTCCATCATCAACATAGGCTTCCAGTGCTCTAATGTGGACAAACAGAGCAATGTTTGGTGCCCTTGTGAGATTGGCTGGATCCACTTTATAGCTATGGGTGGAATTGAGAAGGGTTGGGGTTTTTTCCCCCCCCCCCTGCAATTTTTTTTAAATGCCATCACAGAAAGTATGTGAAAAACAAGCTGTTTTATGCATCTAGTGAGACTCAAGGCTAACACTGGGAGAACAGGCTGCTTGCAGGCTGCTTGTGCTTGACAGCTTCCAGGACGGGAAGGGGACACAGGGGAAATGAGTTGAAATGATCTCAGTCCACGTTCTATTTACAGAATTTATTTCACAAGACTTAATCCATTAAGTATTACCTTGGCAGGGGCAACCCTGAAAGCAAGCAAGAAAGACGTTGCTATTCTCCGTAAGGAAGGGGCAGCAAATCCACGTCTCCTTACCAAAAACTGAGCCCACACCAGTCATCCTTCGATAGAAAGCCTCCTAAAGGAACAAATATTATCACTAAACCTCTGTGTTTGTGTTTTGTGGCAAAGACTGTATTAGCCTTTGCAAATTGGGAAGGAAAAAAATGCCACGACTTGCACACCTTGAATTACTTTCCAACCTTATTACAGGGATATGCAGGAAGAAAATTGGAAGAGAATATATCCTTTTACAAGATCCATTTCATCTCTCGCTGAAAATAGAAGTAGATATTGTGAGCTGCAGGGTTTTTTCATTATCTCATTAGGTAATATGAGTCATTAAGGCTAATTAATACTTACGCAGTGATTTGTAAAATGCTATAGAAGCGCTCACGGGTCCTGTTAAATAGTAGTACTTGGTTGTTAAGGAAATTTATTTTAAATCCAATTCAGCATTTGCTGGGTATGGGGAATGAGAGGTAGGGCTGCATTTATGGTGAAACCTTGCTCTCCTCCCTGCCAGACTCACTTGCAGCTTTGCTGCTGGTAGTGATGGGAAGGCGGTGGTGGGACAAAGCTTGGCTGGCTCTGCTCAGCCCTGCTGGAGTCAGCGAGAAAGTTTCCCTTAAATTGAACTGTACAGGAGCCCTCTCAAAATGGAAGGAGGCAACTGCAGGGAGGGAAAAGATCTACCAGAGCTACTTTATAGGGATGCTGTGAAGTGAACAGCCTGAAATGCCCACCTTTGGGGATGCACTCAGGCTTTTAGGGAGGGATGGGATTAGCCAAAGTTAATGGTTTTTGAGGAAAAGAATTCATTTGGAGTAGCTGGTAGAGGAAGTGCTATTTTGACTTGGCTTCTGCTGGTTACTACAGAGGCCTCTAGGATTGTGGCTGGGCTTTGTTTTAGGCTTTGCTGGAAAGAATCATGCACCAGGGAAAGTGCCTCAGTGGAAATAAGGCCTATTACTGCCCTTGTGCTCATGGTTTCTGGCTTTCAAGGAAAAGAGAGGTTGAATGTTTTTAAGATAATCCCACACCTATCTTTTTATTTTGATTTCAAGACAGCATGAAGGAATTCACATGTGGAATGTTACAAGCCTGATTTTTCAGTGGTTTGGTTGAATCCCTGAGGTCATTGAGAAATTCCATTTCTTTTTCAGGTAATCACTCTGTGCTGCTTTGAAAACACTTGGAGGTGATAATTCAAAATATTTCTCTGTGCTCTGTGCGTCAGAAATCAGGGCATGGTCATGAATTCTGCTAAACATTGCTCTTAAAATAGAACCCCCACTCTGCAGGATCAAAGCAGGAGCTATGAGGCCTTTTCTTGAACAGAGCTCCTGGTTGTGCCAGTACTATTATTTACTTATTAATCACATTTGTACCATGCTAAACTAATGCCAGGGAGTTCTAAGACAAGTAAAATAAAATACTCTCTGCCCTAAACTGCTGTCTCTTAGCTGAACTAATGGAAAGGATGAGTGAAAGTCCAATGTAGGGAAGGGAAACAAAATTATACAGCAGGATAGTATAATGCAAACTATGAAAAAATCTCCCAAGTCTGGGCAGGGTGGTAGACTGATACTTGATTTTGTTGAAGTACTCCCTATTGTCCTGGCATTGGTAAAGCCAGTGCAAAAATGGTTCAACAAATAGTCTGAACTCTTATAATTCTTAAAAAATCCTTTATGGACCAAGACGTTTAAGTTACAATTCAATTTAGTATATTAAGCAGAACCTGAAGGGTTTTACCTTTCCAGAGGAATTATTGATTAATTTCAAAAGAAGTCTCTGTAATATTAAATGACACACAAAAATATAATCTCTGCAGATGGTTACAAACTTCTTTGTACCTGCCAGATTTCACCATCTTGCAGCCCTGCACCAGCTTTCTGTTTGTGCAGTGGCACTTTGAAGGTCTCTCCATGTCACACTGATTTTCTGAGCTCTCTCTTGGACAAGTTAGGTCAGTGTTGACAGATTGGTAAAGGCTGTTCTCATGAGCAACAGGACCTGGCTCCACTACATACAAGTATTTGCAATGTTGAAACAGCTCTCTATAAGTAAGTGCTTTCAGGCTTTCATAACTCCTGGTTCAAAATATTTTTGGCATTTGTAAACACAGAGAAACATGGTTTTGAGCACAGGAAGAATTTGGTGTAAATTACTTCAGAACTATTCTGATCAGTCCAAACAAACAACATTCAGCACTTGAGCACCACGTTCATTGCATTTGACCTTTTAGTGTGGGTATAGTTTGTTTCATGAGCAGTGACTTCAGCACGCTGAGCTTCAAGAGAGGTCTAAGAAGTGAGTAGGGACGCCCTCAAAGGTACAATACTGACTCTATAATGCAAAAGAGAGATAAAAATCAGGGAATATTTTATTTCATGCAGCACAGTATGACATATTTATGCTGATCAGCTCTACAACAGCCAAAGCCAACTGGCAGCCCTGCCACTTCAAGCAAGATCCTTTTCAGATTTCCTTTTCAGATCTCTTCAGCTGAACCTGCTAAGCCTGACCATGAGTAACTAGGTGGGAAATCATTGGGAAGGACCTCTGTGCTGCTGACAGGCTGGGCCCCACATGGGAGGGAACAAACCTGTCCTTGGGGAGGGAACAACAGCACTGTTGGCCCCTGGAGGCCTCTGAGTTCCCAGGTCCATGCCCCAGGAGGATGGAGAATGGAGGACAGGAGAATGGGTGAGCTGGGGGGAAAAGCTGTGGGTAAATAAAGATAGATCCCCTTTGTATGGTCAGTGGGAGTATTCCCAAGGCTTGTTCTGCTTGTGGGAGGAGAAGAGCCAGCATGAAAAGAGCAGCTGTTAAGCAGCCCCGGTGCTGGGAGTGGACCTCATGACTGCCCTTAGCTCCATGGAGGCTTTCTTCCTCCAAGGTAGAAACTCTTTCCTTCTGAGACTGCTTTCATCCCTGCCCAGGGACTGTGGGTGTCCATGGGGCACCATAACCTCTCTATCTTCTATGGAAAAAAAAAGCCAACCAACTTCTAAAAATATTGTCTATGTCAGTATTGTCTATGCCAGTGTGACTATGAATCAGTGGTCAGAGCTGCGAGGGAGAATTGCAGCCCTTTCTCCCTGTCCTCCACCCTGGACAGCCCCAAGTCCTGTGACTGGGACTAATGCCTTTTTTAGAACCTACTTCAAAGTCTCCTCAGGGGCCAGGGGCCTTTCTTATGAGTTAAAAATCAGCTTGTTTAGGTGAGATCTTAAAGAGTGAAAGGAGGCAGTGCAAAGGTTCGGACTCGGCAGAGGAGCTGCCAACGCAAAGGTCACACAAGGTTGTGGTTACTCCCACTGTGCTCTGCAAAGGGCTCTGAGCACCAGCACAGACTGGGATTACAACAGGGCCAGCACAGAGACAGGCAAGACACGGATCCACCCTGCAGCCATGTGGTTTTCGCAAGTTTTCTGGCACTCGCTGGCCTCTGTTCCAAATGCTAAAGGAGCTCTGATGGAGACCTGCCATCCCTCTTTGAAAAAAGGGATGGGATTTTGTTCTCAATAGCACCATTGAACTACGTGGAGAGTAATACCAGTTCCTAGTAAAGCACCTATAGACTCCGAAATCTGTAGAGTGCTCCATTAGTGCACACTGTAACTCTTGGCATAGGTAGGGTATTCCTTTATTTTCTCTTTGTTCATATCACATGAGAAAACCTGTCCTTCTCCATCCCCAAGGACAGATTACAGTTTTTTCCTAAACCCCAGTGATTTTTACTTGTTCCTTGCAGGGGGTTGGACTAGATGACCTTTAAAGATCCTTTCCAACCCAAACTATTCTATGATTCTATGGTTTTAGCCTTCTGTCTCACCCGTTGCTGGAGGCTGATGATGCTAAATCACATCTCCCCAAAAGCCTTTATCTTTTGTGTAAATTAGCTGATAGCTTCCTTCTACTGATGCAAGTCAAAACAATGCTTTAGCTGGCAGAATTATGTGGAATTCTGCTTCATCTGTTTTTTGCCTCCCATCAACAAACTCGTATTTCCCTAACAAGTCCTCAGATCTGGCAGTTTTCCAGGGTTTCCCTTTTTGGTAGGCAGCAATAAGGAAGGGAATCTCATCTTGCTGCCAATTCACCCACTTACAGCATGCATTGGGAAGGGATCAGAAAGCCTTTCCTTTGATTGCCTTGGAGAGTGAAAGCACTGGGAGTTCAGCTGGAGGCTCTGCCTGTGAGATGTGGGTCATCAAGACAAATTAGAGCGCAAACACACCCCTTTTCTTTTCTTCCTGCCTTTTTTACCTTTCATTTAAGCAAATTTAAGTAAGTCTTGTTCACAGGTAATGCACAGTAGCCCTTGAAAGGGAGATGTCATGTGTATCTCCCAGGCAGGTGCAGTCTGACTTGCCTGTCTGTGCTCTGGTGCAGGGTGGAGGTGCAATGGCAGGAGAGGGAATGTTCCAGTGACCATGATCGCTCTCCCTTGGCCGGCTCTGCCAGCCTGGGTGCCAGTTGTGGTGGTGGGTTTTGCATAGCTGTGGGTTTGATACCAGGCTGGCTTGCCAGCTGGCAGCGTGAGCTGGGTGGCTTTCAACTCCGCAAATGCCATGCCAGCATCTGTTTCTCATCCTACAGCATTTTAAATAATGCACATTTCCAGCTGTCTTCCCCTTCCTTCCCAATTCCAGAGCGCAGTTTGCTGGTTTTGTGCCTTGCCCTGGGATGCATTTCCAGGCTGTGCAGTTGGCATGCAAGGCAAAGCTGGTCAGGGGGCTGCAGGATTTGATGTGAACTGTCCATGCCCTCATCCTGCAGCACAGATCAGAAGAAATCCTCAGCTGTGAGGAGTCCTACAGCTTGTGGAATGCGTTAATTAAACAAGAAGCTCTGGAAGAGGTAAAGTGGTAGAGGTCCTCTGCAGATAACTTGGCAGCTCTCTAATACAGTATTCATGCCTTCAAGTCTCTCAGGGGGAAAAAAACCAGCTTTATAAAAGGTTTTTTTAAAGCCCTGCTTTCCAGTAGGAACGTATTTGAAGAACGCAGTGAAGGCTGTGAAATCGTGCTGCTCCCAAGCAGAGGAAAGATTAAATTCCAGTGCTTTGTTTGGGGTAAATTGCTGGCCTTTGTCTTCAGCATTAAAGCCATCTGAAGAAAACCATTCCTAGCATGCAGCAAGAGGAGTTGCTTTTGCTGGATTCTTTCCTGCATACAATGTAATAGTTTAATATGAATATAGCAGGAAACAAGGAAAATTGAAAGCATAATTCATTTTGAATGGCGTGATGTAAGAGGTGATTTCTTTTAAGAAGCTAGAAGGCAGAGGGATCAGCATTGAATATTTTAAGTAGGCTCTTGGAACAATCCCGTAATGGACTTCCCCATCCCTCCCTCCTCTTAAGACCATAAGTTCTATGTTTCCTGCTAGTTCTCTCTTTTTTTTTATTTATAGACTTTAAGCCTTAATCAGAACAGTTTTACTTATCATGTTGTAAAAAACCTTTATTTTCTGTCTCAGAAAGTCAATAAGTGTTTGCTTCTTCAGCTCAGTAGCAGCTCCCCATTCTGCTTTCTGGGCAGATTTACTCAATAGCTCTGCAATTTCTACCCACTGAGCCAATGTCTCTAGGCACAAACTCTTCTTGCTGCATTACGACCAAGCTTTTTCTACAGTAGCCTCACAATTCCCCAAATCTCTCCTCTCCCTTCAGACCCTGGGAAAGCAGACAGACCCTACAAGATAACCAGGGGAGGGGTCATGAAATCCAGACTGTTAGAGCTGCAGTGGGGAAGCACATTCCAGAGGAGACAACCCTTGCACCAGGAGTGTTTGCAGAGCTCCAGCCCACACTGCCGAGCAGATCCTGAGCTCCAAGCGACTGGAGCGACACAACCCAGGGCACAGGGACAGCAGATGTCTGGTGTTTAGGCTGTTATGGTGTGGTGTTTTCCACTCGAGCTGGAATTCAGCTCCCAGCTAATGCCAGCCATGGGAACCCTGAGCAGTGCTCGGCTGAGCAGGGCACCCGGCAGGAGAAATCCCTCGTGAAGCGTCCTGCTGCTCTCGGCCATCCGAAAGGGGACACGGCACACGGGAGGCTGGCAGAGGCAGGAGTCACTGCAGACAGGTCCACAGTCAAATGTCAAGCCCACAGGTTTCTCGTCAGCCATAAGGAGAAAAGCACTTGGCAAATCCAACCCAGTCCACAACCTGAGTGACAGAACAGCCTCCTTCAATCTGGCTTCTCATAAATGCTGACTTTCTCATTGCGTTTAAGTAAATCAATTTTATTCCTCACCTTAGGCTTAAAAGCTCCAGTTATGTCTCTGAATCCTATTGTGTTGACCTGTCACTCAGCTGCCCTAGAGTGTATCCAGTGCTATCCATATGTGATGTCCTGTCAGAGCTCTGCATGTGAAATAAAGCTGGGAATGGTGTGGATCTCCCATGGAAATCCTTAGGGTCAGAGCATTGGAGCTTGGCATTGCTCTGTAGCTTCTGTTGCTGAAGAAGGGGAAGGCCATGTGGTCAGTAATAAATATAGCTGATCTATCTGAGAGAACTGCTGTGGGCAAATAGTTATCTGTGGCCTGGAGGAGCTTATCAGTCAGCACAAGGAATGTGGACTCTGGGTCATATTCAGCCCTGGAATCAAACAGATCAGGGTTAAAGAGTCTGAGAACGACAGAGCTATGGCCATGGTGAAAGATCTGCTCTAATTCAAGGCAAGGAAAAGTGAATACAAAAACTAATCTCTCAGGCAGCATGAGATGAGTAGGAAGACATTAATGCCACCATAAAAACCCCTCATCAAATGGTAAGACCAAATTGAGAAGAGCAAAACCAGCACCACAACAGGCATTCTGGTTTTGAACTGGTGGAAGTTCTTCTGATGTCTTGTTTGGGTTAACAGAAGCTCTTTGCCCAGGGCCCTTGCCAAGCTGCCCATGATTTATAGGTGTGATTTGTAGTGGTTTGAGTTCGT
>VZTJ01001231.1:1675-50695 GCA_013397795.1 Orthonyx spaldingii
AGGGTGGTGGATCTTGGGATTGGGATGCGCCTGGGATGCTGCTCTGAGGGGCGGTGCTGCAGAAAGGAGGGTCCTGAGCGCTCCCACCGGAATGGTTCCCAAACGCAGGGAGCCCGGGGTGGTCCTGAAGCATGGGGGCTCCTCTGATGGTCCCCAAGACCTGGCGTGGTCCCCACGAGCCAGGGGTGGTCCCCAAGACCCCGGGATGGTCCTCAAGTAGGGAGGAACCCGGGATGGCCCCCACAGCCTGGGGTGGTTCCTGTGTCCTGGGAGGGTCCCCAGGATCCCGGGATGGTCCCCAAGCATGGAGGCGATCCAGATGGTTCCCAAGAGCCTTGGGACAGCCCCTGAGATTTAGGGATGGTCCTCAAACAGGGAGAGACTTTGGATGTTCCCACATGTGCAAGGATTGTCCCCAAGAGCCCAGGATGGTCCCTGGGATCCCGGGATGGTCCCTGAGCAGGGAGGATCCTTGGATGGTCCCTGTTGTCAGAGCTCTGAGTCCCTGAGACCCTGGGCTGGTACCACAGCAGGGAGGGGTCCTGGGTGGTTCCCGTGTCCAGACTCCAGGACTGTTCCCAAGCCGTGAAGGACCTTGGGGGGTCCCCAGGTGCGAGAATGGTCCCCAAGAGCATCCTGGTGACCCCAAGACACTTCCAGAGACTCCAAGATTGTCCCCAAGAAGAGAAGCAGCCCAGATGGTCCCCAGAAGCCAGGACGAACCTCAAGACCCCAGGATGGTGTCCAAGAGCCTGGGATGGTCCCTGAGACCCCAGGATGGTTCCTGAGACTCCAAAATAGTCCCCGAGATGGAAAGCACCCCAGATGAGCCCCAGACACTGGAACAGCCCCTCCCCAAGATCCTTGGGTGGTCTCCAAGCAGGAAAGAACCTGGAATGGTCCCCAAGAGCCTGGGATGGTCCCTGAGTTCCCAGGATGGCCCCAACCAAGGAGACACCTGGGATGGTCCCCAAACCATGGGATGGCCCCAGGCAAGGAGGTCCTGGGACGGTGCCCATGCCAAGGGATGATCCCAAAGCTGGGACACCCTGGTGGCCTGCGTGGAGCCAACCCAAGCACAGCACGGGGCCCTCAGCACCAGCCCCATCCCTCTCCCCGCCACCATCAATGTTTCGGCTCCGCCAAGGTTTTGCCAAGGCCCAAATTTCGCCGAGGCCTCGTCCCGCGTAAACCGAGCGGAGCAAATGGCCCTGTTTAAAAATTTACATCGTCTTCTTTTGTTCCTCCGGCGAATGCTTAATGCGGATGGACCTGGAAGAGCCTCTGGAAAGGTGGAGGGGGCCGGGCGCGGGGCTCTGCCGGGGCCGGGTTTCTGTCTGCAGCTCCCGGCCGGGCTCAGATGGGGCTGGGAGGATGATGCAATATTGATGTGCAGGGATGAGGGAGCGCAGCCGAGGTGCATTAGCCAGGGAGCCCTCCCCGGCACATCCTGTGGCAAAATCCTCCCCGTTCCATGAGATCCCGGCTGAAAAACGGGATGAGAGCTCGGGAGTGGGGAGGGGGTGGCTTTGTTCGTCCTGGTGGGCGTCACCCCGAGCTGGGATGTGCAGGGATGAGCATCCCCTTCCTGTGGGCTGGGGGGTTTGGGCTGGGGTGGGAGCAGGATGAATCTGTTGGATTTGGCATCACCGCGCTCAGGTGGGGAGAGGAAAACCGGGAGTGAAGAGAGGAGTTGGGGAAAAAGTCGGAAAAACTGGGAGGGTGCAGAGCGGGGAGGGAGAACCCCCGGCTGCAAACGGCTCGGAATCACCGGTTACGGGCAAAACTGAGATATTTGTCACCAAAGGTGCCCGGAGCTCGGAGTGTTCCCTGCAGGAGCACTCCTGGTTTCCCGGGATGGGATGGGGTGCTGGGATCGGTCTGGGAAGGTCCATTCTGGCCCCAGCACCACCGTGCTCGCGCTCCGGCCGGGAACGCTCCTGCTCCGCAGGCCTCGGCTGCTCCGCTGGACAGGCACATCCCGAGCCGGCACTCGGGCTCTGGATGGAGGCAGAAGGAGCCAGACCCTTCCCCGCACCCGTCTCTGCCCCTCCTGCCCTTCCCGAGGGGTGCGGGGGGGTCCCGGTCCCGCTCGGGGGTCGGACGCGGCCGTGTCCCCCGGGAATGTCATGCATTAGTAATGGCCAGCGATCCGCCCGCGCTGACGGCATTTCTTCCAGCCGGGAGGAACAATCCGGGCGTAACCGGAGCCGGCGCGGGGCAGGCGGGGAGGCTCAGGTGTCCCCCAGGGACATCGGGGTCACCACCAGTGGCCCGTCTCGTCTCGGTGCCCACTTGGGGCTCGGGGTGTGTCCGGGTGGGTGCGCGGCGCCCCTCGGCCGGGGCAGGCTCCGAGGTGCTCTGGGTGTCCCCGGAGGGTGGGGAGAGGCTCCCAAGGCGAAGGGTCCCCACAGCTGGCACAGGGACAAAGCCAGGAGGGCTGGGAGAGCCCCGGGAGCAGAGCCCTGAGCAGCGGCCAGCGCTGGGGTGTCCCCCTCTGTCACAGCGGCTGTGGGGCCCTGGGGTGGCACCAACCAGAGCCTGACAGGGGTGGCACCCAGAGACCCTTGGGGGTGCCACCAACCAGAGCCTGATGGTGGTGGCACCCAGATCTTCATGGAGTGGCACCCAAAGACCCTTGGGGGTGGCACCCAGATCTCCGCAGGGGTGGCACCAAGCAGAGCCAGATGGGAACAGCAGCCAGAGCCCAACGGAAATGGCACCTAAAACCCCTCAGGGCTGGCACCCAAAATACCACAGAGAGAGCACCCACAGCCCGGTGAGGACGGCACCCAGCTCTCCAGAGGGATGGCACTCAGAATTCCATGGGGATGTCACCCAAAGCACCCAGAGACCCGTGGGGGTGGCACCTAAAACCCCTCGGGGATTGCACCCAATGGAAACGGCACCCAAAGCCCCTTTGGGGTGGCATCCAAAGCACCGTGGGAAGGGCACCCAGAGCCCCCTGGGAATGACACCAGAAGTCCCGTGGGAACGGCACCCAAAGCCCTGCGGTGGTAAAAGCCGGAGTGCCATGGGAATGTCACCCAGAGCCCCACGGGGACGGCTCCCAGAGCCCCGTGAGGTGTCACCCACAGCCCGGGGAGCCTCGGGGTCTGAGCTTTGCCCTTTGACGTGGGCGCAGAGCGGGCAGGGTGACCCCGCCGGGTGCCCCCAGGGCAGGGTGACCCCGCCGGGTGCCTCCAGGGCAGGAGCAGCACCTGCCAGAGGCTCTGGATCCCTGTGCCCCCCCAGGCCACCCCAGCACTGACCCCCGAACCGCAGCCACCTCCCGGCGCCCCGAGGGAGGACAGCGGGTGGCACTTGGCACCCAGGGGACACTGGGGACAGAGCAGCGATGAGGGGACATGGAGGACGCCCAGCGGGGGGCCCAGCGCTCCCTGTACTGGGCAAACTGGGAGGCCCCTGGTGTGGCACGGGGGCCCCCTGCTGGGCAGAGGGGACAGTGCCACCCCCCGACCCTGACGAGGGGACACAGCGGGGGGTGGCACTGTCCCCCCCCTTCCCGGCTCCCACCCAGGGAAAGGGCGGAGCCCGGAGCGCGGGCGGCCCCGGGGGTGCCCGGGGACAGTGTCCCACCCCAGCCGAGGGTGCTCGGGGCTGGCAGGCAGCAGGTGGCACCGGCACGACACAGCCCCGCCGCCGTGTCCCCGAGCCGGGGACAAACAGCCCTGAGTGGAGCAAGGGAGGGGTGGGGAGGAGGAGGAGGAGGAGGAGGATGGAGAGGAAGGTCCGGCCCAGCTCCAGCGAGCTCGGGGCGGCTGCTGAGGGAGTCACGGCAGGACGGGAGGGGACGAGCCGCGCCGGCCGCTGGCACCTTCCCTGGCCCATCCACAGCCCCGGGGCTCCCTGAACCGCTCCCGCTCCCGGTCACCACTCCCTGCACACGTTATCCCAATCCTCATCCTACACCGAGCCCAAGTTAGCACTGATTATCCAGAAAACAGCCACTCTGCCTAATTACCATCCATTAATTACTCCCGCCATGGCCACGGAATCCCAGGCAGCCTCACCTGGGACAACTTTTCCAGCTGCGGGGAGACCTTGGGATCCACAGGTGAAGGGAGGAATGGAGACCTTGTGGTCCCTCCTTGCCAGCCCCGAAATCCTCAAAACCAGCTTTGGTCACAGAGCACGGAAGGGCATCCTCACCCAGCCGCTGGCAAAAAGCTGGAAAAGGAATCGTGGAGGTTGGAAAAGACCTCCAAGATCATCAACCTTCCCACCATCAGCTTGGTGGGGCACAACCACCTCCAGCTGGTCATTCCCAGGAGGAAAAACGGGAATTCCCAGGTGGAAAAATGCCCGAGGTGATGCCTGTGGATCCAGGACGATCCACAGCCGGTCCTGGTGGGATGCAGAGCCAGCACCGCCCGCTCCGGGGACTTCCCTGCAAGCCCAAACACCAGGCGGGTTTCGAGGTATATATGGATTTTATTAAAAAAAGAAAGAAGTTTACAGTTCTTTAATTATACACAACTATTGGAGAGGTTATACCCAGAGGAGAGGCAGCTGTGCCACCCTGCCGACAACGCCAGGAAAAAAGAGGAGAAAAGGGAAAAACGACAAAGAGCCCACTCAACCAAAGGGTGAAACCACCCCGGGATCTCCTCAGGTCTCACCCGACAGGAACCGAGCACGGGGGGGAGAATCGTGGCTGTTGCCGAGGGGTAGCAGAACGTAGAGGGGAAAAAACAAAACAAAACAAACCAGAAAAAAAGGAAAAACTAAGGAAAAAAAAAAAAAGCCAAAGGGTTCCCAGCCTCCCTTGGAGGGAGGGGGAAGGGGAGCCCCATCCCTGCGGCAGGTTGGAGGGATGGGCTGGGGCTCAGCCTGGCGCCAGAGCTCTGCCCTGTGCCAGCATCCTCCGGCAGCCGCCAGCACCATCCCCGGCTCGGGAACCTCGGGGCAGAGAGCGGGACCCGGCCTGGCCTGGGGGGAAGCGTCCAGCCAGCTCCTCGTTCCATGGAAAAGCGCCAGGGAAAAGGGAAATGACAGGGGTAGAAGGCAAAGGTTGTTCCCAAAGCAGCTCCGGGGCTGTGGCAAAGCTGGGCAGCGGGAAGCTCATCCCGGGCCCGGCACGGGAATTCCCAAGGCGGCACCACCGCTGTTGGCGAAGGAGAAAAAAGCCCTGAAAACGATCAAAAGCAGCTCTCGCTCCAGCACGGCTCCGCCTGTTCATCCAGACCCCGGCGGTGAAGTTTTACAAACACACTTTGGGGGGTGGGGAGGGGGGGGAAGATTCTTTTGGGGGAAAATGGGAGAAAAACCAGAGGTGGGAGGTGCAGGAGGGGAAGCAGCGGGGGCGGAGGGGCCGGGAGCGCTCAGCCCGGCAGCTCCTCGGCCCGGGACACCGCTCCACGTTTGGCAGCCGGGTTCTCCTCCCAGGACAAGCCTGGGGTCTGTCACGGCTCGGGAAGTGCCGGGAGCGTGCGTTTCTGTGGCTCTGGACTCGCTGAGACACCGGGACCAGCTCCGTAAAGCCCGTTGTGTCCTCACACAGCTGTGCTTCCCCGATATTTTATTTTTTTTTTCTTTTGGGAATCCCAGCTCAGTGTTTCCCAAAAGGAACAGGGAGGACGCTCCAGCAGCTGGATGCCCTAAATCCACGGGAGGGAATGATGGAGCAGAGAACCCCGCAAGGGAAGGGGGGGAGGGAATTAGAACACTATTTTTATACAATATTGAAAAAATACAAATTTTTATTGTGATTTTTTTTTTTTTGGTTGCTTTTTGTTTTGTTTTGTATTTTGTTTTTGTGTTTTGTTTTGTTTTTTTTTTAAGCTTTTTAAACTGAAATCACCACCCAGCACTTGACTCTACTCCTAAGTAGCACCTATAAGTAAAGGTTTATAGCACAAGCAAAACTGCCAGGGCAGCAGGAAAGCGAGTTAAACGTGGCCCCTCCCTCCCCAAATTAATGAGCAAACAACGTGCTAGATAAGAGTTAATTACATCATTACATGTTAAATAATTAATATTACCCTCCAACAAGCCACAAATGCTAGATAGAGAACTTCAGCACAGTACTAGCCACAGCCCTACACCACTGCTGGAAAAGAATGGGAAAAAGGAGAGGGAAAACCTTTGCTTCGTGCCCGGAATTAACAGAAAGGAAACTGGTGGTAGGTTTTTATTAAGGAAAATCATGCCAAAGCAAAGTGGGACTTGATGGAGTTTTTTTTTGTTTTCTCCCCCCGAAACCAACAGAAATAAAAGAGAACTGATTGTGCTTTATGAATTCCAAACGGGGTTGGGAGCTCCCAGCCCCACCTCGGTGGCGTCTCGAAAGGAAAGGAAATAAACCCCAATAATTCTGGGAAAGGACAAATGTACCAGTCTGACATTCAAAACTCTGCTCCAGAGTCGCTCAGGGTGGGTTGATTTTTCCTGCAGGTCGCACCACAAAAGAAAAGATCTTGTCCAAACCCCTCCGAAAAATCCCCAAAAAGAAAACAGCAGGTAACATTCAGCTTTAAAAATCCATCTTAGTTTGAATCTCCGATGCACAATTATCCCAATTCAAGTATCCCAGCATCCCAAGGAGACATTTACTCTATCAGATTTCTAGGAATAACAGCAAAAGAAAAAAAATAAATCTCAGCTTGCTGCAAGACACCAGGAGAAATCCAACATTCCAATTCCCAAGCATCCTGGAAAAAAAAAAACCAAAAAACCCCAAAACCAACCAACCAACAAAAAACCAAAGAGTGAATTCATTTGCTTCCTCAATTGGTGCTTTTTAGGCTTTTTTTTTTTTATTCAGCTCAAATTTTGTGGTTTTTTTTGTTTTTTTTTTTTTTCCCTAGATCATATTCTTTGTTAACTCTTAAGGAATTTTTATCCTGTTGTACACACACAAGCAGATGGGAACCAAGCTGGTGCAGAATGGGGGAGGAAAGAAAGATTAAAAAAAAAAAAAATAAAAAAACAAAAGGAAAATCGAATCGGTGCCGATGGATTCGTGGAGTTCGGCCAACGGGACAATTCCGTGGGTCTGGAGCTCTCGGCGAGGCCAATCCATCTGGTCAGAGGAGCTCCCGGGACACACTTTCAGGTGTCTGAACCACATTTCGAGCAAAAGAGGGAGGGGGAAAGAAAAAAAAAAATAAAATGAAGCCAACTCGAAGCCATTCCAGGGTTCCAAAGTGGGACAAAGGAAGAGTCTGACTTTCCACGTGCTCCAGTCCCGAGAGCGCCGTCGGCGGGTCCGGGTGGTTCTTCCCTCCCACAGGGCAACAGCTCCTAATCCAGACCAAGACAGGGAACAACATCCAGCTTTTTCCAAAGTCCCCGGAGGGAATCGACCAGTGGTTGTCAGTCCCTACAGTTCGGGAGGGCAGGGAGGAGTCCACAGACAGAAATTCCAAGTCATTCTCCAGCTGCCGTGCTCTGGGGAGCTCCACGCCTTTGGATTGTTTTTCAGTTAAATCCCTCTTTGTTTTGTTGTTCAATGGGACTCCACGTGAAACACGACCTGGAGGAGCCCCTTCCATCCCTACACAGCTCCACCATCCCCCAGGCTTTAGGCTCGGAGGAAGCGCTGCTCCACGCCAACGTCCCAGGTGGGAACCTCCATCCGACAGCAAATCCCTCTTTTTTTTTTTTTTTTTTTTTTTTTTTTTTTTTTTTTTTGGCATGTAAGCTAAGTGACATGACACTGGACTTTGGTACTTAACCCAATTTNCCCTCCCAGGGCAGCTGTTTGGTAGCACACCAAAGTTGACTTGGCCAAATGGAATCTCAAGGCATGCATCCGGGCTGCATATTGCTACCAAAATGGAATGTTGGGAATACGCTACGCACCTCGGGAATCGGGAAATGACCGAGAAAATCAAGATCTAAAGGGTGATATATATATATATATATCAATGCTATAATTCATAAAAACCTTGTTTAGTAATAAAAAAAATTGCTTTGTTTAAATATGAATATTATAGTCTGCTTCTCATGGTTAGGAAATTAGAGTCTCTCTGAAAAGCAGGTGGCCTCCTCTACTACAATTCCATATCCTGAGCCTCATCTTCCGAGAAGTCGGACATGGAGCTCTCGGAGGAGCTGTCCCCAGTGCCTTCTTCCTGTTCTTTTAGTGCTTCTTCTGTTGCATATTTCTGGATGTACTCTGGATGGGAGAGAGGAAAAAAGGACGTTTAGGGATGGGCACTCAGCGCTTGGAGGAGGTTGGCTCACAGCACGTTTGGTAAATGAGATAAATTCTGGTTAAATTATGAATTATCCTATTGGCCAGAGGAGCTGTGGCTGTCCCATCCCTGGGAATGTTCCAGGCCAGTCTGGACAGGGCTTGGAGCAGCCTGGGACAGTGGAAGGTGTCCCTGCCATGGCAGGGGTGGAATGGGGTGGTCTTTAAGGTCCTTCCAACCCAAACCACCCCATGAGTCTGTGACACATCCTTGAGGTGGCTGCTCCCTTCCCAGAGATTTCCAGAAACTGCTCTCTCTCTGGAAAAGGGGTGTTGGCCCAAGGGAGTTGTAATTCCTTGCACACTCCAACAAAGGGAACCCAAGTGCTGCTGCTGCAAGACTTTGGATGTCAAAACCCCTTTGTGGGAACCTCAGAAATTCCCTCTGGGGTTATTCCAAACCCACCTAAACACCACCTGCAGCTGCTTTGGGAGCTTCCAGACACAGCAGGGACCAGCCAGGGACCACCAGGACAGGAGCCACCAGCACTTCCTCACTGGCTGCTTCCAGGGGACATTCCCACATGGAATCTAAGCTAAAACTTGAAGCCCTTCAAGCTTCAAGTGCCACTTTTTTATCCAGGAAACTCCATGCTCCTGAGCTGGGTCTTTCAGAAGGGAAAAGTCAAATTTCCAAGGAGTTCCCACACTGAACGTTGCATTGGACTGGGATTTTCACTCCCTCAAGGAAAAAAGAACCCAAAATATCTAAATACTGACAGAGCATCTCCCACAGAAGGGTCTAAGGAAGGGGAACCCTCATGCACCAATTCCTGCCAGGAAAACACCACTGGATTCATCTGTTTGCAAACCCTGGAGCCACAGGAATGAGCTGTGGTTGCACCCCTGGTGTTCCAAGGGATTCCACTGGAACTTCAGACACGTGGGGTGGGAGAAGTGACCCCAGAGATGTCCTGAGCCCCCGGCAGAAACTCAGCCTGGATCTCCTCCAGCTGCTCCTCACCCTCCCAAAGGAAGATTCCACAAGAAATCTCCCCCAGAGGAAGCAGAGCAGAACAGGAATTATGGATTTTGGGCCACACCTCCGTGCCTGTGCCCTCCTCCCCAAACCACCACGTCACACAAAAACCTCCCTGCGCTCCGAACGACAAAAACACGAGGAGCAGCAGCAATAAATAAATAAATAAATCATGGACTCGTGCTCCCGAGCTTCCCAGAGCTCAGGAGCTGCCACGATCCTCTGCAGCAATTTTAACATGTCCAAGGTTATTTTTTAAGATGAGGGATGACAGAGTTGAGCTCCATCCCGTGCTTGTCACGCAATCCTGGGAAGAGCCAGCACAGCCAGGGATTTATGGAAGGTGCTGCAAGCACTTCAGACTCTTTCCAGATCATCTGTACCTGGCTGGCAGGATGGGATCCCTTTATCCTGAGGGAAGTCCTCAGATCTTCCTTTGGCTGAAATCAGTTTTTCTGGCTTTTTTCCAAGGATGTTTTTGGGTTTTTGGCTGTTTTCATCAAAGCCCAGAGGACTCTCAGTGCTGGCACCGGAGATTTTATCTGACAAAGCGTTTTGCCTGGCAGCTCCCTCGTGTGAGAAAGCAGGGAATGGACTTGAGGATCCTGAGCAGGGCAGATCTGCAGGGAGGCTCCCTCAATCCCCTCAGAGCAATCAGCCAAGGGAGGCTGAATAATTCACAATTTAAATCTCGGCTCCTTTGGAGCTCCACCCTCACAATTTGGGCATTTCACACCAGGGCAGACTCCAGCTTTAACTGCTCCTGGGTGATGTGGCAGAGCTGATCCCACTTTTGCTGGGATACCTGAGCTTTCCCAGTTCCTGCTGCTCATGGAGGCTCCCATTCCACACCTGCAGTCCCCTGGTTATTCAGGAACAAAATTCCCTAAAAACTCAGATCAAATCCAAGCCAAAAGCTGGTAATGTCCCACCAGGAGATGAAGTGTTGGTTGTGTTTGCTGGATCAGAGGAGAAATAAATTCCATGGCTTTGCCACAGGCTTGGCACAGCAGGAGAGGGGGCCCTGCTGGTTTTAGGGAAGGCAAATCTAAAATTCCTCATTTTTACCTCATTTCTTATGTTTGCAAGACTAAGTCAGCTTGAGTCAGTCCTATTTATCCAAAGGATTTTGGGGGTCCTCACTGGGAGCCTTCCCTGATCCCAGGGGGGTTCTGACTCCACTTTGTCCTTCCAACCCTTCCAGGAGCAGCTCCAGCAGCTCTGGAAGCTGTCCCAGTCCCCGTGGGGTCCCACTCCTGCTCACACCAACATCCTGCTTCCAGGAAAAACCATTCCCTTCCTTTCTGAAGGCACTTTGGACCTGTCAAAGCTCAAAGTCCCTTCGGTCCTTCAGTTTAAACTCCTCCAAGTCTTTCCCTCATCTTCCAGCCTTTATTCATTCCTCTGCAGTTTCCTGAAGCAGGAATGGACCTAGGAAGCCTTGGCTGGACTAGGAAGTAGCAAGGAAGGATTATTTGGAATTTTCAAGAAGTTCCTGCTCTGGCAGAGTACAAGACCACCTCCTACAACAGCATCACCAACTCCTTGAGTGCTGCTGTCAGAACTTTCCAACAAATCATTTTTTACCCATTAATTGTGTCACTGGATGCTCCTGTTTAACACTGGCACTTTTCCTGCCTTTTTTTTTTGGTCACACCTTTTCTTCCAAATCGTTTCCCCCATCTCCCAAAATCACACTGAATCCTAACCCAGTTTTCTTCCAGCTTTCCCTGCTGAGGCTCTGCTGATGATTCCAGCACAGCAGCACCTCATCCCTCCTTCCTTTGCAACTGGAGAGGGAAAAAACCAGGCAGTGACTCCCAGATTTGCAGCAGAGAGCCACCATTCCCTCCCTCAGGATGGAATCCCAAGGGTTCTGTTAATCAGAGTGAATTAAGCTCACCTTTAATTTTCTGTTTGTACTCTTCTGGTCGGTGGAGGTACATGGCTGCAGCGTCACCATTTAGAGGATCTATAGGATTGGGATAAGCCAGCAGCTGGGGCAGGAACGACTCAAAGATATTGGTGAGATCTGCAAGGCAAGCACAAGGTTGGTGTCCATGTCCCCAGAGCCATCCCAAAAACCACCCTGGAACACCCAAAAGGCACAAACTCCAAGGGGAAAACGAGCTGAGAATTGTGAATAAGGTAAAAGAAAGGGAATAAAATCAAAAATGAAAATAAAGGTTGATGGAAGAGCTCCTCAGCTCCTCACAAACTCCTCATCCCAACACATAAATGCAGATATCCATGGGTTAAGCAAGGAAGGGGATGGAATTGTCCTGATTTTTGATCTTGGCTTGAAAAATCAAGAACAACCCAAACCAAACAGTGCTGTACTTTGCCCTTCCCTGAATTCTTTACCTCTTCCAGTCTGTTTTAAATGTCTCGTGCTCCACGAAGGTTCCCTGCCCACGGAGCAGGGCTGAGCTCAGTCTCTGAGGTCTTTCCCACCCAAACCATTCCATGATCCCCTGGAAAGCACAGAGTGTCTTCCAGAGCTTTCCATGATCTCGTTAACAGAAACCACCACTCCTCCAACTCCAAACAATCCAGGGAATGTGCCCAGCTCCCACCAACACCCTGGTGCCAGCAGGGGTCTGTCACCACAAAATCCACGGCAGGAACCTCCTCCTGGTGCCCATGAGGGACTGTGGATACACAAAACCCTCTTCCCACAGCCCTGAGAGGACAAACACCCCATTCCCGTGGTGGGGATGGTCAGGAACCAGCCCTGTGGCACCATTCCATTGGGAATGTTCCTGCTGTGGGGTTTTCTCAGGGGTTTTGTCAGGGAATGTTCTGTACATTTTTTACTGGTCTCTCTTTCCTTCTGGCAGGGATGTCCTGCCTGTGGATGAGCCTCACCAGTCCCCTCCTGCACGGATCAGAGTCAGGGAATCCCATCACTGCCCAGGAGCCACCCATGAGCAGTTTGGCCACCTCAGCCTGTCCCTGTCCCTGGAAAAAGGCTGAGTCCCATTCCTGAGCCATCACCCAGCTGCTAAATCCAACCAGATCTGATGGTGGGCAGTGATCCCAGGGCCCTCAACTTCCCAAAAATTCCACCAAAAAGGGGAAGGAGAGCTCCAGGTGCTCTCCCTGTGCAAAGAGCTCCCCCAGCTCTGGGATGCAGCACAGAAATGCAGGCTCCAGCTGCAGCAGTGACGTTTGGTGCCCAGGTTTGTCCTGGCTGGCACAGGGAGCACAGCAGCACCTGGAGAAAGGATCTTAACCCAAAAAAGGGATCCCAGAGAACAGCAGGAATGCTCTGTAAGAGTATTCCCTGCCACGGCAGTGGCTTGCCCTTGGCTGCTGGAATTCCCAGGGATTGGATTTGGGCACTGGCAGCAAGAAGTTGATTTTAGGTTGTGAAACTTGGGCCAGGTCTCCCCCCCTGGATCAGGAACCTCTTTGTGGCCACTGCAGCCTCCTGAGGAGGAGGGAGCAGAGGCCTGGGACTCCCCCCTGGCTCACAGGACACCCGGGATAATGACTTTTTTCCCTAAGGAACCTCATTAACTCCCCCCTTCTCTCCAACCAGGTGGAACCCACGCAGGAAGTTTAACCACAGCACTGAGGAGCTGATGCTTCCCGAGGGAAGGAGCAGGAATTGAACCACGAGGGCCTCAGGAATTTATTGGTGGCTGTTCCGGGGCTCTTCCACCTTGGCTGCTGCTGGAATTATCTGACCCAGATCCTTTTCCAGCTGGGGAGTGCTCTGCTTTGCAGGGAAAACACTCCAGGAAGCAAAGGAATGTTATTCCCCCTTTTCATTTCCCTGTGGCACAGGAGGCAGAGCCCTGGAAGGGAGGAGGTGCTGCTGGAACCTCAGATTGGTGACTTTAGAGGGAATTCAGCCCTCCCAGAGTCCCCCAGCAGCTCCAAGGCAGCACCTGGAATGCTGGAGCACAAACCCACTGCAATTATTTCCTTTTGTCCCTTTTGTGGCAGAGTGGCCAAGCTGATCTCCCACAACAAATCCATGCTGTGATCCCCATCCCTGTATCACACTGGGAATTCCCACATTCCAACGAGGAGTCACAGTTAAAACCAGTTTTCCAGGGAAGAACCTGAGGGATTTGTGCTCCTTCCCGTGAATTCCTTCCACAAAGCACAACTGGAATATCTGAAGTTCCCAGTTTTAAATGCAGCCTGGTAGACACTCAGTTATGTTCCTTCCAACAATCCCAGTTTTCCCTAAATTCAGTTTTAAAGGAGCTTCAGCTGATCTGTTTTATCTCTAAAAAGGAGATTTATAACCAGAAGTGACCTCAAGGGAACCACTCTGCAGCATCAGAGGCAATGCCACCTCCTCACCTGCAAAAACCCTTATTCTTCACGAGGTCTTGGCTCAGCGAGGAGTTTAAAATTCAGTCAAAACCCCAAAACCAAAGAAAAAGACCCCAAAAAATGACCTGAAATCATCTGTCCCCCCAACAGAAAGGAAATGCCCGACTCACCGTAGAGAGCTGTCCAAGTTTGATTGATTACATCTAGACATACAGTTCCTGACCTGGAACACGGGGAAAAATGGAATTAACACTGGAAAACACTCGGGGAATTGAATAAAATCCTCCCCTGCCCCTCTCCCCAGGGTTTGGGATAAGCCCTGATTTATTCCTGTTTACGCTCAGCAGCCTTTAACTACCTCAATCTTCCCACTCTGCCCAAGAGAAAATAAATTGGAGTTTTACTGACATGGAAGCACAGGCAGCTCCACATAACCAAAAAAAAAAAAGGAAAATATTTGGAATTTTGGAGGATTTAAGATGGACACGAAGGAGGGAGTTACTTACGCTTCGTCGATGTTGGGATGGAAGATTTTATTCATGAATCCTGCAAGGAGACACAGAGGTTAATTAGCAGAAAACACCCCAATAAATGTATTTTTTTTCCCAGGAGAAGTCTGAAATTCATGGAACAAGGACTCATCTGAGCGGTTTCAGAGCCATAAACAGCTGTGCAACCTTTAAAACAGGCACCACTCCCACCCCGGGGTCCTCGGCCCTTCCCTCCAAATTCAGGGAAACCTGGACCCAGGAAATTCAGGAAAACTCTGCAGGGCAACCACAAAGCTTTGGCTGGATCCTGAAAATTCCCTTCCATGAGCTCAGTGGAGCTCCCACATCTGCTGGATGAAGTGGGTTTAGGAGCTGCAAGAATTTAAAATAAACACTGAACACAAACTGAAGCTCAACATTTGATTTTTTCAGTATATTTTTCCCAACAGATTTTCTATGAGCTTGGCATCACAACATGAATCTACATTTATGAGCCAGGAAGGTAATAATTCCAGTTTTCCATCAATTAATTCTCCTGTTGGAGCCTCTGGTTTTCTAGAAAACAGCTCAGGTGAGGTTTAGAAGGAAAGAGCTCAGTGTGGCTTTGTCCACATTTCAGATTTCTGGATTTTATTCTGAGCTGAAAATTAAATTGTTAAATAAACCCCTGTGGTTTCAAGACTTACCATGCCCCAGCAGAAGGTGCCCCACACTTCAATCAAAAGATAAGTTTTGTTTTCCAGCTGCCAACTTCAATTTCAAGACAGTTGGAAGATCCAAACACTCCCCTCTTATCCCACAAATTTTGATAAAATAAAAATAAACTATATTAATGGAATTATGCACCATCCTCAGCCTGTGTGGAAGCAAAGCAGATCCACCCCAAAAAGTGTTTCCAGTGATAGCTGAGGGTGGATGCAGAATCCAGGATCCCAACTTTTCCTTTTCAACAGGAGGGACCCAAATATGTGGATGTGGGCACAAAACAAACACGAACAGGGATGGGAATGAATTCCTCCATTTCTGGCTTGGAGAAATCACTTGGGCTCTGCCCAGAGAGGAGGATCCAACCCCAAAGCTGCTTCCAAACCTCGGTGTTGCTTTTTTAATTGAGAATTCGAAATAAAATCCCCTTTTCCCTGTTGTGCCACCACCCCCCAGTGCAGACATCCCCACAAACGTGGCCCAGGTGGGAATATCCCTGAATTCTGCAGGAATCCATTCAAGCCAACAGCAACTATTGCTGCTGACAAGGATAAACCAGGGAAGAAATTCAGGGCTGGGATATTGACTCACTGAAAAAGCTCCTCCCAGGACTCAAAACACACCGAAGCTTTCTCTCCAGAGCAGCCCCCAAAAGCCTAAAAAAATCCCAATTTACCATTTAAAAAGCTCCCAGCCTCCCCCACCTTTATCCAACAGCTTCAGGCAAGGCTGGAATATCATCCCTGCCCAAAGAAGGAGCAATCCCAGCCTGAGCGACAGCACAGACCCCATCTGGGATCCTCTGAACTCCCTTTCTTCCCATGAATCATGGCACAAACAGAATTCCATGTTTCTGTGGACTGAGGGATTTTGGATAAACACAACACAAGGCTTGGCAGTGCCCGAAGCCAGAACAATCTCCAAGAGGAGAAGGGAGAACTCCACAAACAGCTCCACGCTAACAAGTGAATTTTGGGAATAGCTTGGCAGGGTTGAGCTGGAAAAGCTGAAGCAGATTGAAAAAGGGAAGCTGTAGTTCCATCAAATATTTACGTCCTGCAGCTCCCACAAGTTGAAATCAGGTCATGGATCCATTTTGCCGGAGCTGAGCTGCAGCGAGCGCCGATCCCGACCCTGAATCCTGCCTGGCTCTTGGGGCAAAACCAAACAGGGAAATAAAGAGCAGAGAGGGTGGCGAAGACACTGGGAATTTAAACCCTTCCTCCACGTTGTCCTGGGGTTCAAGCCTCCCAAATGGAAGAGTTCTTCTCCAGGGAAGGACAGAAACATCCCCTCCCTGCATTCATTTCCGAGGATTCACTCCCCAGCCTCACTCCATGGACACAACCTGCCCAGGCCAAGAGCAGCTCCACAGAAATCCTTTTCCTGATCCAGGAATAAGCCCAGTTCTTTCCTCCTTTATTTGAAATGTAAATTCTCCTGTGCCATCGTTCCAATACACCCGACTTGCTCCGTGTTTATTTTTAGGGATAAAAAGGACACAGCGCCCAGAAACATCCAGGTAAAAATGAAATTCCAAGTTCAAGAGGAAGCCAGGAGGGAGGGAAAAAACATCCCAGCACTGGGGCAGGTTTATTGCCACAGGCCTGAGCACAGCCCATCCCAATTCATGCACTGTGCAGAATTCCAGGTGAGCATTCCACGGGACAGGATTGGGATTTTGGGTTCTCTCCATGACCTGGAGCATGAAGCCGAGGTCACAGCCTGTGATCCCAGCTGCTGCAAACACTTAATTTAACATTTTAAACCAAAATTCCCGCTGAACTCTTGGAAAAGCCAATGCTTGGGAAGAACAGGAGCAGGACAGTGGCTGCAATCCGTGTTTTCCATATGGAGACACCGAAGTCCAGGATTGCCTTTGGAGGCAAAGCATCAAATCCACGTGGACAAAAAACCTTTGGGTGACAAGAGAAAAACCCCTGGACATCCCTAAGGAATTCCACAATGGGAAGGGAAGCAGCTGTTCCCACACTGGAACACCAACATGTGGATGCTGACCTTGAAAAGCGCTGGAGTTTCATCAACAGAGAACTCCTGGGATTGCCAGAAATCCTTGAGGAGAAGGGCACTGTCACATCTAAATCTCAGCTTGTCCCAGGCTGCTCCCAGCCCCAGTGTCCAGCCTGGCCTGGGGCACTGCCAGGTATCCAGGGGCAGCCACAGCTGCTCTGGCAATTCCAGCCCAGCCCCTCCCCACCCTCCCAGCCAGGAATCTCTTCCCAATCTCCCATCTAAGATCCAGGGCCCTGATCAAAGTGAGCAAAACCACAGTGGAGGAAACGGGCGGAATTCCAGGCTCACATCCATGTCCAGCCTGAAACTCCCGGGAAACGGCCACGAGGAATGACAAGAACCACGGTGCTGCTGTCGTCAGGTGCTCTGCCAGCAAGTTCTCCTCCAGAAGGCAGATCCCTAACGCCTGGATAACTTGGGAATATGGAAGAGCCCCACAGAATCCCAGGATGGTTTCAGTTGGAAGGGACCATAAAGCTCATCCAGTTCCACCCCTGCCACGGGGACATTTTCCACTCTCTCAGGCTGTTCATCCACCATCCAGGCAGAGCTCAAAATCTGGGAGATAAGAGGGAAGAGCGACATTCCCAAAGGCACATCCCAATCTCCCGGCCTTGCCCGGGGAGAGCCCAAGAACACCGACGGCTCCGTGTTCATCTCGACAAATGAAAAGGACAAACTGACCATGAACATCCATGAAAAATGAAATTCCCATCGCAGCTGCGTGGCTGGGGATAAATGTGAGAGGATTTCCCACTGGATCCAGGCATGGAGCGGGTTTACATCCACCCACCCATCCCAAACTCCCCACACGTGGGTTTGCTCACGGATTGAGGCCCGTGGGACACTTCTCCCTCCTCAGACACCCAAAGGCCTGCAAAGGAACCGGGTTTTAACCTTTAAATGTTTGATTTTTTAATTTTTAACCCCACTTGACACTGACTTTAGGGACTCCCTTCGTGTGTAACCACCACGAGGGGATTGAGGAGCTGTGGTAGGAATGGGGAGAGGGCAGGAGAGCAAATCCCCTGTCCCAGTCCCAGCTGGTGTCTGTTCCCAGTTTTCAGAGATGTTCCCACCTCGGAGCTCCACTCCCTGTCAGGTCAATGAGCCCTCCCTGGCAAAGGCACAAACTGGTTTTTGATGGAATTTGGAGCAGAGGAGCCCACTCTGAGCACTGGGAATGGGGAGCACTCACTAACACAAGGGGTTTTTATCCCAGGAGCTTCCCAGAACAATCAATTAAGCAAAAGTCAGGAGAAATCTGTTAAATCCTGGCTGGAATTAAATGAAATTTAAAAAAAAAAAATTAAATTAAATCCAGCTGCATTCCTGCAGCAGCTGCCACAATGCCTCTTTCTATACATATATATATACATATATTCCATATGTTCTGTGCACACACCGGGTGTTTTGTTTTGGAAAACACTTGGAAAAACGGGAAAATAGAAATGCAAGGCACCTGCAGGTAACTGGGACAGAGTTGGAGGAAAATGAGAGCTGGGTATGAAGATACAGAAAATATAATAATGCAGATAACAAAATATAGAAATAAATATATTGAATGTATAAATATAGAGAGAATATAAAAATATATATAATTTATAAATATATATAGAATTAGAAATAAATATATAATTTATAAATGTATATATAACTTATAACTATATAGAATTATAAAGAAATATCTAATTTATAAATTTATATATAATTTATAACTATATAGAATTATAAATAAATATCTAATTTATAAATATATATAGATATGATTTTGATAAGCACATACAGAACACATAGAATTTATTTGAGAAACTGAGGCTCTGGGCATTTTGAATGTAAATTTTCCAGTTGTGGGATTTGATTATTAACAAACCCAGTGCTGGCCTGTTATTCCTGCAGATTTCAGCAATCAAATAAATAGTAATTAAATAATAAATAAATTGCAGGGAACAGCCCAGGCTCCCAGGTTGTTGCTGCTGCTCCTGTATCCCAGCAGGGCAGGACATTCCCACTCTGAGTTTTCCTCCTGTCTCCAGCTCTTGGCAGGAGCAGGGAGAGATTAAAAACCCCAAATTTACACAAAGTTTTCTCCTGACTCGGGAGCTCCAAAGAGCACTTCCAGTCCTCCACAAGTACCCCCTGGAAAAGCAGGAAAGGCAGGAAGGTCCCCTGAAGATATAAAATCCCAGGGAAAAGGAGAGAAGCGGAGCCAGCAGGGGCAGGGAAATCACAAACAGCTCCAAACACTTTGGGAATGGAGCCAGACATGGAGCAGGGAAGTGCTTCCTCCTCAGTGCAGGAATATTCCCGTTAATTGACTGAAGAACCAGGAGCAGCAGCACCAGGAAGTCATCGGAGCTGCTTTTGTTCTAAGCAAACTGGAGTTCAACCCTGAAAATTGGGATATTTGGGATTTACCCCTCCCAAAGGGAGCGCTCCAGCCCAGAGCCGAGCTGTCAGCTCCACATCTGGCTCTGTTTGGATTCCTGCTTTTCCTGGCACGTGCATTTCCCTTTTTACTGCGAGCTGTGGAGCTCCTGTTGGGAAAAACCACCCTGCAAAATACGGGAAAGGCACCGCAGGGTGTGAGGGAACACCGGGAGCTCTCCCAGGAATCCCCACACAGGTCCCAGCAGGGTTTAGGCCCTTCAGAGCCATCCCTGGTGCCATTTTTAGGGAACAGCAATAATGACCCACGTGAAGGGCAGGGATAAATGCCGTGGATGTTTGAGGAAGGAGAAGGGAGAGAAGCTTTGGCAGGAAAAGAGGCAAAAAAGCTTCTCCTGGAGACAAAGAGCATCGCGGCTTCTTCAGGGATTCCCAAAATATCCACACCTTTCCCAAGGAAAACCTGGAACCACTGAAAAACCCTCCTCGAGTCAGGTTGGTGCTTTGGGAAAGAACACCAAGTTTCCCTGGATCTCACCCTTGGAGCCACGCTGGGATAAAAGAAATCTGAGCAGATCAGAAGGGAACTCTCTGCCATTGTTTTTCCAGAGGACACGGAGCCACTGCGTTATTTGCTCCAAAAAAAAAAAAAATTTCCATGGTAAAATAAACAAACAAACAAAAAAGCCAAAAGTGCTCCAAAAAGAGCCACGTTTTTTGCAAAAAGCCCATGCCAGGATCAAAGATTTCCTAGGATGGAAGGAATAGCTCAGCCTCCAGTCCTGGAGGAACAAGGGAAGCTGCAAGGATGGTGCTTTTGCCTTAAGCTTCAGCACAAAAGTGGAATTTATTAAAGGAAAAGCTGCTGGATTCCATATTTTCTCCAAGGAGGGACTTAACACGGACAATCTGAACTCTGCTGAGAACAGAAACAAGTCCAGGACCTCCTGTCCATTTATGAACTCCATAATCCCTGAAATCCTCCACTTCCAGCTCTGAAAATCAGAGACTTCCACAGGAAACGTCTTCCCTGCTAATTCCTGTGTTCTCCAGAGCTCAGGCTGGGTCAGGGCACTCAGGGGAACGGGAGAGAAGAGGATCCCTTCCAGTGCTCCCAGTTCAGCCAGGATGAAGGCTTGCTCTGGAGTTATCAGCAATGTCCAAACCAGAGATAATCGGGATGGCCCAGGAGGCTTCACCCAGGCCTGGCTGTCCCAGATAAGCTGGGCTGGGATGGCAAAAACGGGAACCAAAGGAAAACAAACCTCCCCCTGCAGCCTCCTGGGAGCTTTCCTGAGAACCAGCACTTTCCTTGGAGCTTCCCAGCTTTTCCAGAGCTCCGTTTTGCTAAGCCAGCTCAGGTCCAGCAAGGATTTTATCCAACCCAATTCTTGTTTCCAGCAAGAGGGAGATTTTTGGGAAGAAAAAAGGGAGGTTTCAGCAAGAGCTGGAGAAGGAAAAAAAAAGGTTTTTCAGCCAGAGGAAGATTTTGGGAGGGAAAAAAAAGGGTTTTCCAGAAAGAGGCAGATTTTTGGGAATAAAAAAAAGGATTTTTCAGCCACTTGAACAGAGACTTGTAAGGTGAGGGAAGTTCCTCATGAGGTCTGGGATAAACCAGTGGAGACACAATGGATTTAAACAAGTGAGGGATGGAAAACTGAAAGAAAAGCAGCAAAATCAACATTAGAAGGGCCAAAAGCAGTCAGTGATTTGAGCAGAAAGCAGCTCCCTGCACATCATCCTGCCCCTGGATCCCTGGCAGTGTCCAAGGCCGGGCTGGATGGGGCTTGGAGCACCCTGGGACAGTGGAAGGTGTCGGGGTTGGAACTGGATGAGGTTTAAGGTCCCTTCCAACCCAAACCATTCCAGGATTCCACGATTTAAGACTGCCCTGATCTGCACTGGTTTGTGGCGCTTGGGAGCGGGGAGGGACAAAGGCCAGGCAGCAAACAGTGGGAATTCACACTTGGAATGTGCCTCTCCAAGGGGAAGCTCCAGAGCTGACTCAGGGGGAAGAAAAGGCTCCTCAGAGCTGCAGATTTCTGTGTTGTTACTCAGCTGTTTGCACATTTCTGGGGTTCACAGAAGGTTTCAAACCAAAAAAAGAAAAGCAGGTAAAGGACGGTGTAAGAACAGCATCACCCTCCTCCAAAAGGCACCATTCCCACTTGGAACAGAACATTCCTCATCTCACAGAGCTCTCAAATAAAATCTTAGCCTAAGGGGTTATTTTAAGGAAGCAGCCAGGATTTGTCAGCTCCAGAGGAGGGTGTTGGTGTTGGAACGGGCTCATCCCATGGAGTTCCACACGGTCTCTCCCCATTCCTGGGGGTCCTGAGGAGGCTGAGCCACAAACCCTCCCCTCTGCCACAGGGGTGACACTCACTCCACCCTCACGAGGGAGATGCTGGAACCTCCTGCACCTGCCCCAGTTTTCCAAGCAAAAGTGGATATTTCATTTACGGCTTCAGCAACCGGAACAAAGTTGGGCACCTGGATCCATCCGAGGTGGTTCCCTGTTCCCCAAGGATGGATCCAGGCTAAAAACCATTTCCTCATCACACTTCCTACTGCTCTCCAAGGTGAAACAAGCCTGACCAGTCAAGCCAGTACTTTTTTTGGTGATAAATCCCTGCTTTTAAGTTCTTCCACGTATGCATTCCCTGCTCCAAGAGCATGGAGCTTCAGTGGAGGAGCTTCCACCCACTTTTGGACAGAAGACCTCAAAAGCTGGGTTTTCCCTAAGACCACAAACTGTGGATTTTTGCTCCACCACCCACCAGTGGAGTTATTATTAAAAAAGCACAGGGGGGGAGAGATTGAATTGATCCACAACACACAAATATGCAGCCGAGTCCCACTCCCAGCTCCCACTCCTTCCAAAGCCCAAAACTCCTCTCTGCTTGGGATCTAAAACCTGACAAAAGCATTTTGCAGATTTAAAGGTCTTACACTGCACTGGTACAACTCCACCTGCAAACTTGAAGCACAAACAGCACCATTTTGATGGAAAATGAGTGTTTGTTACCTATAGATGGGGATTTGAAGGGGTATTTGTCAGGAAGGTCGACTCTAACTTTCCATACTCCACCTTCATAGGGTGCTGCAAGGGAAAAAAAGCAGGAATTAGACACTCCAGAGCTGAGGAGAGGATAAACAGAACCAGAGCAGTAAGGAAAACACGTCTCTGAAATAAAACAAGGCTCCACCGGGGGTGAGATTTCAGAGCAAACCCCCCACAGGAAAAGCCTTTTTCCTGCTCTGCCTGACACGATTTGAGCTGATACTGGAAAAGATCTCGGCACAAAGAGCCTGACTAAAAGCAGGGACATTGGGATAATCTCCTTCCCTTTGGAGATGGTGCTAAATTAACGTGGAAAAGCCATTTTAATGACAAACTCCACAGAAACTGCCGTGACTGATGCAAAACTTGTGAGCTGGGCCTAGGGAAGCTCAGGGATGCTGATGGTCAGAGTTTGCCAGAGGCAGCATCCAGCTCCAAGGCATGGGCTCTCTCCACGTCCATGCTCACAGCTGGATCCTCCCCACCCTGAAGAAGGTGGATTCCCTGGATTTCTCTCTATCCCCCTCAGACTGGCTCATCTCTTCCCCTGTGGAATGTCATTTCCTTACTCCCCACCACGAGCCACTGGCTTGTTTTTCTGGAAGGGCTGGGTCACAAACTTACTTCCTTGTGGTCCATAAAACTTCACGACAAATTCATTGAGTCCTCCTAAGATTGTGACTTCGTGTTTGCTCTCGATCCTGATGCAGCAAGTCAAGGAAAAACACTTAATCCCAAAACAAAACCCATTTACTCGGATCCAAGGAATTCACTCAAAGCCCGCTGACCCAAATATTCAAAATATCCCAAGCCTGACATGGAATTGCAGTGCCCTGACACATCTGAGCGACCACAGCACCACAATGACGTTGGTAAAAACCAATTCCCCACCCTGAAGAGTCCCTCCCCTGCCCTGAGGAATCTTGGGAGTCTTGGGATGAATCCTCAGAGCTGTTGAGTTTTTTATCCCCTCCTGAGCTCGGATTTAGGAGCGCGTTGGGTCCCTACCAGCGATGGGTTTGAAATAAATGCACTGAGGCTGCTCCAAGGCCCTGCTCCGATGAATTCCATCCTCCCCTGCTGCCTGCAGGCCTCCCACAGCTCCCATGCAAATCATGGCAATCTCATGTTAATCTGACTTGCAAGACCAAGAAAACTGCCGAGTCTTGGGAGAGACGGCGTGAAAAGAACAACGGGAAGAATCAAAGCGCTTGGGGAAGGAGGGAATACAAAGGGAAAGGCAAGTGGGAAGAAGGGAATACAAAGGGAAAGGCAGGAAATCTTTATTCCAGGCAAGGCTCGGCTAAGACAATGAGTGGTGATGTTTCAGAGCTGAAGCTTGGTAAGGAATCCTGCTGTACATCGGGGTTAATGGATTGGGAATAACATCCTACAGCAATTCATCAAGAGTCGGGATAGGAATTCCAAGGGAAGCAGGAGAAAATCAAAGGTTTGTTCCCACCTGAAGTTCAGCTCTGCAGCACCGAGGCTGCTCCCGTTTGAGGCAAGGGGACACGGAATATTTCATGTAAGAGCCTTCACATCCCAGCAGGAGCTTGGCAGGAATGTTCCAGCTACAGGGAACTAAAGCCAGATCCCACTTTTCCCCCCATGATTTTTCACTCAGATGGAAAAAGGTTTTCTGTTTTCATGGCCCAGAGTTTGCCCAGGATTGCAATAATTCCACAGCCCCCTTTGGACCTTGACGACACCTAGGCACACACTGAAATATTCCCAACCCACCAGGAACAAAGAATTCCCACCTCAGATCCCTGATCTTAAATCACAACCTCCGAAATCTGCTGGAGGTGCCTCACAAAGGGCTGGGAGAGGCTCCTGCATCCCGAAGTGCCGACCCCACGCCGGCAGCTTGTGTGAGGAGATCCAGCTCCCATCCGCAGGCTCCGTCAGGATTTACTGCAGTTCCTCAAGCACAATGACTCCCAGATTGGACAGACTTTTCCCACAGTGTTGGCTCCAAAAGGGTTTGGACACAACAGCCTCCTTCCCCTCGTTCTCATGGGGAGAGGGAAAAGTTTATGGCCGTTTGTTTTGGCTCCGGAGTTTCCTTGGTTCAGCAGGAGCTGCTCTGCCCTAAAATTCCATGGCAAGGAGCTCGCTGCACCCGGAATTCACCCAGAAGCAGCTCACAAAGGGCAGAGGGAAACATAAATGCCCTCAGAGCAAGTGATTTCCCTGCTAAAATCCAACGGGAATCTCTGGGCATCGCTCCAGGTGAGGAGCCTCCCACCAAAGCGTCGGGGCTGATTTCACTCCTGGTGCTGAGGGACATTGGTCACCAGATCTTCTCATGTCACTCAGAACAGTGACAGGAAGTTTAAACGTTTAATTCCTTAGAAAATGTACCCCTGGATAACTATTCCAGGATCCCAAACTCTTACACAGTCCCGCTGTGTACGATGATGGCCCAGAAAATGTTTAACATTGGAGGATTTTCACACTCGCAGCAGCTTCATGGATCAGGTTAGACACAAATGGTTTAATCAGACTAAATCAAGTCCTGCTTAATAAAAACCAGTTCTCCCAGCCTGATCCTGAGCTGCTCCAGCCTGGATGCTCCTTGGCTCTGTGAGTTAATGCTGACTGTAAATTAAAGCCGAGTTTTCCACACTCAGACTCAATCCTGCTGTTCCCAAATTCAATTAATGAGCCACACAGGGCCATATCTGAATATTGTCCCTGTTGTGGCAAAGAGTTAAAATTCCTACCAAAAAATCAGTGAGTGAATTTGGTTAATGAAAGGGAGAAATACTGGGTTGAAAGGTTTGGGAACAATCACGTTGTTTATTGATATGACACCAGAAATTCCTCCCTGGGAGGGTGGGGAGGCCCTGGCACAAATTCCCAGAGCAGCTGTGGCTGCCCCTGGATCCCTGGCAGTGCCCAAGGCCAGGCTGGACACTGGGGCTGGGAGCAGCCTGGGACAGTGGGAGGTGTCCCTGTCATGGTCTGAGTTGGAACTGGGTGATCTTTGAAGTCCTTTCCCACCCAAACCATTCCATGACTGCATAACTGAGGACAGACTGAAAATAAAGTGGATTTATGCAGTAAAGGGGAAATCTCTGGAAGTGCCTTAGCAGAAATGAGGAAGCTGGGAAAGGCCTCTCTCCCTGGAATGAGGTGAATTCCAGGTGAGTCCCAAGTTACCAACACCAGTGGGGTGAACCATCTGCCCGCTCCCTCCTCCACCGAGGAAGAGATGCCCAGGGATCCAAAATCTCGGAATCCCACTCAAGACAGCTGAGAGCACTGCTGGGAGAGCTGCATGGAGCTGTTACAGAAAGAACATCTCCACCCTACCAGCTCTATCCATCTCCAGAAATCCCTCAGGGAAGGAAACGCTTATTCCAGAAGCTGGGACTCTGGGAAATCCAGGAATCCAAGGCAGACCTCCAGGCTCCTCCATCCCTGTCCCAGGGAACCCTCCAGCAGCACGAGGAATAAGCACAGGGAACAGCAGAAGGGACTGGACATGTTCAGAGCAGGGTCCAGACCCCCTTCCCAGAGAAAGCTCCACCATCATTCCCGGTGATGTGTCTGGGAGTGAAGAACAGGCTCTGATCCAACTGCTCTCAGCTCACACTGTATTTTTTCCATAAGGCGAAAGTCTTACAACCAAATCCCAGATGAATTCTGTGCCAAACACGCCAGGAATTAATCAGCAGGCTGGGATCCAGGAGCAGCTGCCTGTCTGGAGACCCAGGATCCTGAAGGAACCCCGTTGTGCCAAGGGCACAGGGAATCTCCTCTCCTGTATCCAGGTTCTGGTGCCAGATCCCGCAGCAATTCCAAGTCACTCCCAGCAAGGAGAATGCTCCAGGTCTTCAGCAAACCAAGCACAGCTTGGGGAAACCCCAAAAAAGGAGCATCAAGAACTCGGAACAAAATTCCCACAATTAAGGTGAGCTCCACACGTTTCTCCTGGGATTGCTCTGTTTGTGCCCACCTCTTTCACTGGATCCTGATGTGCTCCCGTGCAGAGAGCCCCAGGAATTCAACCACACATCCAGAATCTTTTGGGAAGGCCACAACCCCCTCACCTATAGCCCACCCTGTCCAGGCCAATCCTTCTGTGCCCACATTCTCTCACAATGCACCTTTCATTAGTCAAATTTACAAAAAACCAAGCAATTAATGGATAAAGACTTTGAACATTCCTGATTCCAGGGGTTCATCCTGGAAGGAGCACTCACCCCCCCACAGCAGGACACAGAGTCGAGATCACAGCTACAAACGCAGCCTGTAACACATCCCATGTCCAAAATGTTTAACAACCATCACCCAAACCCCTTCCAAGACTTTTGGCCTTGCTGCTTTTATCTCCTCATCACCTCAGGATGCCGACTGGACCTTGTGCCAAAAAAACCCAGTGGAAAAGTCAAGGGAAAAGAGAAAAATCTGGATGCAAGTCAGGTCTCTTCAAAAGCCACAGAAATGAGAAGTGAGTCCTGAGGACCTGAAGAGAAATTATTTTAGTCCCAGGACTATCAAGAGAATTTTAACACCAGTAAATGTTGGGAATATTGAGATGATGCTATGGAAGATTGTTTTCAAACCTCAGCTTGGAAGGGCCACTAGGAGAGAGCCAAGGGAGTTTTTCAGGCTCCCCATCCAGTGCCTGGATTGTGCCAGGAGCTCCAAGGCCGAGGGAGCTGTGGATTCACATGACAGCAACATCCCAGCTCCCTGTCGGGACCAAGGCTCTGCTTTCGGCTTCAATTCCTACAAAATTGTTCCCTCAGCCAGAATGAAAAGCAATTTAAAGCCTTTTGCTTTTTCTACATCAGAGCAAAACCCCCACAAAACCTTTCCAGTCTGGAGTGCGAGGACCTGCCCATCAGTCAGGGAAAAGTGGCCACTGTGGATTTGCCTGTTCCAGGGTCAAACTCCCATTTCCTCATCCTCATGCAGGGCCACCCACCACCGTAGGGCTGGATTTCCCCTGCAGCAATAAAGAAAAAATTTGTTAGGATTTGACTTCACACCCAGATCTCCCCAAATCCCAGATGAACATCATGGCCAGCAGATGATCTGTCTGTTCCCAGGGCTGAGTGGCTTTTTCCTGGCAAACATTTAACCCAAAAAGGAAAAAAAAAAATCCTTTCATTAAGTTTCTTTAAAATTAACATTGGTTACAAGCTTGGGAAAAGGAGTTTTCCAGCTAAAAATATTCCACTGAAAATACAGCGAGCAACACGAACGGCCACGAGCAGCCCTGACCCAAAGAGGAGCAGAAAGCTGGGATGTCCCAAGGAAAAATAAAACTGTGGATTTATCTGGGGGTTACAACTGAAGTGAGAGATGGGTTGAGGGTCGTGAGGAGGAATCAAGTCCTTTCTAAGGATCTCTGCTGTGTCCTCTCTTATTTAGAGATTCGTCTGCATGCAAAGAACATCCCCAGAGAAAACATCCTGAGTTTGAGGCAAAACCAAACACCACACCTGAATATATTAAAAAAATAAAAAAGAAATAATCCAGCTCTGCCACCTAAGCAGAGAACCTGCCTTTGAGCAAATAACCCACTGTATTTTGTGATAAAAGGTGATTTAAAAATGAGATTAACGCTCAGGTGATCTTTTCCATTGTGAAGAGCTTTGCATTGCCCTTGAGATGGAAATTCGAGGTGTCAGAGGTGTGAATTCTTCTGAAGTGTTTGCAAGCAGCGTTTTGCAACATAAATCACCTCCATTAGTGCAACTGATGCTTATTCATGTTTATTTTCTTACCAAGGCACACAAGCTCCACTGGCAGCAACACGAGCCCAAGGATTTACGGAGTTCCCGGAGCGTGGGCAGCAAGGACAAGTTCAGATCCATCCCCTCCCTGCCTCCAGGCCTTTGGAAGTGGCTTTGCCTCCTCCAAACTCCCTCCTTTCCCTGGTACAGCACCCCCAGGTGCCCGTGCTGCCCGTGAAACCGCAGCCAGCACCGGGGCTTTGATGCTTTAAGGAATATTTATCCCTATTTTCCTCAGCTCCAGGCCTGTTCCTCGCATTTCACTCCCATCAGGTTCCTCCAGCCCTGCAGGACACCACAAAAAAGGACTCAAGAAGGTTATAAAGGCAAAATAAAGCAGTGATTTCTTCAAGCAGCAAGAGATGACTTTTTAGCACCTCGTTTGTTGCAAACTTCTTGAGAACTCCAGGCTGAAACTATTCCAGTATTAAAATCCATGGGTTTTCCCTCAAGCCAGGGGTTCTCCTTGCCACAGGGCACCCTCACAGTTTCTACCTTCAAGCAAAGGGAAAATTTTCTAGCACCAAACCCAGGTTTGTTACTTGCCAAGGATGTTCTGCTGCACAGTTCCTGGGATCACACCACTGGGGTGACCTGGGGTTTATCCTCACATCCCTGGGGCAAATCCCAACCTTCCTTCCTCTGGATCTCCCTCTGCTCTGCCCTCATGAGACTCCACCTCCAGAGCTGGATCCAGCCCTGGGGACAGCAGCAGCAGGACCTGGAGCTGCTGGAGAAAGTCCAGACGAGACCAGAGAGATGCTCCAAAGGTTCCCCTCTGCTCTGGAGCCAGGCTGGGAGAGCTGGGAATGTTCCCCTGGAGAAGGGAAGGATCCAGGGAGAGCTTCCAGCACATTCCAGGGCCCAAAGGGGCTCCAGGAGAGCTGGAGAGGGACTGGGGCCAAGGGCTGCAGGGCCAGGAGCCAGGGAATGGCTTCCCAGGGGCAGAGGGCAGGGATGGATGGGAGATTGGGAAGGAATTGCTGGCTGGGAGGGTGGGGAGGGGCTGGGCTGGAATTGCCAGAGCAGCTGTGGCTGCCCCTGGATCCCTGGCAGTGGCCAAGGCCAGGCTGGACACTGGGGCTGGGAGCAGCCTGGGACAGTGGGAGGTGTCCCTGCCATGGCAGGAATGAGATGATCTTTGAGGTCCCTTCCAATCCACACCATTCTGGGATTCTGTCACTCCAAATTGGACTTTTCCAGGAATCCCGCAGCTCTGAAAGCCACAAAACTGATTTTAATCCTACAGAAAAAGGACAGCAAGGCACTCCTGGAAAGCTCTGAGGACAAACACCTTTCCCATCCCTTGACAAGTGAAGCAGGGACACCACAGCACAGAGGGGGTTTCACTCCTTGTAAGACAACACCAGTTCTGTCTGCTGCCAAAAAAGCCCTGGAAGGACAGGAATTGTGAATTAATAACTGAACAGCAGCCTGTGCTTGCCTGCTGAGTTTTCATTTTACTGCACACAAGAGTGTCCCTGTTAGAAAAACAGCTTTGCTTTAAACAAACCCTTCCTGGCCACTCCTCTACCAGCTCTCACCTGCCTGAGGTAAGAACTCACACAAGAACTCTTCAATTATTCCACAGGCAGCCTTCCCAATTTCACACAAGGAAGGCAAACTTCCCCCAGACAAACCCCTTAGTCACCACTGAGCCATCAAGAGGCATTTCCCTGTGAACCAAAGGCACCTTCCGGATGAAAGCAGGGATCTGGGGAGAAGGAAATGCTGCTCCAGCAAAGCCTCCAGCCTGGCCTGCTTTCTTTGGAGCTCCTGGTGATTTACATCTGGCTGATTTCCACCCGTCTTGGTGCCAAGAAACCGGAGTAATCAGGAGAAGGTAGAAGGAGAAGTCAGCTTTTCCCTGGGGACGCTCTGCACACGAGTTGGCTGCTCTGAAGCCAGCAGAAACCAAGTCAGCATTTTTCCTCCACTCCAGGCTCCAGACCTGGTTCTCCCTCACCAGAACCACCACAGAAGACAAGGTGCATCTCACTCCATGCTGGATGGAGCAGCACTGCCCTTTTCCTTTGGGAAATGAATCCCTTCACTGCCCTCCCCAACCCTGTTGCTCCTTTTAAAAGTTTCAACTTGAGAAAAAAAGACGACAGGTACATATTGGATCTTTTATCCAGGAAGGGAGCGGAGCTGGGAAGGGGCTGGAGACCTCCTGAGGGAGCTGGAAAGGGGCTCAGCCTGGAGAAAAGGAGGCTCTGGGGGCCCTTGTGGCTCTGCACAAGGCCCTGACAGGAGGGGGCTCAGGGGGGGTCGGGCTCTGCTCCCAGGGCACAGGGACAGGAGGAGAGGGAACGGCCTCAGCCTGGGCCAGGGGAGGTTTCAGTTGAATATTGGGAAAATCTCTTCATGGAAAGGGCTGTAAAGCATTGGAAGAGCTGCCCAGGCAGGGGTGGAGTCCCCATCCCTGCAGGGATTTCCCAGCCCTGTGGATGTGGCCCCTGGGGACAGGGTCAGTGGTGGCCCTGGCAGTGCTGGGAATGGTTGGACTCAGTGATCTCAGAGGACTTTTCCAACTGAAATGCTTCCATGATCCTGTATTTTATTTTTTTCATTAGAGAAAACAGATTGGAACAAACTTGTCTAAAACCATGTTCAGCTTCCACAGGATGGGCCAATATTTAATTGCAGTGGTAGCACCGGGAATTCCCTCCATCCCACCAATGGATTACAATCCCTTTAAACCACAACCTCCTCGAGCCCTGGCAGGGAGATCCATCAGCCAAGCACAAGAAGTTGGCACAGGAATTTTGAAGGGATTGGAGTTGATGGAAGGGAGCTGGAATGAAGTTGGGATCGATGTCCCTGTGGTGACCACAACGTGACAGAGCTGCCTCCACAAGCACAAGATTTCTCTGAATCTCAACAAAAGCCAAACAGGGATCCACGAGGTGCAATTAACACCTCATTAGAACGAGCAAACTCCTTAAATGGATCCTACAGGGAGGAAACGGGAAGGACCAGACAATGAAGGCTTTTCTGGGATAACTGCAGAGGCAAAAACATCCCCAGGACATAACTCAGGAGATGCCTGAGCTTCCCAGGAGAACTCCCTGAGAGCTGCAAATAACCAGGAAGCAGAAGGCACAGAATTCACTCCTCTGATTTCAACTCAGGGAAGCCAGGGCTGGATGCAGGAGCAGGGGAGATGGAAGTGGAGGAGTTTAGGTGGCCACACATCTGCCCCTGAGCTACAGCACCACAGTTAATATTTGCATCACTCCAGCTCCCACCAAGAGGAGTTGGTTTCCATGGAGATGGGCCATGCTGGTGGAATTGAGTGTTTCACGTACAAATAACCAACTTCTCGAACCAGCCAGAAATTCCAAGTGTGTTTTCAGTGGAATATCACAAGGAGAAAATACAATAATTGCTTTTTCCAGGTGTGCTGGCAACGGCTCATTTCCTCTTTGGGAGGACTCGAGAAGCCCTGAAACTCTTGTGAAAGAGAAACTGTGGCTGTGAAACCACAGCACCCAGCCTGACCCCAAACCTGTGCTAGACCTGACACCAAGCCCAAGATTTAAGGGTATTTTGGGGCTGGGCCTCATCACATGATTTAGCAGAATGCAGCAGGTCTGCTAAAAGCAGAATGCTTTGATATATTTCAATACTTCTCTAATTTAGTCTTCAGGGGGAAAAAAAAAAAGGTATTATTTTAAGATGTGGCCTTTTCCCTCAAGGGGAGTTTAGTTTAGGTTTTTGTAGGTTTTACTGAAATCTTTCTTCACTCCCAGAAACCTCCACAGTCATTCAGAAACTGCCTCAAAGCACCTCAGCAACGGTGACATGAAGCCCCAGAGGGACAAACATCCATCTCCTCCTGCTGGAAAGCCCTGGGGATGAGATGTCTGCACTCAAAGCAGATGCCAAGGAGACCAAGAGCTGAGCTTTGGCAAGGGCTTAGCTAGGAAAAAAAAAAAAAAATCTAGAATTATGTCAAGGTCTTGATTTTAAACAAGATAAAGAGTTTAGTGGCAGGAAGGAGAAAGTGTCAAAGGAAATATTTTAAGGTTGAAATAAATTATGCTTAAATTTCGCTGAATTTTAGCTTTGGCATGGAGCAGGTCCAGTTCTGGAGGCAGATTCCACATCCTCTCTGCTGCCCATTGCCAGCATCTCTCCTTGCCTGCAAAAGATGCTGAACTGGGCCACAGAGACTCAGGAAGAAGATGCTGATCCTCAGCTCCAACTGCAGCCTGACACTGACTCGAGGAAGTGTGAAACCTGAGAACTGGTTTAATAAACACTCCATGCTGGGATGCTCCAAGAAAAATCAGTCCTGGGAGAGGCTTCCCACAAACAGACTGAACCTGGAGCTGCTGGAACATCACAAGGGGGAGGAAACACATTTAAAGTCCCATTCAGGACCCCAAAGAATCTCTCCAGAGCCTGCCAGGAGCAGAATCCAGGGGGATTTTTCCTGTCCTGCTCCCTAAGGGCTCTCTAACGCCAAGGAAAGCAGAGTTTTCTGCAGTGTGGGGTTGTTTTGCAGAGTTCCTTCCAACCCCACTAGAAATACTCACTGATGCATTTCCTGCTCCCACCTGCACCAGGCTTTGTGAGAGGAGTTTGTAAACCAAGTTTTCAGAACTGAGACAGCACCAACTGTTTGAAATTCCAGCCTGGGCAAGCTGGGCTTGAACTCTAAACCAGACTCAGAGCCCAGAGCAAGCACTGGAGAGGGCAGTGCCAGTGGAAATTGGGCAGCTCTGTGCTCACAAAGCCGCTTCAGCTACAATTCAGCAATAATTGGCTTTTGTGCTTAAAATCCAAACTCCCAGTAGGGAACTGCCTCCCATCCGGGTTTTCCAAAGATATTTTGAAGGTTGATTTGTCTCCCTGAAGAGGGAACAACAGATATTTAACAGAATCATAAAATCAGGGTGGTTTGGGTGGAAAGGGATCTCAAAACCACCCAGTGCCATCCCTGCCAGGGCAGGGACACCTCCCACTGTCCCAGGCTGCTCCAACTCCCCTTGAATAACTCCAGGGATGGGGCAGCCCCAGCCAACCGGTGCCAGGGTTTCACCACCCTCACAGGGAAAAATTTATTCCTAAGATTTAATCTCCACTTACCCTCTCCAGTTTTAGGCCATTCCCTAGTTGTTTGTTCCAGAATTCTTTGCTCCTCGAGCCAGAGGCTCCAGCAGTTCCGAGCCTTCCCGGAGAAGGGTCCTTATCTGGCAATCCTCAAAGGAAAGGGCTTTAAAACAAATCTCCAAACCCACTGGGATCTCTCCAGCAGGGGTGTAGGAAATAAAGGCCAACAGAATTTGGAAATTAAGCTGGGGATCACTGCAATTCTCTTAAAGTAACACAGGGGAAGAACCATGGTTTGGCTTCAACGCAGACTCCCCACCACCCAGTGTGAAGGAGCACACAAAGCTCCACCAGCTACAGGTGGTTTTTTCAGGGTGGCTCATTCCTGAGGCCCCTGGGGATTTCTGTTCCTTTCAAAACACTATTAAAAATACATTTTTGTTTCAAGAACAAGTGAAATGCTGCTCTTCTGATTCTCAGGTGCAGCAGGCACGGCGCAGAGCAGCTCACAAACAGTGGAAAATCAGGATGAACGTCAACACCCAGCCTCGGGAAGGGGCTTGCACACAAAATCCTTTCTGAACAAGTGCTGAGGCAGCACCCACACCTTGCAAAGGCACATCTGAAACCCATTTCGAGTCCTGCTCAGGATCCTGCTCCCTTGGCATCGGGGTAAGGTATTACAACAGCTCTCCACGGCCTGCCAGGAATGGAATCCTGGGGGATTTTTCCTTTCCTGCTCCCTGAGCACCTCTAACACCAAGGAAAACAGAGCTCTCTCCAGCGTGGGGTTGTTTTGCAGAGTTCCGTCCAATCCCACGTGGAAATATTCCGGTGCTGGGGAGCTGAGGGTGCTGTGCCTTTTCCAGATCCCCCCCAAACCCCGAAGCATGGGATTTGTTCCCTTCTCTGCTGCGGGAAGGAGCCCTGCCAGAACTTCCAGAGGGATCAGATTTGCTTCCTCCCTCCTTGGCTTTGTTCAAGGAGTTTGAAAGGAGCAGCCCAGGCAGGATTTACACACAATTCTGCTGGGGTTTTAGCCCAGACTCCAAACATGAATCACAGCCCTGCTGAAGTTACAACAACCACAATTTCCCTGCTTTCTCTCACACCAAAGCAGAAAAACCCCAAGCGATTTAGGAACGAGCACCCTGGTTACACACAGCTGAAGTCTATAAAATTTTCCTTCTTTCCAGGTCACCTGCAATATAAAAACACCAGGAAAAGGTGTAGGAGTTTCCTGCATGCCAGGGTTTTGCACAGAAATCCCTCCAGCAATCCAGTGTGCCACTGTCATGGCTATTAAACCAATTATCCTCTTCATCCTTCCTGTGGAATGAGGGCAATGGGGCACTGTGGCTTCCCCAGTGGATCCCATAAACACATCCCACATCCCAGTGCTGGCTGGGAACAGCCAAGCTGCACAAGTGGCTTTGGCCCAGATTTCTGTCCAGTACATCTGGCCACCTCTATTTAAAGGGTTAATTAATAAATCTGAGTTCATCACTGGGCTTTCTGCCAAGTCAGGTGGGATTCCACTGCATGGATCAGTCCTGAGAAAATACAAATTTCCAAGGTTGGGCAGAGGGTCAGGACAAGCCATTAACTCTGGAAAATTGGAATCACAGGCTGGTTTGGGTCAGAATGGACCTTCAAACCACCCAGTTCCACCTGCAGGGAGACCTTCCACTGCTCCAGGCTGCTCCAAGTTCCACCCAGCCTGGCCAGTTCTGCTCAGAATGGAAATTAAAAAGACTGACACAGGGTCAGTTAATCACCAAACCACCCCCAAAAAGTTCATTTCATCACCAAACCACCCCCAAAAAGTTCATTTCATCACCAAACCACCCCCAAAAAGTTCATTTATCAGCCTTGGGAGTCCAGGAAATCAGGCTGGTGCTTCCTTTAATCCCAGCAATTCCTCCAGCATCCAGCTGCCACCAGCAGCCTTTGCACCAAGAACAACTCTCGCCTGCAAAAAAGTGGTTTCAAGTCTTGAGCATTTCCGAGGGGTTTTTGGCCTTTCCCGAGGGATTAATTGCCCAGGATTTCCCTGCAAGTTGAAGGTATAAAGACACATTGTGTTCCAGGGGAAGACACAAAGAGCCACGCTTGGAATGAACAGTGATCCCCACATGAGCTTCCGTGGGGGGCGGAAAGGCAGGAGCGGGGCTGCGGCCCAGGGGTGCCAAGGAAGGAGCCAGCAAAGCCCTGGGAGCTTTGTTTGGAGATGGGAATGTCTGGGAAGAAGCCCAGAGCTCGCCAGCACCAACAAAAACCACGGCCAGGCAGAGCTGGGGCAGCATCAGAGCCAAGAGGGGAGGGTGCCCAAATCCCGGGAATACCCGTCATGCTGAAGGCAGCCATGGAAAACACCTACTTTTAAATTTTTTAGAATAGTTTCCAGGCTTTGAAGATCTTCCTTTGCTCAGAAGCTGCACCAAAAGCAGAAGGAAGAGGTCCAGGCTGTTGTCAAGCACCGTGGATTTCTCTGACTATGGGAAGGCTCTGATGTCAGCATTTCCCAGGAAGGCAGGGACTGAAATCCTGGAATGGTTTGGGTTGGAAGAGACCTTAAACCTCATCCAGATCCACCCCTGCCACGGCAGGGACACCTCCCACTGTCCCAGGGTGCTTCAGCCTGGCCTTGGACACTGCCAGGGATCCAGGGGCAGCCACAGCTTCCCTGGGAATTCCATCCAGGGCCTCCCCACCCTCCCAGCCAGGAATTCCTTCCCAAGATCCCATCTAAAACTCCCCTCTTTCACCTTACAGCCATTCCCTCTTGTCCTATTCCTCCAGGCCTTCCAAGTCCCTCTCCCTCTGTTTACAAGCCCCCTTAAGGCACTGGAATTGTTCCTTAAAGCCACTTTGGCACAGGTGACACCACCCCAGCCAAGGGAAGGGAAAAAGGGAATTCCTTTACACCAGGACCAGCAGAACAGCAGAAGGTGTTGGTAAAACACAGGAACACAGAACACCAAATCCTTGTCACTGTGGCCGGGCAGATTCCTCCAAAACAACCTCCAAGGTGTTGGAGGGGCTGCAGGAAGACTGGGATGTTTCCCTGGAAGAGTCTGGAAGGTGCTGTCACACTGCTGGAAGCTCTTGGAATTAAAGTTCCCCAACCAGAAGCACCAAATCCACTTGGAGAGGGAAACCAGGACAGAGGAGGGAGTTTGCACCCGCTGGAATCAGGAGCAGCTCACCAACACTCCTGCTCCTGCTCCAATCTCTTGTCAAAGCACATCTGCTCAGCCTTAATTATCCCACTTCCCTCTCAAGTCCCTAACGAGAGGCTCAGCACTCGTGTGAAAGACAGAGCCCAGGGGAGCTTTACAAATCAGCCATCCCGAAATTTATGTCCTCGTCTTTCTGAGAGCTGCGGGAGGGAAAACTCGCCCGGAGGTTTCCCGCAGGAATAACAATACCTGGAGTTTGTTATGAGGATCAAAACAACAACAACAACAAAATACCAGCAGTCAATTTAAAATTGAAGTTGAGCTTTGGATTCAGCCCTGGAATCCACCCCACACTGTCAGGATAAATGGTGTTGTCAGGACATTGCTGTTCCCAGCTTTTAGGCTGTGTTAGGGAGCTTTGGACTGAAGGCAGAGCTTTCTCATAATTAGTTAAATTCAGCTGAAACAGAAGATTCCTTGACATCATCTCTTTGAATCACCATTATGGAAGAGACAAAGGAACACCACTGCAACTGCACTAAAAACTAATTAACAGTTTAGTCGTTAGCAGGTGCAGCTGCCTGAAAAGTGGGATTTTGTCACCAAGTTTGAAGTGTCTCCTCCTTCAGAGAGGAGCTGATAAAAACGCCCGAGCTCCCCCCAGCACAGAACAAAAAGCCTGGAGCCGACCTCTGCCAGATGCTCTGAATTCCAGGTGACCTCCGGCAGAGCCAGCCAGGGTTTCAAAGACACACATTTGTCACAGCCTTCTTCAATAAATCAGAATTAAGCAGCCTTGACACACTCGAAGCTGTTTTGGAGGACAATATTACTAATCCACAAAAAAACCCCAATTACCCAGTGTGCTGCTGCAAAGCACCAGGATCCTGCCACAATCGTGGAAGTTAAAATAAAGCCTGGAATTACAGAGCCAGCACACTGCTCCCAGCAATCTTCCCCTGTGCTGCCACAGTGACTTGTTTTCCTCCCCTTTACTCATCTCTGCCATTTGACAATTTTAGCAGAGATGTGGGGCTTGGGAAAAAAAAAAAAAAAAAAAGGGGGAACATTCCTTACTTGAGACAAATTTAAAGGGTAATGAGAAAAGTGGTTTTCTCCCTTTACTCCGAGCTGTTCCCACCCTAAACCTACACAAACCTCCAGCAGCAACCAGAGTTCAGCAAGACACAGATTTGGGGATATGGGGCTGATCCAGACAGAAAAATGGGCCAGGATTCTCCTCCTGACCACACTGGCAGCCCTAGATGGGACTCAAGCCCCTCATCCATTGCAATTCCACCTCCACTTCCTCACTCAGGAACTTCCCAACCCCTGCCCTGTGGGGTGAAAAGGAACCAGGGCCTGCAGCAGAGGCAGGACTGGGTGTAGGGCACAGCCCAGATGCTCCAGAAATAGGGATGGGGCAGGAATTTGGAGACAAAACCTCCCACTTCTGGCTCACGGGCTAAATTTAGCCCAGTCTGGTAATGACCTAAAAACCAGCTGATGTGGGTTTCTGTGACGCCTGTGGCAGCTCCAGCCACTTCCTAAGAGAGGAGCTTGCACGTGGCAAGGCCCTGCTGCCTCCTGGGTGACTCCACCAGACCCAAAACGGGAAATGTGGGATTATTTCACACCTGTAGCCAAAGGATCTGCTCGAGCCAAGTGGTGTCAGCTTCTGATCCACCCTGCAAGAATCAGGGGAACATTCCCCACCCTCTTTCAGGGTTTTTCTGCTGTTTGAAGCACCTTGTAATGGAGTCTCAAAGCCTTCAGCATCACAGCCCCATCCACCTTTTCTCCTGGGATGCTCAGCAGCAGATTCCCAGCTGCCACTGGAAATAAAACCAAACCTGCAGAGGATTATGGAGTTCACCCAGCCCAGGTTTCACCTCTGGTGCCTTCCATGTCTGGAGAAAGCTGGTGAGAGAAGCTCACACACAGAATATCCTGAAATGCCTCAAAGACACTGAACTCAGGTGGCAACAAAGAAATCCGTGCCTCTGGAAGCCACCAAGAGCACAATTTAAGGACTCACTTGCTACTGAGCTGAAAAAAAATTCCAAAACTCTTTAAAAAACCTCCATTAATGCAACTCCTGAGCCTGCAGAATCCTGTCGTGTCCCAGCCACGCTGAGCAGGAAGCTCCTGCAAACAGATAAAGTCCAAAAAGAAGCAAACTACAGCAAATTCAGTATTTATCAGCACAGGACTAAAATTTGGCTGTCACAAGTCACAGATGCTGGTTCAGACTCGAAGCAGTCACTTATTATGGAATTTTGGGGTGGAAGAGACCCTAAAAATCATCTGATTCCCACACCTTTCATAGGTCAGGTTTGTTGTGTAATTAAATAAGCTCTTCTCACACACAATTCCCACTTATCCAACCAATTCCAGGGAAAAACTAATGGAAAAAAAGCCCCAAAGCCACATGCACAATGTTGAGAAGAGACACCAGCAGCACCTGGGCTCTCCCAAGGTGCTTTTCCATGACAGAATCCCTGCACAGAGCTCACAAACCCATTTCTTGCTACAACTAAACAAGAAAATCTTTCCTTACCCCTGAATCTTTTCCTGCTGAAGTGAGGAAAGATTCTGACTTTTCCAGAGAACTGACACCTAAAAAGCTCCGGCAGTTCGGGACCACACCTGAGGAGCTGCACAAACCAAGGTGTGAGCAGGAATTGCCGTGATGCAGCTCAGGGAGAGCAGCTCCAAATCCCCACACAAGGATGTGATCCCCTGGGACACACCAGGAGAGCCCCACACAGCCCTCTCCTCCACAATCCATCCCCTACATGTGTAAAATTGAGTTTAGCACCAGGCTGGGCAGATGATTTAAATGCTGGTGGTCAATAAACTCTGCAGGGCTTTGCAAATTTCCTGATTTCACAGCAAAAGCACCGTTGCGGCAAACCTTGAAATGCAGAGCAGTGCCTTCCCAGGGATGAAAGGGATCCATCAGGAGCACATTATTGCTCATCAGCTCCCTTTCAGGGTCTCTTTTGTTTCATCTGGCGAGGCTCCGGTCTCGATCTGATGCCGGGGAAATCCAAGCAGTGACCAGTGACTCGAGCAGGGTTCACAGTTTAACTGATTCGCGAAAACCATGCGGGAATATTTCTCCAGTCCTGCCAACCTGGGGGTTTGGGACATTTCCCATCACCCCAGTCACCGGTGCTGGGGCTTTTCCCCACGTGTAAAACACACTGGTTTTGCCTCCTGCCCAGTCTGCAGAACGAGCTTATTTTCTAGGGGATTTCTGCTCCAAACCGGGCAAGCATTTACAATTATCTTTTCATGGCAACACCGAACAAACCGCGGCAGAAACCACCAAGTAATACAACCAGTGGGGTCTGAGTAACTTGCAGCTTTCTCTGCAGTTGTGAGCATGACAGAATCTGTTTAAATCCACGGCCCTGGAGCTTCACACGAGGCACAGGAGCTCGGGATGGTTTGCTGAGCTTTTAAAAAGCGTGGAGCAGCTCCAGGCGGGAGCAGGGGGAGTTCACACCTCCTCACATACCTTCCCTTTCAGGGAACACGGGCTCTGGCACCGACCTACCGGGATCTGATTTCTGACATCCCAACTTCTCAACCCAGCCTTGCGTCCCCCCTTCCCAAAGCACATTCTCCTGCTGGGATCCGAGCTTTCCCCAAAATCCAGGCACGGATTCCTCCCCCATGCCAGGACTATCAAGTTACCAACGATGTTAAACAAACCACCGATCATTCAGCTTCCTTATTTCCCCTGCTTCCCTCAATTCAACACCGACACAGCCTTAAAAGAAAAAATAAACAGTGGGAAACAAAAAGTAGGAGGTGCCTTGAGGAGCAGCGAGGAATAAATGAGTGTAACCACGCTGAGTCACCTCAGGGATGCGACATTCCCGGGATAACTGCTGCACTCCTGGAAGGATTGTGCCTTTATTTCAGCCCTGACGTTGGAATCGAGGATTCCCAAGCAAGGCCATCCCCAAAACTTGTGGGAATCAACCCCGGACTGTCTTCTTATCCAAACAAAGCCCCTGCTGGTTTCTTGTGTTCAGAGAGTTCCTACATTCAGCAGCACAGCCAAGGGGGATGTGGATGCCTCGGGAAAGGATCCCAGTGCTCCCCAGTCTGTGGGCACGGCACGTCTGTCCCGCAGAACATGAGCTCAGCGGGAAGGCAGCCGGGGCATTGTGAGGTTTAAAACCTGCCTGGCTGCCATGTGAAACCGGGTCCAGCCCTGCTGGCTTTGGAGATCTGAGGGGGAAGGTCACTGAGTGTGAATTAATGGCATCAGACAGAAGAAAAACAAAACCAGTTTCAGTTGCCTTCAGCAGAAAGGAGAGGGTGACGGAGCGGTGGCTTCCGCCCGCTGCCCCTGATGGAGCAGCTTCCACTGGGTTTAAAGCAGGGAGAAACCTCTTCTCACTCCTAAAAAGGGAGAAAAAAAACAGGGAAATAAAAAGCTAATTTTTAGAAAAGGGATAGATTAAAAAGGGGTTTCCAAATCAGTTTGGGAACTGCCAGGATCCAAAGGCACGATTTGGGTTTCATCTCTCACCAATCCCATGTCATGTTCTTGCTGGCCAGGGAAGTGTGGGCTTCCCACCCCTGGGAGTGTCCAAGACCAGGGGCTTGGAGCACCCTGGGATGGTGGAAGGTGTCCCTGCCCATGGTTTGGGTGGGAACTGGATGATCTTTAACATCCTGTGATTCCATGTTGTTCCTCCAGGTTCCAGAAGCACCCGGTTCCTCTCGGAGCAGATCTCCCACTATTAAGTTTCAAAAAATCTCCCCTCCCCAAATGCATCTGATGGCTAAACCCAGTCCTTTTCAACCTAAAAAAAGACCTGGCTTCACACCACTCACACTCCACTGAGCAAGGCTTAAAGGAGCAGCTTCATTTCAGGGAACCAAGATGAGCCTTAACTCTTCGACCGTGGCCACGCTGGTGATCCAAGAGCTTCAGGGCCCAGTTTTAGAATAGCATTTTGATTTAGAAACTCCTCTAAGAGCAAAAGGATTTTCAATCTCTGCTCAGACAGCCTAGGGTTGTGTTCTCATGCAGTTTTGCTGCTGCAGGAATCGGGTGTCTCCTCGGACACAGCCTCGGAGCAGGCCCGGACCTGTCAGCACCAAGACAAAACAAAGCACCACAGCCCAGAAAAAAAAAAAAAAAAAAGCCAACGTGGTTAAGTTAATAATTTATCAATCTTTTCAACTTTGCATCCATTAATCTACCACGGTGGAGGTTAATCCAGGACACTCAGGCTTAGTAGCACACACTGGTTTTTACTTTTTCAGGGGTTATGCTTGGTAAATTGTGTAAATAGCTGCTCCTACCCTAAAACCTGTTTTGTTTTATCAAAATCCCAGATTTTACAGCCTGCCAGTGTCTCTCCCTGGTGCAAACATCCTTAAGATCACCTTCCAATGCCATTCCTGGCTCCAGGGAGAAGGGAGCCTGGATTCCTCCTCCCTCAATCCCATTCCTTCATTATGCACAGCACCACCTCATCCCTCTGCTTCCCTGCCGTTCCAACAGCCCGGCCCAAACCAGGCTTTAGCAAAGATCCACACACCAGTGATGAGAAACAATCAGCTGTGACACCGAGAGAAGGCAGCAAGGATTTGCACAGCTCTAATTTCCACCCCAAGTCCCCCCTGCCACTGCTCAAAGCCAGGTAAAAGCCCCCCTGGAATTTGGAAATAATGCAAAATTTATTTAACAATCAACTGTCAGCTTTTCACCTCAACCTTTCACAGGGAATGACACAAAGCCTCCAGGGTGAAGCTCCTCTAAAAGGCAGCAACTGTCACAAATGTAGACTTTTCCCAAAGAAAACATTAACACGAATTCAAAACATTCATTTTTAAGGAAACAACACCAAAAAACCCCAAACAATGAAAGCCAGAGAGGGCAAAACCTTTTAGAATAATCCACCCAGACACTCTTATTTGTACAATCCCTAAAAAAGATGTTTTATGTTGTTTTCTTGTAGTTATTCCAAGGAAAGCACGCACAGGGAAACGCAGCGATTTCTGGAAAGCAGCATCTGACCCTCAGAAAAACAATCCAAAATGGCTCTGTCCCTTCCTCACGCTGAGTCACGAATATCTGGAAGTCTCCATCACCTCCTGGATGTGGATCATGCAGGATGTCCAGCCCTGCCCTGTAATTCCCAGTGTAAAGGGATCAGAGCTGACAGACCACCAGCTCAGTTTACAAACGATCCACCCCTCCACTGATCTGCAACACCTCATGCCAAGGGAACGGGCTGGGAGTGATTTGGCTTCTCCTGGAAGGCTGAATCAATCTGCTCCAGGGAATCAGTGAAATGATTTAAGATTAGAGGACGGCTCTTGGAAGCTGCAAAATAAAACTGTGGCCAAGTCCTGAATCCAGAACCAACCCGATCGTTACTGGATACACAAGAGCAGGAGGCAGCAAAATCACTGTTTGCCAGGAGATTAAATCCAGCCTCAACCTCGGGCAGATCCTTAGGGAGGCTGAGGAGCTGGGAGAGGATGGAGATGAGGAGGCAGCAGTTAGAGGTGAGTGGTCATAGAGGCAATGGGATGAGGGAAAAGTCTGGGAAGAGACTGCCTTGGTGATGGGACAGTGAATCCTTGCACTACTCTGCCACAACCAGCATTCCAGGTGTATCCACAGCAGGGTAAGACAGCTCTGAGCACCCCAAAAGGGGAACAGAAGGAATAAAAAAAGTAGGGAAAAGAAAAGCGAGAACCGCACGGCTCTGCCGGCGACAAAACCAACTGAGCCCGTTCCCCTGGGATGTGCTGGGGATCCATCCCATCAACAGCCAGGACAGCTCATCCCCAGCTCCTGCTGGAACCCACCCGGGCTGCGTGGCCCAGGGGAGAGCAGAGATGACAAGGTCGGATGATCCTTCAGTCACGCGAGCTCTATTTTGGTGAAGAAAAACAAAGAGCGGGGCTCTGCGTTCATGATTCCAGAAATACATGGACAAAATCCACAGGGAAATGGAGGCACTGAAAGGAGGGAAGCTGAATGCACACAATAAGACACACAATGAAGCGCTGAGCTCTGATACTCACACCCACATCTATAATTCACATTTCATATTAAAAAAAGAAAAAAAAAAATAAGAGGGATGTTATTCAGCTTTTTTTGCTGCTGGAATAAAGTCCAGGACAGCAGGAGAATTCAGGCACTTCTGCCTCAGCGTGGGATCACCTCTGACTTAAGCAGGCAGTAAATCCAGGAGGAATTTGGCTGGGAAGCTGCTCCATGTGGGAGCCTGTCACTTTAACTGTGGGCTCTCTCCCTCCTCACCAACAACCTGTTGTGTGTTTATCCCGGGCCTGGCTCCGATTAAATCTCGGTGTGAGAAGGGCACCGAGCACCAACAGGTGCTGAGAACACTCAGTGACCCTGCAGCCAGCACTGGGCTGCTTCCAGAGGCACCTGCCCTTCCCAACAGCCCCATTCCTGCTGCTTTGCCTTGAGGGAAGAGGAAAAAAAACTCAGGAAAACAAACAGGGAAAAAGTCTGTCAAGACTTTCAATTTAGGAATAAAACCCAAGGAAATAAACAGGGAAAAAGTCTATCAAGACTTTCAATTTAGGGGGAAAAAAGAAGAAGAAAATAAAAAGGGCAGGTCATCTATCAAGATTTTCAATTTAGGAATAAAACCCAAGGAAACAAACAGGAAAAATGTCCATCAAGACTTTAAATTCAGGGGAAAAAAAAGGAGAAAACAAAGAGGGGGAAAAGTCTATCAAGACTTTCAATTTAGGAATACAACCCAAAGAATCAAACAGGGAAAANNNGGGGGGGGGAAGAAGAAAATAAAAAAGGGAAGAAGTCTATTAAGATTTTCAATTTAGGAAAAAAAACCCTATGGAAATAAACTGGGAAAAAGTCTATCCAGACTTTCAATTCAGGCACTCCTCTGCTTTTGCTTCTCACAGGACACGGGGCAGGGATCCAGCCCAGGATGTAACAGTCTGTGCAGGGAGTTGGGAATCACCTCCATCCTCAGGTATCTCCCCCTTGTGCTGGCATTCCCATGGAGGCAGCAAACCTGGAATGAGCTCCCGGAGAGATCCAGGTGGGAGCTCCCAAGGAGGCACTCGGCACCTTCCAGGATTTACTCCCTCACCTTCCAGCCTCTCTGCTCCAGGAGTAACAGGTAGGCACAGGGCAGGACAGGAACTGAAGGAGATATTTATTAAAAAAAACCCAAAACATTAAAAAACCCAAAACATCGTTTAACGGCAATAACCAGAACCAAGACAAAACACCGGCCGTGCTTCCACGAAGATTAAACGTAATTTTTCCCTGGCAAATGAAACAATGCAGGGCCTCATCGAGGGGCATCTCCTGCTTACTCCAAACTATCGGGATTTTTGCAATATTTTGCAGGACTGGGAGCCGTGCTCCGAGCTCCCAGTACGGGCTCCTGCCGCTGGGAAATGTCGAGCACGTGGGAGTCGCTCCGGGAGATGTTTCCAAAAGGGATTGTAAGATAGCCGTGATGACTCCTAAAAACAATCCCCTACTACAGATCCAAGCACAGCTTTCCTAAGAAAGCCAGGAAAAACAGCTGGCACACCCTCCTGGGTCCAGGGGAGGCGAGAGCAGGGACACCATTTTACAGGCACGGCGTTTGTTCTCCCGAAATCCCGCGTTCACTTTTGGGGTTTTTCAAGTGTTACAACAAAGAAAAGGCCTCTAGGATTTGTTTGATCAGCATTTAGTGTTCTACTGCCACTTCAGAACTGGGAAGCATCATCCTGCCAGACTACTCAGAATTCCAAAATCCCTGCTCCGAGCCTGGGCAATGAGAGGGGGAAATAATTAAAATTACCCATATTTTCCTTATTTTAAGCAGGGCTGGGATGTCAGGCTCCAACAGGCACTCTGCTCCAAGCAGCCCTAACCAAATCCATATTTCCCAATTTCGTCTCCATGACCATGGCAGTTCTATGATTAAGCAGGTGCACTTGGCTTTCAGGTCTGCTCGAGCTCCCAAATCCTCCCCAATCCAACTGACAAGGCAACAAAGGGAGAGTGAACTTCCAGCTCCAGCCAAGATTTTTGGAAAAAATAACCCCATCCAGCCACAAGCAAAGACACAGAATTCCACTCTAAAAGCAGCAAGATGATACCCTTGGAAGCTGTCATTTAGGCAACAAAGATTATTTATTTTTCCTCCAGTTGGTTTGGTTTGGGCAGAGATTTGTGGATTTAAAATTCTCCTAACAGGCACCACCTCCCGAGCCACGTTTACCTGCATTTTCTTTATAAGCCATCACCTGGGCCAGCATTTCTGGGGGAAAGGGGAGCTCTCCCAGTTCTGGGAAGGGGCTGCTGCCACATCTTTGTGCATTTTGAAGCATCACCACACGATTCCCCTCATCCCTGGAGACCTCATTAAAACGGAGCCCCAGAAGTGGAGCAGAAAGAAGCGTAGCGTGACACTTGAAAATTTACATTCAAAGTTTCCAGAAATATCCATCCTTTAAAACAAAACAAAACAGAACAGAAAAAAAAACCCAAACAAAACCCCAACAGAACAACAAAGCCCCACCAAACCCTACCAAAACAAGACATTCCAGTGCACACGCTCTTCCCTGGGGACAGGCCAAAGAGAACAGAGCCACGTGAGCCCACGATTGCCCAATGCTGCTCTTGGAAGGTGTTCAAGTGGGATGATAAGTGCGGTGTAAGCCTATAATGACCAGAAAAAGGAATTTATCCCAAATGTAAACTCTGTCCTAGCCTTTGCCTCGACGGAGCAAACACGGGGGGGAGTTTTGAGATTACAAAATGCTCCGCAGGTGAACTAAGGAGCTTTGTACCTTTATTCTCCTTGACTCAGGGCGAGCCTAAAATTAGCAGGGAGTGCAACGCTCCGTGAATTACGCTCCCGACGCGCCTCCCAAACCCCCGGCCCTGCAAACCGGGCAGCACAGGGAGATTCAGACAAAGCTGGCCGCTATTTATAATTCCTTTCAGGCACAAAACAGGGTGACACTTCCCTTTTCCAGCTCTGACGCTTAAAAATAGAGCTCGGGGACTACAACCCAGCCAGCAGCGTTTCTCCACAAAAGGAGGAAAATAAATCAGCACTAAATAAACTCCGGGCCAAGGGGAAGCTGCGAGCGGAGCGGCCACGGAACAATAACCCCCGGGCTGGAACGGGAAACGCCGCCGTGCTCCGGGGGGCTGGGGGTGCCGGGTGGGTCCCCCGTGGGTGTAAAAACACCCCGGCTGGGGCTCCCCATCAGCTCAGGCTCGCTCCGCCCCGGGCCCGGTTTCCGGGTAGTAACAGAGCAGCCAATCCGCGGAGTTGCGAGAGCTCCGGGCCTTCTCCCTGCAGACACGGCCCCGAGCCCGGCACTCGCCCCCAAACCGCGGCGAAGCACAAAGGGGAGCCCCCGTCCTGCCGTGCCCGGGGTGGGGGCGACCCGGAGAGGCCTGGCCTGGAGCGCGGGGGCTCCCCACGGGGGTAACCCTGAGCTTCCAGTGGGTCCGGAGGTGTTCTGGGGGGCACGGAGCCTTCCTGCAAACCCCTGCTCGCCGGGGTCACAGGTTAGCCAGGAAACTTCGGCGGGAGCCCCCCAAAAGGGGAAGGAGGGATTATGGCTCCCTTTTCCCAGGCTCAGCACCACCAGCCCCATCCGGAGGGAGACAATGAGTGCCGGGGAGTTTGAGCCCATCCTCGTCATCCAGGAGATTATTAAACATCAGCTCCACACGTTCACGCCGAGCTCTGCCCTCCCCGCAGCCCCACGGAGAGCAGCAACCTCTCCCCTTCCCTCCTGACAAAGAGGCATCCACAAAAGGACACGGACGTGTTAGGATTGAAAATAGGAATCATAAAAAGACCTCGCTCAGCTCCTAAACCTGTCAGAGCAGGAGAAGGCAGGAGTGTTATTCACCCAGCTCGGTGTCCCCTCCCCACTGGGAAAGGTAGCCCTTGGCAGGCCATAAATCCATACTATTATTCTCCGTTGGAGACGTGGAAAGGGGATGAAAAGGGAAACTGTAATGAAAACGGCAGCAAAAAGGGGATAAAAAACCCCCAAACAAAAACCCTACACAGCAACAAAACCCTCAAAGCCCCGGGAGGAGCTGCCTTCACGCACATTCCTTCAGACGAGTCCCTTCTCCTCCGGCCACCACCAAGACCCTCCCGGCTGCCGTGTCTCAAAGGAGACCCTGAGTGCAGAGCAGCTTCCAGGGAGGGAGATTCCCCAGGGGAGCGTCTGGGGAGCCGGGGCCTACTGAGCTGCTCACCCCGGGCGAGCCAGGCAGACAAACAAAAAGGGCTGGGGAGGGAGGGAGCGAGGGAGGGAGGGAGGGAGGAGTGGTGAGGAGTCATCTGACACATCCAACTTCCTAAGTTTGTTGTCCGCAGGAGACCGACTGCTCTAACCCTCACCCCTCGGAAAAAACAGGGCAGGCAGCGCCGACAACAACGGCTCTGCTTTTGGAAAAGCCTCGGGGTTCCTTTGGTCAGGGGGGCAGAAAGAGCAGAGCAGGAACTCCCCAGCACCGAGAGGAATCCCAGATATTCGGGGCTTTCTACCTACCCAGCTCCCAGAAACACACGGCAAAGCCACTGCACGGGGAAAACCTGCTCTTTGTCCTCAGAAATGCTGCGATCGCTGGAGATGCCGGCGAGGAACCGAACAAAAAGGGGGGGGAAAAAAAGAAAAGAGAGGGGGAGGGGAAAGGGAAAGAGAGCAGCGGCCGATCCGGTTGGGCCTCGGCCCCTCTCCGGCCCAGAGCTCTTTCCAGGGTGTCCCTAAGAAAGGTTTTCCCCCCTCACTAAACAGCTGGAATTCCCGACCCTCCTCCCGGTGCGATTAAGCATCGATCGCAATTGGCGGAGTCTGACATGTGTGTAACTTTAAACCCCCGGATAAAAATAGCTCCGATTCGAGCACCATCAGGACTCATTTCCTATTTGCTTAAAAACAGGGCGAAAAATACACCAAGAGCAGCTTTGTGGGGAGAAAGGCGCAGGGCGAACGTCAAGCACAAGTTTCCTTCGATAAGCCACAAACAGGAGCACTGCTGCTGCTCCTCCCTCCCCCCCCTTCCAAAAAACCACCACCGAATCCAGATAAGTTTGTTTATCTCTCTCTGGGAACTAAATCAGACCCGTTCCTCGACCCCTCGACACCACCACGGCAGAGCAACCAGCCCCGAGATCTGCTGAGGGAGGTCGGGCACATTCAGGCGACAGATCCGAAAAACATTTCATCCACTCTTGTCATTCCTACCCTTTCCCGGCTCACACCGCCACCTTGTAAACAAAAACTATTAATAAAACAATCCCAGAACCGAATTCCCAATGGTATTTTTCAACGCCACCCACTCTCCAGACAGAGAGAAAAAGGGATTCACCGCCCCGTAAAGGGCCAGGAATAAAAACAAGGAGGAAAAATATAAACACATCTATCAAGGAAGAAGGGGAAAAATAAAAAGTAATAAAGCCTGACCAAACCTGGAGGGTTACATAAACCTCTTGGGAGACGGGCTCAGGCCCTGATGCCCTTCACCCACCCCTGGGTCTGCTGAGCCAGACCCCGAGGGACCCCCCCCCGTCCTCCCCAAAAAATTAAATCCCTAAGCCGGCACCAGAAGCTTCGTGAACAGCGGGGTGAAATGGGAGAATAAATAATAATAATAAACCCCACAAAAGCCTTTCTTTGGGCTGTGGCTGCTGGAACTGCTCTCCCCTTCCTCGCCCTCCCCAGGGCAGGCGAGGGGGGGCGCGGGGCACCCAGACTGGGGGGGCATCACCAAGGGGGGGTCTGCCGGGGCACCCCCAGGGCCGCCTGTCAAGCCACAGG
>VZTJ01001231.1:54996-90724 GCA_013397795.1 Orthonyx spaldingii
AAAAAGATAGGGAATGGTATCCCTGTGCCATCCAGAGACCTGGAGTGAGGAGATCCAACTGTGCCAGGTTGTTTGGGGAATCCCAGCCCTTCCCAAAGCCCCTTCCCCAACACCCTCACGGATGGAAATGACAGCAGTGTCTCCTTTCTTGGCTTCTTCTCCCCCTTCTGTGGAGACCAATCCCTTCCCAGCAGCCCAAGCTGTGGAAACTCAGCTCTTCCCAGGTTTTGGCTGGGGGATTTATCACCCCAAACTGGCCACCAGCAGAGGGGCACGAGGCCAGGGATTGAGGCAATGGAAAAACACCCACAACAGGCAAAGGAGACAACAAAATGCCGAGTGGGAAACAGGGAGGCAGCCAGATGCTGATCCCGTAAGGACGAGAATATCCCGAGGGATACAGGAGCTCCACCAGGCCCAGAGCTCCTCCTGCCCTACGGAAAAGCACCACGCCAGCAGGAAGGAAAAAGCCAAACGACAAAAATGAAATGTTTATTCCCACCTGGCGTCGCTGGGGGACACGGCCGGGCACGATGGACACCTCGGGGGGCGGCGGCGTCCCCTGGTCACCCCCACAGCCACAGCCCGGCCCCAGCAGGGCTGGGCAGCCCTCGGAGCCAGGACAGCAGCAGTTTGAGAAGGCAGGGGCTGCAGGAAGGCAGCGGGGAAGGGGGATCCCGGCGTGGCCAGGGCTCCGTTTGAGGTGCAGCCTCCTCGGGTCCCCTTCCCGGGGCACGGAGCTGCCGCAGGAACCACGGGGAGCTTGGGCCTGTCGTGATGCCCCGTGCTGGATTCCAGGGGCCTGCTCAGGAGGAGTTCATGCTCTCCCACTGTCGGAAAATGCGGAACACCTTGCAGGACTTCTCCGAGAGGCTCTGGAAGAGACGGGGACAAAGCAACGTCCAGGGGTCAAGGCACTGGGGCGGGACCTGCTGCTGCCACTGGCACGGGGCACGAGGAGAAACTGCAGCAAAAACACATCCCAAATATCCCAGCTGGCTGCCAGCACAGCAGTTCCTTATCTTCGTTATCCCAATTTGCCAGCTGGAGGGGAGAATAAGGAGTCTACAAGCAAGAAGCAGGAAGGGACCCCAAAAAGCCAGAGGGGACCTCAAAAAGCAGTAAAGGGACCCCAAAAAGCAGTAAAGGGACCCCAAAAAGCAGTAAAGGGACCCCAAAAAGCAGGAAAGGACACCAAAAAGCAGGAAAGGACCACAAAAAGCAGGAAGGGACCCCAAAAAGCATAAAAGGACCCCAACCATCCCCTGCTCCAGCTGGGTCTGGTGCCTCTGACTTGTGACTGGTCCCACTGGACCATCTGGAGCTTTCCAGAATCATGGAATCACGGAATGGTTTGGGTTGGAAGGGACCTTAAAGACCACCCAGTTCCAACCCCTGCCGTGGGCAGGACACCTTCCACTAGATGGGACCTGCTGGGGGCACAAATCACACGAAATGCCCGGGACAAACCCCGAAGCAGGAACGCTCCACTGCCGCTCTGAGCTCCAGGAGCTGGCAGGAGGAACCCGAGCGGATAATGAGAGCCAGGGAGGCAGCAGCCGGCGCCAGCTGCTCCACAGCCACGCGGGGAGGGAGCTGCGGCCTCAGCTCTGCTCCCCTGGCAATCCCAGAGCCTGGAGCCAGGGACCAGGATGGCTGCAGAGAGCAGCTCTGGGGACAGGGAGTGAAACCGGATCTTGGGCGCCGAGGGCCTGGAATGGCCGATATTCATAGCAGCCCTCGAGCACGGGAGGGAGCCCGGCTCTGGGAACGCCAGAGGGGAAGCTCAGCTCTGCATTTGGTGCTTGTCACCTGGCTGGGATCGTGCTCAGCCCAAACAAAGCCCATCCATCCCAAATCTTTGCTGCCCGGGCAAGCAGTGCTCTGGTTTGGGGTGCTCACCACTGGCTCTGTCTCGGGCACTGCGTCGCATTTTCGGGTGCCAAGGAGCCTGTTCAGCACCACCTCCCAGCCTGGCTCGGCCTTCCCGGGCTCCTTCTCCGTGTGGGACGCGGCGTCTCCCGGGGACTCCTGTCCCTCCCCGGTGCTGACCCAGGGACACCAATCCCGGTGCTGGGAGCTGGGGTGAAAGAAGCTCCTCAGGGAGGTGTCCTGCCAAGGGAGGAGGTGACAGAGAAGGGACACAACGATGGGAGGGTTTAAACAAGCTCCACTAAACCCTCTCGGTGCCCAAACTGAGCTGGCCACAGGGACAACCCCCATCCCTGGACCAGGAACACCCTGCCTGGATCGCTCACCGAGCTGCTGGAGGAGCAGAGCCGTGCCCGCTTGGCCCTGCGCACAGGGCTGGATGGCACCTCCACGTTGTCCCCCTGGCCCATGCTCCGGGTCACGGGGCGGCTCCTCAGGGCGGGGCTGGGCACCTCCAGCTCGCCCCGGTCCAGGGAGCTGGGAGAGTCCCAGCCCCGGGGGCGGGGCACAGCTGGGGATGGGCTCTTCTCCTGCTGCTGGGGGGAAAACAGGAATTAATGGAGCTCCTTTGGTCACCAAGGGGGGTTCTGTCCAGCTCCAATCCCCCTCAGCCATCCCAGGAGCCTTTCCCTCCCACGAGAATGTGTCCAATCCCCCTCAGCCATCCCAGGAGCCTTTCCCTCCCACGAGAATGTGTCCAATCCCCCTCAGCCATCCCAGGAGCCTTTCCCTCCCACGAGAATGTGTCCAATCCCCCTCAGCCATCCCAGGAGCCTTTCCCTCCCACGAGAATGTGTCCAATCCCCCTCAGCCATCCCACAGGAGCCTTTCCACCCACAAGGATGTGTCCAATCTTCCTCAAACATCCCAGGTGCCTTTCCCTACCACCACGAGGATGTGTCCAATCCCCCTCAGCCATCCCACAGGAGCCTTTCCAACCACAAGGATGTGTCCAATCTTCCTCAAACATCCCAGGTGCCTTTCCCTACCACCACGAGGATGTGTCCAATCCCCCTCAGCCATCCCAGGAGCCTTTCCCACCACAAAGATGTGTCCAGTCCCCATCATTCATCCCACAGGAGCCCTTCCCACCACAAGGATGTGTCCAATCCCCTCATTCATCCCACAGGAGCCTTTCTGACCACAAAGATGTGTCCAATCCCCCTCATTCATCCCACAGGAGCCCTTCCCACCACAAGGACGTGTCCAATCACCTCACTCATCTCACAGGAGCCTTTCCCACGACGAGGACATGTCCAAACCCCCTCATTCATCCCACAGGAGCTCTTCCCACCACAAGGATGTGCCCACTGGATGTGGATGAGGGCAGCCCGGGCTTTGGAGCCCCTGGATTTGGCCAACCTGCAGCCCCCAGACATCCCAGGACGTACCTGCTCGGGTGCCGGGTCCTGGCTCCGTGTCAGCATCCTGCGTGGGGATGTGGGAACGGGCGGGAAGCGCTCGGGGGCGGCCGGGATGGAGCCGCTGGAGCCGCAGGAATCCGGCTCTGGAGCTGCAGATTCCAGCTGGTGGAAGCCCCACAGCCCCACCTTCCTCATGCAGCGGGAGCAGGTGATCACCGACAGGTTCACGGAGCCGGAGGCGGCGCTGCGGGGACAGAGCCAGGTCATGGAATCACCATGGAATCCTCATGGAATCACGGGATGGGTTGGGAAGGACACAAAGCTCATCTCATTCCAACCCCTCACAGGCAGGGACACCTCTCACCATCCCAGAGTGCTCCAAGCCCCAATGTCCAACCTGGCCTTGGGCACTGCCAGGGATGGGGAAAGTCAGGAGAGGTCACCAGGGATTGGAAAAGTCAGGGGAAATTGTCCTTTAAAGCCCATCTATGACGTTGATTTAAACTGGCTCAGTTGGATTTTGCCTTGATAGGAAGCAAGAGCAGAGTGAAAAACAGGGAAAACAGGACAATGGTGAAATAAGGGAAGCAGGAATGTAGCGGAAAAGAGTGAAAACAGTGAAATAAGGGAAGCAGGATCATAGTGAAAAAGAGGGAAAAGTGACACAAAGGAAGCAGGAGAGCAGTGAAAAAGAAGGAAAACGGGAAAATAGTGAAATAAGGGAAGAGGGAACGTTGTGGAAAAGAAGGAAAACAGGAAAATAGTGAAATAAGGGAAGCAGGATCATAGTGAAAAAGAGGGAAAATAGCGACACAAAGGAAGCAGAAGAGCAGTGAAAAAGAGGGAAAATGGGAAAATAGTGACACAAAGGAAGCAGGAGAGCAGTGAAAAAAAAAAAAAGGAAAATGGGAAAATAAGATCAGCTAGGCAGAAGCGTGGTGAAAAAGAGGGAAAACAGGAAAATGGTGAAATAAGGGAAGCGGGAACGTCGTGGAAAAGAGGGGAAACAGGAAAACAGTGCAAGAAGGGACACTGAACACCCCAGAGGAGGGATGTCCGCACTCCCCCCGCCTCCAGCGGCTCTCAGGGCAGCCCCGGGGCGGGAGGGACCCTCCAGGCCCCGCCCTGCAGCCCTGCCCACCTGCAGCTCCAGCCGCACAGCGCCAGGACGCAGGCAGGAACCTGAACCTGCACCTGCAGCGTCTCCGCGGAGAACTTCCCGGGAGCCTTCTCTCCCTCTGCTCCTTTGTGCTCCAGTTCCTCCCCGACCAGCTGGAGCAGCCGAGCGATCCTTTCCTCCGTCAGGGACTGCGGGTGAAATGCACTGGTTTTACTCCCAAATCATCCCACGTGGAGAAAAATCCCTTTTCCACCCCCTGGAACTGCACCATCCGGCACCCCCAGCTCTGGTTAACAGGGGAAAGTCACTCGGGGCAATGGTTTCCTCCTCCCCTCTGGCTCCCCAGTCCATGGAATCTGCCCAGGCACCCCGGAGCAGAGGGGCAGGGCCCATTCCCGCCGTGGTTCTGGGAGTCTCCGGTGGTTTCCGAGCTCAGCCAGCCCCAGAACACCCCCGTGGTGGTGCTGAACGGCTGAAGATGCCCTGGGTCCCCCACGGCTGCCCAGAGCCATCTGTTCCCTGGCAGGAGAGCGTCCAACGAGCCAGCCCTGGCTGCAGCAGAGCAGGGCCAGCACAGCTTCCCACAGGGAGGCAATTCCACACTTGTTCCCGGCTCTTCCTGCTCTTCCCTCCTGCCTGTGGAGCATCCTCGGGCTCCTTCACCTTCCCAGTTCTCTGCCCGGTCCAGGGCAGCCTCTGGCATCCCAAATTCCTGTCTCCAGCTAAAGGAGCGAACCATTGGCTGCCAGGGAGAGCTCCCAGAGGAGTCAGTGGGATCCCAAATCACCTCTCCCAGGCACCACAGAGCAGCCTGGACACTGGGAAAGGTCCAGAGTGGGAAGCAGACACTCCAGCCCACGTCCCAGCTGCTGAGCCGTTCCCAGCTCTTTTCATCTTTCCATGGTGGAAGCACCACATGGGGAATGCTCAAGGGAAAAACCAAGGTGGGAGCAGATCCCTGACACGCAGAGGCTGAAATTCCTGGTTTTGGGATTGTCCCTGGAGCCTGGAACGCTCTGGATTTCGGGAGCAGGAGGGAACTCACCATGTTTTTCAGGTCTTCCGGTCTGAGGGAGGGCAGCTGCAGCTCCAGCTGACACAGGCTCTGGAAGCGATCCAGGAAATCCTGGAGAAGGACTCTGGGCTCATCCACCAGCAGCCTGGCAAAGCGGTCTGGGCAGAGGAAAAGCTGAGCTCAGCCTCCCCAAGCCCTCCTTATCCCACAAGGACAGGAGGAGACGAGCCCAGCCAGGGGCTCCAGGTAAATGTGGCGACAGGATAAGAGGGAATGACCTTAAGCTGAAGGAAGAAAAGTTTAAGTGGGAGATTGGGAAGGGATTGCTGGCTGGGAGGGTGGGGAGGGGCTGGGCTGGAATTGCCAGAGCAGCTGTGGCTGCCCCTGGATCCCTGGCAGTGGCCAAGGCCAGGCTGGACACTGGGGCTGGGAGCAGCCTGGGGCAGTGGGAGGTGTCCCTGCCATGGCAGGGCTGGCACTGGAGGGGCTCTGAGGTCCCTTCCAATCCCAACCATTCCATTATTGGGTTTTTTCTTTATTTTTAAAGGAAAAGCTCAGCACAGCCTTTTCCCTTCACAGCATTCCCGAGTCAGGATCTCTCCCTCTTTGAGCATTCCATGACATCCAACCTCCCCTGTCCTCTCCCAGTTCCAACCCAAACAGCAACAGCTCCAGAGGCACCCAAAGGTCAGGAAAAGCTGGATGCAGCCCTGGGGCTCTTATTGGCTGAGGCTGCTCAGGGATGTTGCTCATCATTCCCACAGGGAAAAGGGGAGCGAGAGGACAGGAACAACAATGGGAAGGGAAAATCCAGGGAATAATGCTGGGTTGTGCAGGAGTCTGAGGCACCAACCTGGGCAGGGGCTGTCTGGCCAGAAGCAGAACTTCTCGTGGGCAGTGCACAGCGCCTTCCTGAGCTCCTCACAGCGCTCCTTGTCTGCAGGGAAAAGCCAGGGAATGACTGGGAAAACCCAGCCAGGACAGAGCCAGCAGCAGGGAGAGCTTCCCTCGGCTGCTGCCCCGGGCTGGGGCTGGCAGAGCCCGAAGCTTCACCTCAGCCCTCCCTCCCTCCCTCCCCACCAGGAGGAATCCCAGGCTCCCTCAGGCAGCTCCAGGAACAGCAAATGTCACCTCAGCAGTTCCAGCTCCCCACAGCCAAAATCCCTCCCATCCCCAGGCCCAGGAGCCCGAGGAAAAGCAGCCCAAGCCAACCACGGGCACAGAACCCGCTGGATGCTGCCAGTTTTTCCTCCTGGGACGCTGCCAGTCCCTGGCTAAGCTGATCCCTCCAGCCCAGCTGGAAGAGCCAAATCCCAGCCATGTCTGGCAATCAATCTTCCCAAAAAAAAAAAAAATTTACATTTAATTTCACTTCTTCACACTTTCAGAACCAAATCATTCCTTCTCCAATTTGTTTTTCGATGCCTTCTTCCCAATCTTGGATTATTTCAGTTTTTCCTGATGGGTTCCCAACGGGATAATTAGGCCAAGGTTTATTTAACAGAGATAATCTGAATAAACAGGGAATGTTGATATTGAGTGACCCAAAGGGAAAGGCTCCCAATTCCCATGAGCCAAAACTGCACCTGGAATGTGCTCCCTGTGCACTTCCAGGGAGCAGAAGCAAGGAATTGCAGCCAGGGAAATGGAGAAGTGGGGATGACACTTTCCTTGTGGCAAAATGAGGAGCTCATTAATTAAATCTCACAACGGAATCTCTGCCTGAATGGCCTCGGTGAGCAGCAACCACCACACTGAGAAAACTCAGTGAAGGATCAGGGCAGCAGATCCACGAATTGGGAAAGAAAAAAAATTTTGAAGGATGTTCAGATCCTGAAATGCATCCAGAGGGCAACAAGGCCAGAGAAATGTCTGGAAAACCTGGAAAGAGGCTGAGAGCCTGGGGATTGTTTGGAGAAGAGGAGGATGAGGGGTGAGTTCTGCACCTTCCTGAGGAGGGAAATGCTGAGCTCTTCTCCCTGGGATCCTGTGGCAGGACTGGCACAGAATTCCAGCCTGGGAATGGCTCAGAGCTGCACCAGGGGAGCCTCAGGCTCAACACTGGGAATTATTTCTGTACCAAGAGGATGATCCAGCTCTGGAATATCCCAGGAGGTGATTGATGCCCCAAGCATGGAAGTGTTTCAGGTGTTTTTGGATAACTCCCTTGGTCTGATTTAAGGTTTGGAACCCCACTGGGATTTTCCAGTCTTTAAAGGATGGATACAAAGAGGATGGAGAGTCTCCTTTCCATGTGGAAGACAAGGAACAGCGGGGATAGGGTGCAGTGGGGGAGGTTTTATCCCAGTATAAAAAAGACATTTTACAGTGAGAATTCCATCATTCCCTGGAATAGCTTTCCCTGGGCTGTGGTGGAGTCCCTGGAGGGTTTCAGGCTGTGGCTGCTCCAGCTGCTGAACAGCCTCACCCCTGTGCTTTTCCCACAGGAGGCTGGGAAAGGGGCACTGGGACAGATTTCATCCCAATAGAAAAAGACATTCTTTACACTGAGAACCATCATTCCCTGGGACCATAATTCCTTGGAACCCTAATTCCTTTAAGCCATCATTCCCTGGGATCATCATTCCCTGAGACCATAATTCCTTGGAAAACCATCATTCCTTGCAACCACCATGCCTTGGAACCCTTATTCCCAGGAACCACCATTCCCTAGGACGATAATTTCTTGGAACCATCATTCCCTGGGATCATCATTNTGGCTGCTCCAGCTGCTGAACAGCCTCACCCCTGTGCTTTTCCCACAGGAGGCTGGGAAAGGGCCACTGGGACAGATTTCATCCCAATAGAAAAAGACATTCTTTACACTGAGAACCATCATTCCCTGGGACCATAATTCCTTGGAACCCTAATTCCTTTAAGCCATCATTCCCTGGGATCATCATTCCCTGAGACCATAATTCCTTGGAAAACCATCATTCCTTGCAACCACCATGCCTTGGAACCCTTATTCCCAGGAACCACCATTCCCTAGGACGATAATTTCTTGGAACCATCATTCCCTGGGATCATCATTGCCTCAAATCATCATTCCTGGCACCATCATTCCCTGAGACCATAATTCCTTGGAACCACCATGCCTTGGAACCATAATTCCCTGGAACCACCATTCCTTAGGACCATCATTCCCAAAAACCATAATTCCTTGGAACCATTATTCCCTGAGACCATAATTCCTTGGAACCCTAATTCCTTTAAGCCATCATTCCCTGGGATCGTCATTGCCTAAAACCATCATTCCTGGCACCACCATTCCCTGAGACCACAATTCCTTGGAACCACCATTCCCTGGAACCATCATTCCCTGAAGCCACCATTCCTTGGACAAAGGGGTAGAACAGGATGAGCTCTAAGACCCCTCCCCACCCAAATCCCTTCAACTCCAAACCTCTCCCAGCTGCAATTCTCCCCCTCTGACGACACCCACAGGACTTTTTCTCCCATTCCCCCCAACCAAACACCATTTATTTCCCTGGGGCCGTTCTCCCAGACACCCCAAACACCCAACCCCTGTCGGGCCGCGCCCCCCGCACCCCGAAATCCCCGAAACCCCCTGAAACCCAGCCCGTCCCTACTCACAGGTGCTGAGGTCGAGGGCGAGCTGCAGGCTGATGCAGAGGAAGGCGTGGCAGCTGGAGCACCTGAGCATGTCGCCCTCCACGCTGGCCCAGCCGTAGCGCGCGCACACCAGCGGCGACAGCGCCGGCGGCTTGCCCGCCCACCGCAGCGGGTGAGCCCGTCAAGGAGCAACGCCCAGCACAGCCCCGCGTCCCTCCGGGCCGGGGAAAAGCTGCCGGCAAGGGCACAGCTCGGAGAGGGCTGCAGCTGCCTCAGCAGGGGGAGCGGAGGGACAGGCGGGGGTCAGCAGGGCAGGAAAACTGGGAATGAATGGGGTCATGCCTGGCTGGGTTCCAGGAGAAGGCTGGGATTTAGGGAAAGGCTGGGCTCTAGGGAAAGGCTGGGGTCTAGGGAAAGGCTGGGGTTTAGGGAAAGGCTGGATTTAGGGAAAGGTTGGGGTTTAGGAAAAGGTTGGGGTTTAGGAAAAGGTTGGGGTTTAGGAAAAGGTTGGGGTTTAGGAAAAGGCTGGGGTTTAGGGAAAGGCTCGATTTTAAGAAAAGGCTGGGTTTTAGGAAAAGGATTCTAGGAAAAGGCTGGAATTTAGGAAAAAGCTGCATTTTTAAAGAAGACTGGGTTTTAGGAGAAGGCTGGGTTTTGGGAGAAGGCTGGATTTAGGAAAAGGCTGCATTTAGGAGAAGGTTAGATTTTAGGAAAACGCTGGATTTAGGAAGAGGTTGGGTTTTAAGGAAAGGCTGGATTTTAGGGAAAGACTGGTTTTTGGGAGAAGGCTGGGCTTTGGGAGAAGGTTGGATTTTAGGGAAAGACTGGATTTTGGGAAAAGACTCTTCCCCCAGAGGCCGCTGGGCACTGGAACAGCTCCCCAGGGAATGGTCACAGCCCCAGAGCTCCAGGAGCATTTGGACACCACTCCCAGGCACAGGGTGGGAGTTTGGGGTGTCTGTGCAAGGCCAGGAGCTGGATCAGTGATCCCTGTGGATCCCCACAGCTCCAGGATGGAATTCCCCGCCTCCCAAAGGATATGGTGAAAGTCTCCACCCTGCTGAAATAGGCCTCCCTGCTGGCAGACTCCAGGGAAAGGGGAGCCTCCCCTTGGCAAGGTCCATTGGCCGGCTCTGACCACTCCAATTCGTCTTTCCTGAAAGGAAAAAGCAGCAGGAAAAACTCCTGGAATGATTCCATTGATTAAAAAAAAATCCTAACCCCTCCTCCATCAGGCTTATCCCGACAAGAGCCTCCTCCAGAGCTCCTCATTCCCAGCATTTAATTAATTAATGAGCAAATAAAACTCCGAGGGTGCCCTGAATGTGTCCCCAGTGCTTGGCAGCGCTGCCAGCTGGGGTTTCATGGGATGAGGAGGTAACTGGGATTTGTTCCTGAGCCCAGCTGGGGCAGATCGAGGACTGGAGTCTGGGATTGCCCCCGAGACCGGAATCCGAGGCTGGAATGTTGGAATGTTGATCCCAGGGCTGGAATGATCCCATGGCTGCCCTTTGGCCTCTTCCCGACTCCCTTCCATCAGCCAAAACTCAGGGGTGGTTGGGACAAGGGTGCCCCTGAGACACCCCCAGAGCTCAGCCCCCAGTGCTCCCAGTGCCTCCCAGTAACCCCGGGGACTCCCAGTGTCCCCTCAGGGTGTGACCACTGTGACCAGGATGTGGCCAGTCCAGGCCACTGTGACCAGCTCAGGGACTCCACAGGTCACTGGGCTGCCCTCCCAGTGCCTCCAGTGCCCCCAGTACCCTCCCAGTGCCCACTGCTGCCTCCCAGTGTCCCAGGATCTGCTCCCGCTGCTGCCTCCTTGTCCTGCCAGCATTCCCGGTGCCCCTGAGTCTCTTCCAAGTTCCCAGTACCCCACAGTCTCTCCAGCATTCCCAACGCCTCCTGGTCCCCCCAGCAGCCCCTCCCAGTGTCCGTCAAGCCCACCAGTGCCCCCAGTTCCCAGCACCTCCCCCAGTTCCCAGCACCTCCCCCAGTTCCCAGTCGCTCCCAGCCCGTTCCCTCACTCTCTTTTCCCGCTATTCCTCCCCAATAAAACCTCCCAGGAGCTCCCAGTCTCCTCCAGACAGGCTCCCTCCACTCCAACTCCCCCCCACAGAACCCCAAACAACACCGAGGGCTCCTCAATTCCCTCAGGAGTCCCCAGCCCTCCTCCTCCCGCTCGCTCCCACACGGCCGGGCCTCCCCGCGACCCCAGCCCCGGTGCCAGCGAGTCCCCCCCCCCGCCGCTGCCCCTCACCCGCCGGGCCCGGGCCCCTCGGGGGCGATGCCGCCGTCGGTGAGGTCGCGGATCTGCCGGGGGGTGACGGGGGGCGGCCGCCCCCGGTTCGGCCCCGCCGCCGCCGCTCCCCCGGCGCTGGGCGCCGCCATTTTGGTCCCTCCCTCCCGCCGCCGCCCGGGAAACGCGGCCCAGCACAAACGTTCCGCCGACGCACGAACGTTCCGCTCGCGCCGCGGGGTCGCTCATCACCCCGCGCGACCCCCGCACGGCCCCCGGAACTTCGCGGAGAGCTCGGGGAGCGCCGGCGCCCCCGTGAATGCCCCCGAGAATGCCCCCGTGGGTGTCCCCGCGCGTATCCCCGTGAGTGTCCCCGCCGGCGTCCCCGCGGCCCCGCTCTCGGCGCTCTATTGCTCCAGCCTGGATCGATCGCTCAGCTCTCCCAACAGCGGCGGTCTAGCCGCGGCCTCCCCCCACCTGCCAACAAGGCGGCAGCTGATAGGCCGCGGCCGAAGAAGCTGGGCGCTGATTGGCGGTTGCGCCGCGTCCCTCAGGCAGCGGACGGGCCATGTCGGCGGCGGCCGCGGCCCGGGACGAGCTCGGGGAGGGCGCGGGCGGCGCCGCGGGAGGCGGCGATGGCGGCGGGGGAGGGATCCTGAACCGCTTCGTGCAGCTGCCGGGCAGGCCGCGGGCGGCGGGTGAGTGGCGGCCGGGGCCGAGGGTGACCCCAAGGCCCAGGAGGGGTTCGGGCCCGGGCCAGCCCCATCCCTGAGAGACCCGAGGGGTGTGGGAGCAAAGCGTCTCCATCCCCGCGGGACCGGGACCGCAGCAGCTCCGTTTCCAAGGTGCTGAGGGATTGAGGATCGCGGCACCACCGCCTCCGGGAGGTCGGGACCGCGACACCGCCGTCCCCAAGGTCCTGAGAGGTCCTGGGCCGAGCACCCATCCCGGAGAATCAGGGACTGGGACAGCCCCATTCCCAAGGCTTCGAAGAGGCTGTGATTGGGAATCCACCCATTCCCGTGGTGTTCGGGACCGGGGCACCCCCATTTCTGGGGGGTCTTTAATCGGGTCATCCCCGTTCCTGGAGGTCCTTAATCGGGTCACCCCCATCCGCACGGTCCGGCGAGGTCCGGTCACCCTGTCCGTGAGGTCCCAGGTGTCCGAGAGTGGGACACGTGTGTCCCCAAGGCCCTGAGGGGACGGAGGGGGACGGAGGGGGACAGCCCCACCCCGGGACTGGGACACCCCAGACCCCGTGGGGACAGAAGCTCTGCAGCTCGGGAAGTGTCCCTGGCTCTGGGACATCCCGGGGGGAGCTGGGGAACCCTACAGACCTGCAATCAGGGATGGGGGTGTTATCCTTTTATAGGTGGATTTAGGGTCACCCCCTCCGACAGCCCGGGGGTGACAGGGCTGCCCTCCCCATTCCGGTGTTTTCCAGGCGTTGGGAGATGCTCGGATGCCCCCACGGGCTGTTCACCCCCGTGGATTTGGGGAAATGGGCACCCCACAATCCCTGCTGAGGGATCAGCCCCGTTTCAGCCATCCTGGACAACCCCTGGTGATCCCCCTGCTCCACAATCCCGGAGTATTGGGGTTTTTTTGGGACAATCATGGAAGGGGTGACCCAGGGATAGGGAGTCCTGGGCCACCAGGGATGTGACATCAGCTTGATCCTGTTCCCTGGAAAAACTGATTCTTGCCCTTTTCCATCTCCCTGCTAGCAGAGTCATTCCATAGCTTCTGGATGTTTGTGTCAGCCCAAATATTCCAGGAGGGGGCTGAGGTTACCCCGGGATCACAGGGTTGGGAAGTTCTGTGGGGAAGTTCCTGTGGCCCTGTGATATTCCCAGCTGGTGTGGGAATATCCCCTTTTTCCTTAACTCCATAGCTCCTCCTGACCTTGAGCCAGATATCCCAGGATTAGGAATCCACTCAGATCCCTCAATCCGTGTGGGACATGAAGCCCCTCACCCCTTGGGGGTTTTTGGCACGTCTGGAGCACCCCCAGCAGCTGGGAAGGGGCTTCCAATCCCTGTTCCCATCCCAGAAACCGCCACGCTCTGGATCAGCCTTGCAGCCCTCCCGGGAGCACTGGGGATGTGCTGAGTGGCTCCACACCTCCTCAATTTGGGCAAATGCTCAGCCACGGCTCCTTCCTGCCGTGGAAAGGCCCTTTTTTGGCTGCCCAGGAGCTGATTCTCTTCCCCTTGCTGGATTTGGATCATTGGCTGGAGCAGGTGGGAGGTGAATCCTCCTGCTCCTGCCTGGATTCTGTCCTTGCACAGGACCAGATGCTGCAGCCCAGGGTGAACCAGCCCTGTCCAGCTCAGCCCCAGCACTTAAACCCAGCCTGGATAAACCCCAGACTGACTGCCAGCCCTCCTGAGCACCTCCTGCATGGAAAAATCCTGGATTGCTGGAGTTTCCTCCCCATTTGACACCTGTTCAGGGCCTATTTATAGAGCTCCAGCAGCAGCCCTTACATAACCATTGACAGAGGAGTTTTTCCCCCTCATTCCATTTCCTCCACCCAGATTTGTTCCTGAGCTCCCAATTCTCTTCCAGAGTTCCCAGATTTGTTTTCTCAGCTCCCAGTTCTCCTCCAGACTTGTCAGGTTTCATTCCTGTCCTCCCAGTTTTCCCACAGAGTTTCCAGGTTTATTTTCTTCCAGGGTTTTCAGTCACCTCCTAATTTTCTTCCAGACTTCTCAGATTTCTTTTCTCACTCCCAATTCTCTTCCAGAGTTTTCTTCATTCCTTCATTTTCCCCACGCTATTCCATGCCCTGGTGTTTGTAAGCTTTGGAAAGATGAAAAAAAAAAGTCAAGTGCAGGTGATTTGTGGTTTGTTCTCCTCCTCTTTCTGTCCACATTGTGCAGTGTTTTCATCAGGCTCCTGGGATTAAGGGAATTGGAACAATCTGGGCCCTTAAATGGATCTCAGCATTCCTGCTCTTGCCTTGAGTTGTAATTTTTATGAAGAGGTTCAGTTTTTTATATATATATATTAAAAAAATTAGAGCAGAAATTCCAAATACCAGAAAAAAAATTCCAAATACCAAAAAATTTCGAATAGAGCAGAAATTCCAAACCCCTTCATGGCACGGAGGGATTTGTGTACGTGTGATTCCTTAAATAATGGGAAAATCTTCCAGGCAGTGCAAGTGTGAAGTGCAGCAAAGACAAAATTCCCATTGGAATGACATCCCAAGAGTTCAGCACAGGCTGGGACCTGTGTGGTTTGTGGAGAGGGAATTGGGAAAAGGCAAATCAGGTCCTGGGTGCAACCACAGAGGTGCTGGGAGGGAGAGATGGGATCATCCCGCTCTGCCCTGGAATTCTGTGTGCAGTTCTGGTCTCCACAAGTCAAGAAGTTCACAGCCAGGCTGGAGAGGATCCAAAGGAGATGGTGCAAGGGCTGGAGAACCTGTCCTGGGAGGAAAGGCTGGAGGATTCGAGCCTCTGCTCCCTGGAATTGCCAGAGCAGCTGTGGCTGCCCCTGGATCCCTGGCAGTGCCCAAGGCCAGGCTGGACGAGGTTTGGAGCAGCCTGGGACAGTGGGAGGTGTCCCTGCCACGGCAGGGGATGAAATGGGATGGGTTTTACAGTCCTTTCCCACCCAAACCATGCTGGGATTCCATTCTGTGATTCCATGAGAAGAGGAGGCTCAGGTGGGACCTCACTGGGGTTCTCCAGTTCTTAAAGGAGGACACAGGGTCTCCCTTCCATGGAAAAGCCAAGTGGGGACAGGGTGCACTGGGAAGGTTTATCCCAAAGGAAAAAGGACATTTTTTCCATTGAAATCCACCATTCCCTGGAACAACCTCCCCCAGGGTGTGGTGGGGTCCCTGGAGGGTTTCAGGCTGTGGCTGCTCAAGCTGCTGAACAGCCTCACCCCGCATCCTTTTCCCACAGGAGGTCAGACCAGATGATTTTCCAGTTCCTTTCTGTGGCTCTCATTCCCCAGAATCCCTTTATTTTCCATTTTGGGGACAAACAGCCCAAAAGGAACACTCAGCTTTAGTGGTGTGGAATCCCCTAAAACACGATTTCCCAGAAGATTCTGGAAGCAAAACCTGGGAGAACCAGACCTGTGATCCAAACCCAGCTGGATGCAAGGATCCACTCTGGGAACACTTTGGAGATCTCAGTAATGTCTGGAAATCTCGTGGCCAGTGGCCTGTGGGTTGTGTTTGGCGTCCTTGGATGGATCCTCTGGCTTCTCCCATTTTCCCTCCGAGCTGTTATTCAGGGCTCCAGCCACAGCTGCTTTCCCACTTGGAGTTCCTCCATGGAAGGGATCTGCAGGGGCTGAACAAACAGGGTTTAAACCTCATTCCCAATCCTGCTCATCCAAACATTCCAATTACACAAGTTCCAAACTTACTTAGTCCGGCTGTTGTGGAAAAGATGGAGCTTTGAAGACGGGAGTGAAAGTCAATATTGACTTGTTCTGGTTCAGCCCTAAACGTCCTTCAGGATTCCTGCAGGGATCGCAGACGGAAAGGGAGAGGTTGAATCCTGCTGTTGTGGATGTTGAAAACCAGGCAGGAGGGAGAATAATGCCAAAGCCATCTTCAGAAAGCTTTACAGGGCAGAGGAAAGGACACATGCACAGCCCTGGGATATTCACCACGGGTGTGGTGCCCGGAAAAGAGGAGGAGCCAAAACCACGTCGGGTTTGGTGCCTTTGCACCCTGCAGTTACTGCATTTGTGTTTCCAAAAATGGGGCTTGAAACAGGAATTCTGCTGCTGCTGGTAGTGCTGGTGGTGGTGTCATACACACCTCGAGGGATGGCCTTGCACTGGGATTTGTGGGATTGGAGTCGTGGATGGATGGGAAGAGCCAGCGTTGGTTGGGACACCCCGATAACAGCACAGGCTTGGCACTGGTGCTGTTCCTTTTCCTGTTATTCTGACAGGAAAAACTCTAAGATACTCAAAGTGCTGCAGATAACCCTGGGATGGATGTAGGGATTAAATTAACTGGGGGAAAAAAGGGAACTGATAAAGGAGTGTAGAATTGTGGGATGGTTCGGGTAGGAAGGGATCTCAAAGCCCATCCAGTGCCACCCCTGCCATGGCAGGGACACCTCCCACTGTCCCAGTCTGCTCCCAGCCCTGTCCAACCTAGCCTGGGACACTTCCAGGGATCCACAGCCTCTCTGGGAAGCCTGGTCAGTGCTCCATCATTCTCAAAGTAAAGAAGTTTTTCCTCATATCCCTCTGGAATTTCCTGTGTTTGAGTTTGTGCCCATTGTCCCTTCTCCTGTCACGGAGCAGAGTCTGACCCCGTCCTCTCCACACCCACCCTGGAGATAGAAATGGATTTGTTTGGGGTTTCTGACAGCCATAAGGAAAAGGATGGTTTCAGGAGGCTCAAAACAACTTCATACTCATGGAATCATGGAATCGTTTCAGCTGGAAAAGGTCTCTCAGGCCACTGAGTCCAACCATCCCCAGCACTGCCAGGGCCACCACTGCCCCTGTCCCCACGTGCCACATCCACAGGGCTGGGAAATCCCTGCAGGAATGGGGACTCCACCCCTGCCCTGAGCAGTTCCAGTGCCTTTAGATGAGGAAATTCCTGCTGGTGTCCACCCTGCCCCTGCCGTGGCCCAGCCTGAGGCCGTTCCCTCTCCTCCTGTCCCTGTGCCCTGGGAGCAGAGCCCAATCCCCCCGGCCGCCCCCTCCTGTCAGGGACTTGTGCAGAGCCACAAGGGCCCCCTGAGCCTCCTTTCCCCCAGTGGGTTGCTGTGTCCCATCTGGAAACACCTTCCTGTTCCATCCCCTGTCCTAATTACAGCTCCTTAGGAGAGGGGTTCAATTAGGAACAGCTTGGGATTGTCAATCCGGGCCGTCCAGCAGCTCCCTCAGAACTCAGGGAGTGAATCACTGGCCGAAGGGGGAATTCAGCAGGGTGTTGGCAGCTCAGTGCCCAGCCGGCTTCTGTTGGGTGGCTCAACCCTTAATTAGGATTTCCCTTAATTATGTCCCTGTCGTGATGTTTGAGCCGGGAATCATTGAATCCCTGAGGCTGGAAAAGCTCTCCCAGCCCATCCAGTCCCAGCTGTGCCCGATCCCCACCTTGTCCCCAGCTCTGAGTGCCACCTCCAGGAATTCCTTGGACACCTCCAGGGCTGGGGACTCCAAACCTCCTGCCAATGTTTAACAATTCCTTCCATGAAAAAATCCTTTCTGCTGTCCAATCTGAGCCTCCTCTGGCACAGCCTGAGGCTGTTTCCTCTCATCCTGTTGTTAAACTTCATCCTGATTGTGGAACTTATTCCCAGAAAGTTGTATTGTTACCCTTTCTGCCCTCAGGACCAAGGAAAAGGAGCCTCCTTGTTAAATGCACCTTCCCATCCTTCCTTCCTGCGTCTCTCTGGAATCTTTAACTGGGAAAACTTCCCAGATCATACCCATCCATTTTAAAGCCATTTTCCATAACTTTACCACCTCTTCCCCACAGACCTGTCTTGGCTTGGCACATCCTGCTGCTGCTTTCCACGTCTGGCATCAAGGAATTCCCAGCAGGACCTGGTGAATTCCAGCTTTTCACAGGGCCAGGGCCTTGCTGTGCTTCCCTGAGCCCTGGGTGCTTTGGGGCTCAGCTCTGGCAGAACGGACTTTGCTCACCACAGGAGGATGTTCAGCAAATCCCGGGATTTTCCCATCTTCCTGCACCTGAGGAATGAAGCAAAACCAGCTGCAGATCTCTCCTGAATTTCAGCAGGAGCTGTGAATTCAACTGAGTCCTAATTCAATGGGAATGCAGCTCTTTATTGGAGCCATGGAGTTTGGCTGCTGAAGGAGCTCATGGGAATTAACTCCTGAACAGATCCAGCTTTTACAGCTCTTTTCCTTAAAAACACAGAACTGGAGGAATCTTTTCTGAAGACACAGTGATGAGCAAGGGTTGGAAGGGACCTTAAAGATCATCCAGTGCCACCCCTGCCATGGACAGGGGCATTTCCCACTGTCCAGGGTGCTCCAAGCCCCATCCAGCCTGGCCTTGGACACTTCCAGGGATCTGTGATCCCTTTGATCCCTTCCTGTTGAAATTTACCTGGGGATTTCTGGCAAAGCCAGGTGCCTCCCCTATTTAATTTTGGGAGTGAAGGCCTCCTGGGTGGTGCTTTTTTAAGTTATTTTCTTGGAATTACTCCTCTTACCTTTAGTTTATTGGCTTTATAGAAAACTCAGCCTCATTCTCCTCTCTTCCCTGTGGAAAATTCTGATGGCGAGTGTTAGAGCCAGAGGGAAATAGAATCTACATTTAATAGAAATTTGAACTCCTAATTCCTTAACACCTTTTAAATTAGGAAATGGAATATCCCCCTCTCCTGTGCCCCAACATCCATGTCCATAATAGAGATTTTTCCCTCACTTCCTTAACTTTTCCCCCTCTTTTTCAGCCAGTGCTTATTAGTTTTCTAAGTGGCAATTGCTGCGAGACACAATTACTCCTGGAAACAACCCAAATCCGTCAAAACTTTGTCTGAACCCTGGAGAGCAGCTTAATTTTGGACCTGAGTTGGGAATGATTAAGCAAAGCTGCTCGTGCTGAGCTCGAGTTCATTATTTGGTCTGGCCAAATCATTTATTTCACTTTTCCTGTAGGAAAAATGCTTCAAGCCTTGGGTTTTTTGCAGTGTCTGATTCACTGCTGGGAATTGTAACAGAAGAAAACATGCTGGATCCTAATTAGATACTTCCCTGGCTCCTTTTCCATCCTAAAATCCATGAAAAGTCTGTGGGAGCAGGTGGGAGGTGAAGGTCACTGGTTTGTTTGGGTTTGATTTGGTCACTCGTCAGCCAAGACCTCGATTCCTGTTGTCCAAGAATACTCCTGGTTAGGTTTTCCTTGGCTGAATCCATCTTTTTATCTATTCCAGTTGAGAGCTGAGCTGGAATTGTCCTGCCTGCTTTTATTTCCATGGGGTTTTAGGGGAGAGGGTGGGCAGGCAAGGAATTCCTTTTGGGAAGGGCTGCATCTGGATCTCAGCTGGATCCCCTGCTCCTGCCCAGTGCCAATCTCTTCATTTAGGAACAGATTTCCCTGTTCTAGCAGACCTGTGTCACTTCATGTTAAGTGACAAAGTCTTCTTTGAGACCTAAGGAACAAAAAAGGGAGACACAGAGAGGTTTTTGTAGGAGGGAAAGCAAATCCTTAATTTTTTTTCCTCTATTGGGCAACAGAGAAATACATGTTTAAATACAAACATCTGGAATTGTTTCCTAAGTGCAATCTGCCAGACAGAAGGCAAGAAGAGGGATTTTATCAAATACCTCAGGAACAGCTCTTGTGGAGGGTTTGCTGCGTGGTGCAGGGGTGGAGTGGCCAGGGCTGAGGTGGTGACACACAGAGTGTCCCTTTTCCAGAAGCAGATCTGTCCTCACCAAGCCATTTGTGCTGCTGCGGAGCTGCTTCCCCCTGGGTTCCTGTTAAACCACCCCAGTGGGTGAATCCCTGACCTCGGGACACCCCCTGAGCTCTCCTGCAGTGTTTCACCTCCTCCTCATCCTCCCCTGCAGGCCAGCGGTGCCCCCCGGCGCGGAGCGGCCATCGCTGCGTGGCCGACAGCTCCAACCTCTACGTGTTCGGGGGGTACAACCCCGACTACGACGAGTCCGGGGGGCCCGAGAACGAGGACTACCCCCTCTTCAGGGAGCTCTGGAGGTACAACTTCGCCACGGACACCTGGCACCAGATGGGCACCGAAGGCTACATGCCCAGGGAATTGGCCTCCATGTCACGTACGTATGGAAATCCAACTCCTCCCGTGCCTGTTCCTGGAGCTATTTTAATCCTGGGCTATTTTAATCCAGGCAAGAACTGGGAATCTGGGGCCTGTTTCCGAGTAGGCCCTGAGGTTGGGTTGGGATTTTTTTTTGTGCTTTCCCTTTTTGCTCGGTTGAGGCAGAGGGAGAGAAAAAAATGGGAAAGCCAGAGGTGTTTTCCAGGTGTTTACCTTGATGGCTGCAAGGCACCTGTGCTTCCAGCTGGAAGGTGCTTTGTGCAGACAGCTCAGAGCATCCAAAAATAGATGCCTTTGTTCACTTCTCAAAGCAGACCTTTGGTTACCATGGTTTTGGTTGGGATCCTTTCTCTTTCAGAGCCTCTCAAAGCCGTCGGTGCACGGAGTGGATTGTAGGGGATTTGAGCAGCACTGAGCACTGCTGTCCCCAGAGCATGGAAAAATGGAATGGTTTGGGTTGGAAGGGAGCTTAAAGATCAACAAATTCCACGTCAGGGTGAGGGACACTTTCCCTAGAGCAGGCTGCTCCAAGCCCAGCCCAACCTAGAAAAACGGTTCTGTTCCAGCAATGAGCGAATCGATCTCCCAGCAATGAGCAATGCTGGTTGTCCTGTCTTTCCCAGTTGTTTTACACGGCAACAACCTCCTGGTGTTTGGGGGCACCGGGATCCCCTTCGGGGAGAGCAACGGGAATGACGTCCACGTGTGCAACGTCAAGTACAAGAGATGGGCCCTGCTCAGCTGCCGCGGCAAGAAACCCAACCGCATCTACGGCCAGGTACGGCCAGAACCTCTGCTCTCCTCCTCACCAGAGCTCTTCTCTCTGCATTAAAACACAGGGAAAAGCAGGTGTCCTTCATCAAGAAATAAAGCAGCCGTGGTCCTCTGAGATCTCACAAAGGAGAGGAGGGTTTCTGGTAGTAACACCAAAAGCTGTTCGCTAAATGCCTGGTGCAGCTGAATGAAAAAAAATCTGGTTTGAGGAGTGGTTGGTAGTCAAAACCTTCAAAACTCTAAATGAGAATGAAAACATGATTTAAGGAGTAATTGGTAGTCAAAGCCTTCAAAACCCAAAACTCTAAATGAAAATAAAAAAGCGATTTCAGGAGTGGTTTGTAGTCAAAGCCTTCAAAACCCAAAACTAAATAAGCCTTCAGAACCCAAAACTCAAAAGGAGAAAGTGATATAAGGAGTGCTTGGTAGTCAAAGCCTTCCAAACCTCCAAAACTCTAAATGAAAACGAAAAAGTGATTTAAGGAGTGGTCCATAGTCAAAGCCTTTAAAACCCAAAACTCTAAATTAAAATTTGTGGGTCTTATTCATTAAAATAACAACTTTTAAGACTTTCCATAATGTGGACGAACGAGGTGGACAGAGCAATGGAATCACCCTCCCAGCAGGGCTGACCCCTTTGGCTGGTGCACCTCTGGATGCTTTGGAAGAGCAAGAATTCCCTCTTTTCCAGCCCCACCTGTCCCAATCCCTTTCTGACTGGTTTCTCTGGCAGGCCATGGCCATCATCAACGGGTGTCTGTACGTGTTTGGAGGAACCACCGGGTACATTTACAGCACTGACCTCCACAAGCTGGACCTCAACACCCGGGAGTGGATCCAGCTGAAGCCCAACAACATGTCCTGTGACATGCCAGAGGAGAGGTGAGCTCCTGGGCAGCCTCAGGGAGCTGCTTTTGGGAGGCAGGGAAGGGGAAGCTTTGGGAAGCCGTGCTCTGGTTGGCATTTCCAGCCCTCCTTTGCCTGGGAGTCGTTGTGGTGTTACAGTGAAGGATTTTGGTCGCTCTCATCCGTGGTTTGGTGTCCAGCTGAGAATTGTGGATGCAAGAATCCCACACTGGTTGAAAGGAATCTTAAAACAAATTCAGTTCCACCCCCCTGCCATGGACAGGGACTCCTTCCACTGTCCCAGGGTGCTCCAAGCCCTGTCCAGCCTGGCCTTGGACACTACCAGGGTCCATCTTAGAAGAGGCTGGAATATTGATGGCTGTCCTGCTGTTCCATAATCATTGCACTTAATTACTTAATAACTGCTCTGCAATCACAAAATGCCTTCCAGACTTCTAGGGCTTGGGAAAACTTCCACATCTCCTGAGTGCTCCCAGCCTCAGGGACTGATGGAGCATAGCCAGGCTTGGGAGTTTCTGCTCCAATCCCTGGAATTTGAGGGTGTTTTCCAGAAGGTTTTTTGTTGTTGCTGATTGTGCTGCTGGGTGTTCTTTGCTCCTTCAGGTACAGACATGAAATTGCTCATGATGGCCAACGGATTTATATCCTGGGAGGGGGAACTTCCTGGACAGCTTATTCCTTGGATAAGGTGAGGCATTTGGAACCCTGGGCGGGGGATTTTGCACACTGAGGTATGACCAGCACAGCCTCTGCATCTGCCTTTGCCTGGAGAGCCTGGTCAAAAAAAAAAATCAGAAAAAGATGATTGGGAGCAGATTGTTCTCCTATTCCTGTAAAACCCAGATTTGCCACAGAATGTGCTGGTGATGAATCTGTGGTCACTTTAAATAGTGCTCTGCTTCCAAAAAAGTGGAATCTGCAGCACTTAATGGGACATTTTATCTCCATTGTCCCATTTCTTTTCTCCCTACATGCAGTAGGAGAAAGGTTTTTATAAATCCTTCTGAGAACTCCAGGGTGTGGACTTTAATTGGTCCAGCTCTTTTAAAAGGCAATATTCTTTTTTTTTATTCTTTTTTTTTTTTTCAGCTGTAGGGCTGAAATAGCAAAGCTGGGATGGAGCTTGGGAGGTGATTTTAGACCTGCTTAGTCACTGGCTGGGATCAGCTATTTTTGGGTTTACACTTAGTGAAAGAAAAGGGGTTTTTTATGGTGGGGCAGAGCCTGTGGCTGCATCACCCTGGTGCTGGCAGAGCCAGGGGGATCTCATGGCTCCCCTCTTCCCTGCAGATCCACGCCTACAACCTGGAAACCAACACCTGGGAGGAGATCACCACAAAACCTCACGAGAAAGTCGGTGAGTTTGGGGTTTCCCACCTTTCCCTGGACAGCAGGGTGGCCAAGGTGCTTGAGGGTGCAGTTTTCTTGTTCAATGTGTGACTTGATGCTGGGTTTGAGACCCTGCTTGTGCTGCAGCACTGAGGATTGACCCAGCCAAGGGAATTTGGCAGTTTGGCTTCCCTCCCTCCCTGCCTGGGGAAGGTGACAGTGCCTGGATCTGCCCCCAGAGGATCCAGATCATCCCTAATCCCTCTGAGGCCCTGGGCTTTCCCTGGAATCTCACAGCTGCTTTTCACCAAGCCAAATTTGAGACTCTGAACAACAAGATTCCAGCCTATTTCTTCCTTCCCTGGAGAGGAATTAGGGATCAAACCTGAAACAGTTGCTAAAAATTACACTTTTTATACCTGGGATTGCAGCAGAGCAGAACCTTTTAAAGTTAAACCCCATGATAAAATGTTGAGACAAAATCACCACTTGCACAAGCACTTTAAAGCAACTATTGTTGATATCTGTTTTCAAATTTATTCTCCCCAGGCTTCCCAGCAGCCAGAAGATGCCACAGCTGTGTGCAGATAAAAAATGGTAAGATTTACCTGTGGAAAGTGGGAGTATCTTGTACAACCAAACAGTGGAGAGTTGGAGAGAACTGCAGGGAACACGAGGCTTCTCTGGAAGAGGATTTTTCCTCACTCTCAGGCCTTGGGCTGCCCAGTTGGCACCACTCTTCCTTCTGCACTGAAAAAACAGTTACAACATTGATTTCTGTTTTCCAGACTCTTCAGTTCAGTGGCTGAATGCTCTGTGCTGAAGGGTGGAGTGAAATGCTGCATTGTATTTCCTGGGAGTGTTAATTGTGCCAATAAAAGTAAGGCAGGAGCTGGGAGATGCTTCCAGTCCCCTTCACCAGCAGGGCTTTGCAGCCTCTGAGTTGAGAACTTGGGTAAATCTGGGAGCAAGGCAGGACTGGGGCTGGAGCTGCTCCCCGTGGGTTTAAAATCCCTGGAATCTGATCTAACCCAGGTGTCTGAAAACTCAGGTTGGCTACAAAAAGAGGGAATGCATTCTTGCTTCCAGTGGCATTTAGCCCTGAGTCTGCCATGGTGGGTTGGTATCAGGGGCAGGCTGGGAAGTGGGACATGAGCCAGAAATGCACCCTGAGCCCCAGTGGGGGCAGCAGGGGAGGGGATTCTGCCCCTGTGCTCAGGTGAGACCCCACCTGCAGAGCTGCCCCAGCCCTGGGGACACAGCAGCAGCACCTGGAGCTGCTGGGGAGAGCCCAGAGAGACCCCGGAGCTGCTCCAGGGCTGGAGCCCCTCTGCTCTGGAGCCAGGCTGGGAGAGCTGGGAATGTTCCCCTGGAGAGGAGAAGCTCCAGGGAGAGCTCAGAGCCCCTGGCAGGGCCCAAAGGGGCTCCAGGAGAGCTGGAGAGGGACTGGGGCCAAGGGCTGCAGGGCCAGGAGCCAGGGAATGGCTTCCCAGTGGCAGAGGGCAGGGATGGATGGGAGATCGGGAAGGAATTGCTGGCTGGGAGGGTGGGGAGGGGCTGGGCTGGAATTGCCAGAGCAGCTGTGGCTGCCCCTGGATCCCTGGCAGTGGCCAAGGCCAGGCTGGACACTGGGGCTGGGAGCAGCCTGGGACAGTGGGAGGTGTCCCTGCCATGGCAGGGGTGCCACTGGAGGGGCTCTGAGGTCCCTTCCCACCCAGACTATCCTGGGAATCTCTAAGTGGCCTCTGCTTGTGCTGGGCCTGATGTGGGAGATGCTGAGAGCCTGTGCTGAGGTGAAACAATCCAAACCCAAAGCTGTGTTGGGAAGGTGATCCCTGCCCTCTCCCGGTGTCCCCAGCTCCCGGTGTCCCCAGCTCCCGGCAGGGGCGTGGCTGGGCCCGGCCACTCCCAGCTCTCCTCTCTTGCAGATGTGTTCGTGTGCGGAGGCTACAACGGAGAGGTGATTCTGGGAGACGTTTGGAAGCTGAACCTCCAAACCTTTCAGTGGGTCAAGCTCCCAGCTGCGATGCCAGAGCCTGTGTACTTCCACTGTGCTGCTGTCACCCCAGTAAGTCACTCACACTTTGTTCCTCTGCACTGGGATCCTCCATCCGAGCCCTCCAACTGCAAGCAGAGCTGGTGTTCCAGGGAAGTGACCTCCTCCACTGGCTGCAGCATCCTGTGGGAGGCTCTTACTCCTGCTGCTGTTTGAAGAGTGGTGCTGCACCGGGGATTTTGCTTTCTGAAATCAATTTGAGCAGAATTTTAGCTTTTAAACTCCCTGTGGGAACAGCAGTTCCTGCTTGTAAGAGGAAAGAAAAAAAGCACAAATACTCCCTGAGTAAACTGATTTTACTGAGGTGAAAGATTGGATGAGCCTGTTTCCAGCCCTTTGGAAACCACCAAGGAATGTTGGTGTTGCCAGAGCTTTTGGCCATAAATAGAAGTCTGGAGACCTGGGATTGATAATTAACAGGCAGCAAGAAATGCCTTTGGCTGTGGCTTCACCTCCTTCAGCTCCTCATCTCCTTAGGGCAGAGATCACATTCCTTGGTGTTACTTTAGTTTGGAGAGTGTTACAAATGCAGCTTTTCCTGGGAAGGCTGATAAAGGTGTTTCCCAGGCAGCTCAGTGACTGCCTGGACTGCAGGAATGCCCTTTCTTTGCCAACATATGGAAAAAAAAAAGCCACTCAGCAGCTGAGTTTTTCCCATCTCTCAGTGTTCCTGTCATCCCTGGAGCAGGGTTGTGCTGAGCCAAGGGAATGCAGGATGTCTGTGTGGAGTGGGTGTAGTTTAAAAAATACATTATTTTTAGCTGAAACATGAGTGTGGCTCTGTACTACTTCTTTAACAGTTTGCCACACTCCTAAAATGGATTTATTGGGATAGAAATCACCTAAAATTCAGAGCAGAGCAGTCTGAGGTGGTGGAGATGTGGTTTAGGATGAGACATGGCCCCTCCAGCAGTGGTTCCTACCTTGGTTCAGAGGATCCCAGAGCGAGTGGCTGAGGCTGGAACAGCTCTGCTGAGGGAGTGTGAGGTGAACAGCACCAGCTGGGAGCGTGGGCAGCCCAATCCTGGTTTTCCTGTGCCCATGACTCCTGTCCTGGTTTTCCTGGCTGTGTCACTCCTGTGCCCATGACTCCTGTCCCCCTTTCCCCACGCAGGCTGGCTGCATGTACGTGCACGGAGGGGTGGTCAACATCCACGAAAACAAACGGACTGGCTCCCTGTTCAAAATGTGGCTGGTGGTGCCCAGCCTGCTGGAACTGTGCTGGGAGAAGCTCCTGGGATCTTTCCCTCACCTCGCAACTCTCTCCAGATCCCAGCTCTTGCACCTCGGACTGACGCAGGGACTCGTTGAGCGACTAAAATGAGAACATCTCCCACTTCTGTCCGAGACTCACCACGCTGAAGAATTCCCCCCCTCCCACCCCCTATTTATGGATTCCATGGATGGTCTTGCTAAGAACGGAGAGGAACCTGCTCAAGGCCTTACTCAGCAAATACATGGATGCCTTTCGAGACATTGCTACTTTCAGTCATTGAAAAAAAATCCCCTTTTTATTTATGGAGCTCTAAGTTACACCGTTAGTCAAAAGTATTTCCTGAGACTAAGCAGCCAACCACCAACCTGGCCATCAGCACATGCTTGCAAATTAATTGGGGAGCTTAATGAGTTACTGAATGTCTGAGCCTGTGCTCACTCATGGCACCTTCACCTCGATATGGTCACCATCGTCTCCAGCGAGGAACATTTGATGCAGAACAACCACCAAGCTGCTCTTTGGCTTTGGATTCCCCATCCCTCCCCACCCAGCTGAGCTCCCCCTCTCCAAACCCAGCACCTCCTTCAGCCCTGCATGAGTTCCCTGGGCATGTTCCCACCCCTGAGCTTCGGAGACGGCTGGGACGTCGCCCGGGGCGGCCGGCGAAGCTTCCCTGGTGCAGTGTCTGTGTCCTCCCCTTTTCATATTGAAAGGTTTGCTTGGAAGGCTGGGAAAAAGTTGCCACTTAAGGGACTACTGTGTAGTTTACTGGGTGGGGGGAGGGAAAAGGTTTTCCTGGAGTTTTTTTTTTTTAACCTTTTCTGCTCACTTTGCACCCGGAACAAGCTACAGCAAAAACTCACCCCCTAGATTTCAGAGCTCTTTGAACCTGCTCATCCATCCATGCCCTGGTTCTCAGCAGCCCCCAGCTTTTGGTTTTCCTTCCTCCCACCTATCCCAAATTGGCCTTTTTCTTGTTGCTTCACGTTGCCCTGGGGGTGGGAGATGTGATTTAAAGCCAGTGTGGGGAGTGGCTTGGTGGATGGCTCAGCCCAGGAAATACAGCATCCCAAACCGGGGAGAGGGAACCCCTCTCGCTCCTGCTGGGAACAGGGATTGTCTCTGCACAGGAAGGGGAGGCTCTGCTCCTCTTGTGCTCTCCACACTGGATTTGTTTAAGTGGCCACCGGACCTGGAGCAGCTCCAGGCATGAGGTTTGTGCAAATTCCTTTTCAGTTGGAGCCCATTTTTAAGTGCCTTTTGTTTTTAAGATCAGCTTTTCCCAATGCTTTCCTCTTCATCAAAGGCAGAGGTTACACTCTGGGGTTTTATTTCTTTTTAAGAGATTGCATTTATGTTTGAATAAAGCATAGCATTGTCTTCATGTTGTTAATCCAAAGGTACTGCCTGCTGCAGTCACTGCCCCCACTTAGAGAACCCACCCTTTATCCCAAAATTAAGCTTTTCTGGACTTGGGAATGCATTTTCCTCTTTCTCCAGCCTCAGTTGCTGCTTTTTTTTCTCCAAGGCTTAGAAAAACAAAGGCTGGGCATCACAGCTGAGGTGTTCTCCTGTGCTTTGGACCACAGGAACTGGTGGGAGCTGCTTGAAGCTCTGTTGTCTCCATCCCCTGCACTGCACCTTGGCAGGAATTGTGCATTTCAGCCCCTTCCCAGCTTCCCTGGCTGCTGCATCCAGGCTCTGCTGGCAGCGGTGGGCTGGGGAGGGGTTCTCTGCTCTCCTGCTCTGGCTCACAGGGACCTGCAGGACCATTTCTCCAGCTCCTCCTTCCATCCCAAACCCCCAGGCTGAATATCCACACTTCCATCTTTGCCTTCTGGGGCAGCCTGGTCATCCCTGGGCTGGTTTTTCCCTCACCTGCTTTAAAGAGCATCTCCCCTCATCCCCAAGGTGATACTGGAGCCATCCAAGCCTGGATCTCTGAATAAGCACATTCCTTAGGCTCTTAGGTTTGCCTTACTTTGGAAATCTCTGAGGTTGTCACAGAGCCTCTCTCGATGATTTTGGAGCAGTCTTGGGAAGCTGGAGAGGTCCAAGCTGGCTGGAAGCTGGTCCTGATTTTCAAAGGAGGACCCTGGAAACCACAGGGCTGTCAGTCTCACTCAGTGCCTGGTAAAATCCTGGAAAAGATCATTCTGGGAGGTTTTAAAAAACCCCCAGAGGACAACACAGACATCGGTCACAGGCAGCACAGCTTCAGGAGGAGGAAGTCCTGCTTGGCCACCCTGATTTCCTTCTACAACAGCACAACCCACCTGGATGATCCAGGAAATTCCAGGAGACAGAATCTTCAGGCTTCAGCAAAGTGCATCCAGGACAGTCTGGGAAAGGAGAGGCTGGGGAGCTGCTCTGGGAAGGGACCTGGGGGTGCTTCTTGGTGGAAAGTTGGATCTGAGTCTGGCAGCCAGGAGGGACATCCCTGTCCTGGGGACATCGGGGACAGCAGCAAGGGAGGGGATTGTGCTGGCACTGCCCAGGCTCCCCAGGGAATGGACACAGCCCGAGGCTGCCAGAGCTCGAGGAGTTCCTGGGGACAGGCTGGGATGGCTGAGGTGGCCTGGGCAGGGCCAGGAGCTGGATTTGACCCTGTGGATCCCTCCACCCCCAGCCCACAGCAGCTGGGGTAACATCACCAAGGAAACCACAAAGGTCCAAGGACCTCACTTTTGCTGATGAAAGCAATACAAGCAATACAATCACCCATGTCAGGATTTCCAGGGGCCTTTCCCCTTCCATGACCTCCACTGGCTGCTGCATGACGGGCACAAAATCTTGGAGGCTGCTTTTCCTGAAAAAATGACTCGTTTTAAGCACTGAGCACACAGCTCCTGCTGAGGGGTGGCTTTAATTGCTGCTGTGGATGAAAAATTTCATTATAATTCCCTAAGGGAGAGGGAAAGGATCCAGCATCTGCAAGAACTGATGGAGAGGGGATAAGAGCATCCCCAGTGCTGCCTGGGATGGGGACAGGACATGAGGAGACAGGGAAAGGCAGCTCAGAACAGAATCCCGAAGCATCCCTCACCCCAGGAGGGATGGCTTTTGTTTAACCTCAGTGAGGTGATGGCGCTGAGCAGGTTCTCCTACAGCTCCTGCCCTCCCGCCCCTTTTCCATCCTTCCCTGTCCTGCCATCAGCTACTCACCCAGGAATGCTCCCAAATGTCCCAGACTGGACAGCAGGATTGTCTGTGCTGATGCCTCGCTAGGAAAACAGAAAAGCTTAATAAAGCAGCTTCATTAATCACTAACGAGCTGCTGCCTTCCCTGGAAGGGGGCAATCCCAGGCTGCTTCCTGCCTCACTCAGGGCTGTCCATCCTGTCAGAGTCCAGCATTCCTGTGGGAGCACTCCTGGTTCTGATGCTGAAGTACACCCCGATGGAGCAGGGCAGAGGGAAGGGGCACCGGAGCCTCCCTGCCTGTGTTAATGGATCTGTCAGTGTTTTGCTTTGGGGTTGTTTTTCTTTTTAGAGATAATGAATCAAACCAAGCCCCAGCTTCGTTCTCTCGCCGCATCCACCAGCATTGCCCTGTGCAGAGGGAGATGTCCCCAGCCTGCCACACCCTGTGGACAACACCAGGAGCATCCCTGACCCTTCTCAGGAGCCTGGTAAAGACCTCAAAACCAGGAGGATCCAGGACAGACAGACAAGAGCAGGCTGGAGATGAGCTGGAGCTTTGGGAGGGTCATGGAGAAAGCTGGAGCCCAGAGCCACCCCGCTGGCTGTGTCCCTGGGCTGAGCTGACAGAGGACAGGGAATGGTGGCCACAGAGGGGCCCAGGCTGGTGACTGAGGCTCGTTTAAGGAGGAACAAACTTGTTTCTGATTTGTACAAAACTGCTTTAATGACAAAACAGCTGAAAATACCTTAGGGTGCATTTCTGGTGCCATCAAACATCCATGTGCGATTCCCAGGCCTGGGAGGATGAGGGACTCCTCCGGCACCTTCTCCCAGTGCAACACATCCCCAGGGAGGGGTCTGTCCTCGAGACACACAAATCCCCTCCAAGACGCTCCACTAAGGACAATTTTCCTTCCAGCCACTGGGGTGTGGGCTGGAGGTCCCTCTGTGAAGTGCTCTGGCTTTGAGGCTCCTCGTTTCGGGAGCAATTCCATCCACCCTTCCCATCCCTGAAGCCCCACGGGGGGAGCCCAGCAGCAGCAGGAGCTTCAGGAAATGCAGCTTCCAGCCCGGAGCCAGCCCGGCCGAGTCCCTGAGACACTGGAAAAGGTCTTGACGGGCGCTGATCCCAACGAGGGGCTTGGAGAAAGGAGAATCCAAACCTCAGCAGCCGCTGGGCGAGGGGGCGAAGAAATACACAGCCAGGAGGATGAAGTAAACCATCACCAGCACCGTGCCTGGGGCAGACAGAGAGGAGGGGAGGGAGATGGGTTTAAGACCTGGTGTGGTCTGGATTAGCACCCTGTAGAGAACTTCGGTGGTTCCCTACAAAATGTCCATTAAAAGGGAGTTTAAACCCTTCTAAAGGGGGAAATGGGAGTGATCCCCCTTGGAGCTGCTGCAGGGGGGGCAGCCCCAAAATGGTCACCCAAGACCCCAGGGCTGGACCCAGGAGCCCCCCACCCCACACCCCAGGGAATGTAGGGATACTCCAAGTCCCACAGCAGCCCTGTGGGGGTGGCTACCTTGGAAATAGTCACATTTGCCATCCATGAAGATGTAGTTCATGAGCACCACGCTGAACATGCTGGCGTAGACGTGCAGGTCGCTGAAGACGAGGGTGAAGTTGGTCGGCTGCGAGGGAGAGGATTTGGGGTTTATGGCCAGCCAGGACAACCCCACCTGACTCTGTTTAGGGACTTTGTGTCACCCCTTAAACCCTCTCTGCCACATGTCCCCAGCGTGGGGACAGCACCAGGAGACATTTGACCCCACTTGCCCCGCACTGAGCAGAGGGGAGACACCGGGAGTGGCAGCTGTGTCCTGTCCTGGGGCTACTCACGTAGAAGATGGTGAAGAGCACCAGGATGGGGATCTGGAGCATGCAGACCTGCACTGCAATGCAGTTCCCGATCTCGATGCTGCGGACGAAGGACAACTTAGGAGCTGCCAAGCACCAGGTCTCTGGCAGCCCTTGGGGTGAGAGAATCCCAAACCACGGAGCCCATCCCAGTTCTGACACCATTTTTTGGGTGACTTAAGTCCCCGTGAGGACAAGCTGACAGGGATCTGACCCACCAGTGGCTGAGCAGCCCATGGTGGGCACCAAGGCACAGTGATGGGACTGGGACAGGGACCACCCCAAAACCCATCCTTGGAGCCATCTCACCTGAGGCTCAGGTTGTTCTGCAGGGCAAACTGGATGCCATTGACAATCTCTGGCAGCTCGGGCACCATTGCCAGCACAGTGACACCGATGAAGTACTGCGGGGGAGAGGTGACATCAGCCTGGGCCTGAGCACATCCAAGCCCCGGCCGACAGTGCAGAGCAGCTCAGCATCTTTCCCCACTGCTTTTGGGGCTCCAGCTGCAGCCAGGGCAGGTCCCCATGCCTGGAGGGCACCTTTTGGACCCAGCTCACCTGTGAGATGGTGGAGTTGGTGAGGATGGGGCTGATGTGCTCCGTGGCCAGGTCGGCACAGGCCGACATGCAGAGGGTGGAGAGCAGGAGGATGACCAGGGCCCGCCAGCGGGACCAGTGGACCACGGCGCTGTGGTGGTGGCCAGGCACTGGGGATAGAGCAGAGACGTGTGGGACACCCCAGAGCAGCAACAGGAGCCAGCCCCGCAGCCAGGACATTCGGGGACACTCACTGTGACAGTCGCTGATGTGGATGTCGTAGATGTGCGTGTGCGTTTTGAGGGTGAAGAAGAGCCCGATGAGGTAGGCAGCAGGGAGCAGGATGGACACCGTGTACACCAGGGGTCTGCAGGACACAGGTGACACTGTCAGTGCCACCAGGGTCTGCTCTGGAGACCCCAGGGGGAGGAAATAGGGTGCTGGCTCATTGGGGTGGAGAGAGGACCTGGAACATGACAGAACCCAGGAGGTGCCACCCCACTGTGGGGACAGCCCCGTCCCCATCCCACAGACACTCACTGGACGTGGCTGTAGTAGAGGGTGCCGTTGTTGTCCATCTGCAGAGAGAGCAGCTGTCAGCAGCGATACAGGGGACAAGGGACAGCCCCGCCACCACCACCCAGCACAACAGCCAGGGGGGCTTGGAGCATCCCCGACCCCAGACTCCCCCTGCTGGGGGTCCAGGTCCCCGCTCACCAGGTCGAAGTGACAGTTGTGGCAGAGGTAGTGGCCCAGCGGGTTCTGGGTGACGTTGTGGCACTCGCCACAGACCAGCTTCCCGTACACCTTGGAGAAGAGCGTCGGGGCAAAGACACCTGTGAGGACAGAGGGACATGGGCTGGGTGCCCACCCTGTAGGACCCCCCAGATCTGGGGACACCCCTGTCCACAACTCACCTCCCACAGAGAGGAAGAGCAGGGCCGAGCTGACGCCGGCGGAGCGGCTGTTGAACCGCTGCTCCTGGTGCCGGATGCCCCCGATCACCATGCACAGACCCTTGGGGATGGAGAAAAACCCCCCAAAAAATCCCCATCAGCGCTTTGCTCACAGCACCCTCCCAGCCCTCAGTGCCACCCATCTCACCGGGACAAAGAGGACACAGCCCACCAGTGTCCCCGTCAAGGCCGACTTGACCACCTCGGCGTAGCAGCGATTGCCCTCGCGCGAGCCCTTGATGAGGGCGGTGATGTAGAAGGTGAGCTCGGTGATGGAGCCGAAGGTGGCGTTCACCACCGCCCCCACCGCGAAGTTGCTCTGGGCTGAGATGCTGGAGGAGGAGCAAAAGGGTGTCACAGCAGGGTTGGAGCGTCCCCACCTTGCCCCCAAACGTCCCCTGTCGCTGCTAACCTGGCAATGGCCATGCCGATGTAGTAGGAGAGGGGCATGATGGAGAGCAGGGCCAGGGTGAACTTGACGGCGGAGCTGGTCAGGCGGTTGGGGCTGTCCGCGTAGCCCAGCACCAGCGTCACCAGCACCAGTGGCAGCAGGTCTGGGGTGGCCAGTCAAGGACACAACAGGGGTGTGGGATTTGGGGTCACTCCCCACCCTTCCCAGCCCAGCTCCCAAAGGATACTGACAGCGAAGACGTTGATGCCGTGCACGGCGTATTTGTAGTAGTAGGGGTTGGCGGCGCGGTAGCAGCAGAGGATCACCTCCCCCTCCAGCGGCACCTCTGTCTGCAGAGGGACAAGAGGATCACCCCCCACGCCAAAATCCTCCTGGAGCGGGGTGTGGGACCCTCGCCCTGCCCAGAGTCACCCACCATCCTCAGGCGCCGGACGAGCACGCGCTCCGGGGGCAGCAGCAGGACCCGGGAGGTGGCGCGGGCGCTCAGCTTGGCCACGGGGATGAGGACGATGAGGAGCCAGGCGGTGACGCACACGAGCCCGTGGGCCAGCGCCAGCACTGGGTAGCCCAGGCACAGCCACGCCGCGGTGCCGGCACGGTGCTGCGAATGGGAGGTCACCTTCAGGTATTGACCCCAAAACACCCACCCCAGGGGAGGGGAGGTGCCCATGAGCATGTCCCCACCACGCTGGGGGCTCCAGGGGTGTCACCGTGTCCGGCGTGGGGCTCACCCAGTATCCCGTGCCTGCCCAGCACTGCGGGCGCCAGCGGTGCGGGGTGGGACCCCCGAGCAGGGCTGAGCTCTCCCCCGCGCCGGCCTCACACGCCTGGTGGGATTTGGGGACCTGGGGAGAGGGGGGATGTCAGGGTGTGCACAGGGCACCCCAAGCAGCCCCCAGGGCATTCCCAAGGCACCCTTACCTCCACTTTCTGGATCACTTTGCCAAAGGGCCAGAGGAAATACCCGGCCAGGTCCCAGCAGAGCCGCCCTGCGGGGACATGACTGTCAGTGTCCCTTCCAGCTGCAGGGACATTCCTTGGAGAAGGGACCCAGGAGACCCCAACACCCATCGGTGCTGCTCTGAGCTCATCCAGCCCTCACACGGGGGTCCCAAATTTGGGACTCACCATAAGGAGCCCCCATGATGGTGACGAACATCACGGCAGCCACAAGGACGTAGAGGAGCGAGAGCCACCAGCCGAAGAGCAGCAGGTAAAGGACGTTCCCACACGTCAGCATGGACCCTGGGGGAGGGAAGGCACCAGCTGGGACCATTGTCACTTGCACTGCCACCACCCGGGGCTGTCCCCAAGCCCACCCACCTCCAGAGCCTCGGATGACGTTGAGGTCGGAGTAGAGCTCCTTGACGATCTCCGATCGGTCCTCCCAGGGCCGCGCCGTCACGTGGCTCTTCCATTTCTTGAAGCCAAACTGCAGAGAGACAGGGTTTTTCATGGGATGAGTGAAGGGGAAGAAAAACAAACCCCATTACAGCCCTCCAGGAGCATCCCTGGGTGCCCCCACCCACCTTGTAGTTGTTGGAGAGCTTGTTGGCCTCCACAGCGTTCTCGGCCGTCAGGGTGGTTTTCACCACGCAGCTCTCGCACACCTCCTCCGAGTGCTGCTGGCAGCAGGACGGGGTGGACACGGCTGTGGGGGACACAGGGGGTCACAGCGGCTGGGGGACCCCCCAGTGCCCCGTGTCCAGCCCATCCCCCAGCCGGCCTACCTGCGGGGACACGGGGCCGGTGCAGGTGGCAGCCCAGCTCCCCCACGTCCCCCTGCCAGTTGTTGATGGTAACGCAGTGCCGGTCGCAGAGGGAGCCCCGGCGGGGGCCGTCGCTGTCACCGCGGGAATCCGGGACCTTGGGAACATCTGCGGGAGCTGTGGGAGTCACCCTGGGGCCCCATCCCCACACCCTGCCCGGGCTCAGCAGCACGGGACAGCCGAGCGCTGCCGTGGGGGGCTGGCACCTGTATCCCCAAACCCCGCAGGGGGAACACGGAGCTCCCAGGGTGGTACCCAGGGGATGCTCGGGAGTGGGAACCCCCCCGGTGCCCGGGACACGGTGGGGAAATCCCGCTGGGTGTCCGGTGTGTGGGTCCGGAGGGGTGACCCGGTGGTGCCCGGGGAGGGGGATCCCCTCTGGCGCCCGGGGACCCCCGCAGCTCACCGGGTGTGTCCTGCGCGCAGCAGCGGCGGCGGCGCCCGGGCTCAGCCTCAGTGGCCATGGCGAGAGCGGCGGGCCCGGAGCAGGTGGTCCCGGTCCGGCCCGGCCCGCCGGAATTTAACGGGCGGGGCCGGACATGCGCGCCCCCGGGAGCCGCCCCCATCCCGGCGGGAGGGGCGGGGCCGCCCCCGCCGCGGCTGGGACGCACCTGCGACCGGTGCGCGGGGCGGGAGCGGCGGGAATAGGGGGGATCGGGATGAGCGGGAACCACGGTGCGGGGTGGTCCGGGGTCCACGGGTGAGAGGGTGCAGAGACTGGGGTGCGCGGGGACCACGGTGCGCGGTGTAACGGGGTGCGCAGGCATCGAGATGCGCGGGGACCACGGTGCGCGG
>VZTJ01001235.1:1374-19718 GCA_013397795.1 Orthonyx spaldingii
TCTCGCTGTCGCCGCCCGGTGGCCGCTCCGCGCTCCTGCAGCCCCGACGGCGCGGCCGCGGCTCCCCCCGACCCCAAACCGGCCGAAACCGCCCCAAAAAACGCCCCCGAGTGTGCCCCGGGCCACTGCGGTGCCCCCACGTGTCCCCACCAGCAGCTCACCCGCTGCCCCACCCGGGAGGGGTGACAGTCCCACGCTGTCCCGAGTCCAGACGGTGTCACCTCCATCCGGTGCCACCCACACCCTGAACCCCGGGGACACCCAGGGGTGTCTGTGGGACAAAGGGACACCGAGGGTGTCCCCAGCCCGCACCCCCCCAAAGCAAAGGGCAGCAGCCAACGGCTCCTGGGTAATATTTTAATGTTATATTTGCAGCATAAATAAAAGGCACGTTACATGTTTGGTATAACACGGCCGAGGGCTGGGGGGAGGCGGGGACGCGGCCCCCGAGTGCCCCCGCGGCCCCGGGCCCCCGCGGGGGCTGTGAGGACCCGCTCACAGGAGCCCGGGCGGGGCTGGGGTCCCTCGGGGGCTGCGGGGTCGGGGTCAGACCCGCGGCGGCGGCCGATCTACGATATATGGGTGTATACGCGTCGATATGGACTGATAAGATACTACACAGGTACTGGGGGGTCCTTTTTTGGCTTCTTCCATTATTGATCGTCAAAGCTCGTGGCACAAAGCAGCTGGGGGGTGGGGGGCACGCCCAGGACCCTCCTCCCGCGTCCCTCCAGCACCTCCCGGGCTCGTTTTGGGGCCCGACCGGTGGAACTGAGCAGGAACGGGTCCACGAGTCCCAAAACAACACATTTCCCACCTGAGCCAAAGAATTCCGGATAAAAGTCCAGTCTGGGGGGGGAAAGCGGCGCCAACCCTTCCCACCCTGCTCAGTCCTGAGGGGTTTGGAGGCTGGAAAGGGAGGAAGAGGAGGGAAGGAGCAGTTGCTCCCCATCGTGGGGGTCCCTGGCTTGCAGCCACTTGTTCCTATTTGATGTCACCGTTCTGATGAAATCCGTAACCCCAATCCCACCAGCTGATCCCGCTCCCCGTTCCCCCAGCCCGACCCTACAGGAGCCTTTCCAACCCCACAGGGCTCCGGTGGGGACCCCCTGTATTTCCCCCATTTCAGGGCTGGAGGTGCCGGCGATCCCAGCGCGGCCGGGATGAGACTGAGGAGGGGACGGGAGGAAGGCTCGGGGCTCCCTCGGGGCTGGCAGAGCAAAGTGCAGGTGCCCGGCGCTGCCGAGCGGGGCCAGGGGCTGCCACCCCCGGGGAGCCTCGGAAAAGCGGGAGAAGAACCTTGGAAAAGCAGGAGAAACCACCATGGAGCAGAAACCAGAGGGTTTTGCCCCAAAAGTGGTCACAAAGTGAGGAGCGGCTGCTTTTGGGGTAAAACACACCTGAAACGGGCACGGGAAGCCCCAACCCTGCGAGTGAAGCAACAACGGATCCAGGTCCGGCTGAGCCCGGGCTCAGCTCCGAGTCTGGAGCTTTCCTGCCGCGTTTTCCCGGATTTGCAGGATTTTCAAGGCACTGGCGATGGGGGCTGTGGGAACGGGGAGCTGCGGGGCGCAGAGGGACGGGGAGAAAAGCTGCTCCTGCACCCCCATCCCGAGGGGCCGCGAGGATTCCGGGAAGAGCAGCGAGGCAGGAAAACCCCCCCGCACAAACCCAGCCCCTTCCACCCCCCGAGGGTCAAACGAGGGGCTGGGGAAGCTGCTGCCCTCAATCCAAACGCTATCCTGGATCTTCCGCCTTTCCATCCTTCGCTCGTTCCTGGTTTTCCCAGCGAAGCCCCCCCTGCCAGACCCCGCAGCAAATGGGGGACCAGCCCAGAGCTCAATTCCTCCTTCCCTTTCTCTTCCCACGGACGCTTTTCCTGGAGAGCCGGGATCTCCTGCACCTCCTGCAAACCCTGCAGGGATCCTGATCCCCCAGAACGGGCCTGGCCCCCTCACCCGGACCCTCCTGGCCACGTCCTGCAGCAGAAACACATCCCGGGTCAGGATAGGGAACGCTGGAAACAGCTGGGAATCCCCGGACTGTGCTTTAGGGGGGGCTTGGGGGGTTTTGCGGGATGTGTGGGATCCCAGCAAGAGATTCCCAAGGCTGGATGAGACCCCAAGCACGGAGAGGAGCTGGGATGAGCAAGAGGAAGAAGGGGAGTGCGGGAGCAGCAACACAAACCCACCCCAACCCCAACCCCGATCCCAGTCTCAATCCCAATCCCGATCCCAGCTGAGGAAGAGCTGTGAAACAGGCAGGGGGGAGAAGCCGGGTCCCATTGCTGGAAAATCCCAAATCTCTGGGCTTTCCCGCCCGTGCTGATCCCAGCCTCCTGCTCAGCCTTTGCTTTGGGTTCTGCTGTCCCTGGGGACTCTCCAAGCGCGGAGAAGCCAAACAAAATCACCTGGGCAAACCAACCTGGCTCCAAAGTGGCGACGTGCGACCTGAGGGGGGGAGGGCTGGGCTGAGGAGGGACCTGTGAGGGGCAGGAATTCCAGGGGCTGGAGCAGTTCCACGGAGCGGGACGAGATTCCTTCCAAATCCCAAAAACACGCGGCGACCCTGCCCGTTCCCCAACCACCGATGGCCACACACGAGCCCCGTGTCCACCCGGCAGGGAAAGGGACCCGACTCCAGGAGTTCCTCACTGTGAGGAGGGATCTGAGCCTGCCCATGGAGCCGGCAGCTCCGTGAATCCTTTCTTTGCTCCGGCTCCATCCCAACATCGCCGTGAGGGAGAGGCAAAACCCCGGGCACACCCCGACCCCATTCCCTGCTCCCTCCTGTCAGAACAGGCAACAATTCCACGATTTAAGGCCACCAATTTTAAGGTCACGGAGGTCAGGCGAGCGGGAGGCGATCCCGGGGCTGCAGGGCCGGGTTTGCTCCGGAGGGTGCCGGCTTTGGGGACTCACGTTGTCCCTGCGGCCGGGCCCCGCCCTGCGTCCCAGTCCCGGCCCCAGCGGCCCCACTCCCCTCGGGAGGACGGGAGCAGCCCCGGCCAGGCCGTACCTTTCCCGGGAGCAGCCCCTGGGTGCCAGGGACACCTCTGTGCCCCCCAAGCCCATGTTGTCCCCTCATCCCAGACACCGGGGCACAAACGCGGAGCGGCCCCGCTTCCCTTCGTGTCCAAAATCCATCACTGGGATCGGGGCAGGGAGCAGACCTCGATCCCTGGAACCCCAGAGCTCCGGGAGGCTCCCGGTGAAGGTGCAACGGTTCAGGGAGCGGGCGCGGGGCTGAGCGGAGGCCTGGGAGCAGCACAGGGACAGCGCAGGAGTGTCACAGCCGCCTGCCGAGGGGACAGGGCCGGGGCAGCGCCGCGGGGCTCCCCACGCACGGAGCTTTAGTGTTAAACCACACGGACCCCGGAACCCGCCCGTGCCGGGGGCTCCGCCGAGGGCCCCAGAGCTCCGTGGGCTGTGCAGTGGGAAAGCGCCAGAGCTGCCCTTAACTCAAAAAAAAAAAAAAGAATAAAACCCCAAAAAAAAGAAAGGAGAAATCCTGGCGGGCCCCCCGGGGCCGTGGTCAGTCCGTGCGGCCGCGGCGGGCGCTGCTGGGGCCCGGGGCCATCATCTGCCGGCAGACTGGGACTGTGGGGCCATGATGACGTGCGAGGCCACGGGCACGGCCAGCTCTGTCCTTTGCCCGGCCATCTGCGCCAGCACCGAGGTGGCCACGGCCTCGGCGGCCGAGCGCACGCTGAGCCCGTTGGGCGCGGCTGAGGCGGAGCTGTGCTGGATGACGGGCGCGGGCGAGCCCGTGGGCTCCGAGCTCTCCTTCGGGCTCTCTGCGCGCAGGGATGGCAAAGAGGAGAGCTGGGTCAGGGATGGGCTCGGGGCAAGGAGAAAAGGGTCAGGGATGGGCTCAGGGGAAGGAGAAAAGGGTCAGGGACGGGCTTGGGGCAAAGAGTGGCACCCACAGATGCCAGGAGGAAATTCCCTCCCGTGGAATTCCACGTGGGATGGGGTCACCTCCCCTTGAAACAGAAAAATTAAAGCAGGAGCTCGGATATTTCTTCCACATAAAACTCCTAAGACTGCAGAAAAAAAATCGGACTTGGGGTTTAACACCTCACTGGGCACTGGGAAATGGACTCAGGCTCGGTTTTCCTTCTGCCTTTCCCTGGGGAAACCTTGGCTTGGAGAAGGTCAAGCGGAGCAATATCCTCCTGTGGCATCCCAAAAACCAGGAGATTTACAAGGGATTGCAAATAAAGCACCCCGAGTGTCCGGGAGGCAGCTGCAATTCCAGCAGGGACCCTGGGGCTTTGTCACAGGACCTGCCTGGCCACAAATCTCGGCCATAAAAGGGGCAGAGGGGAGGGGGGCGAATCTCATTTTTAGTGTTCGGACGCGCGATGAATTCCTGCTGCTGTGGGGAGTAAGGGGAGGAATTGCGACCTTTGGGATGAGCAGGGAAAATCAGGGCTGGGCCGTGGGGGCAGCCAGGAGCTCCTCAGCCGGGCCCTGAGGCACTGCAGGGTGACAGTGGCTGTGCCAGGCCCTCCCAGCACGTCCCTGTGCCTCACCAGGCAGGGCAGAATTCCACAGACCTGGACATGGCATCAAGGCACAATCCCTGAGGACACCAGATTTTAATTTTTTAGATTTTTTTTTTCTTGCTATGTTTTTGCTGTTTCCCCTTCCCTTCTCTCCCAGCTCATCCATCCCTGCCTCTCCTCCCGTTTTTCCAAGGAACACTAGAGGACTCCAGCGTCCTCCCAAAGCCTCAGCAACAGCCTGGAATTGGTATTGCAGGGAGGACTGCAGGACCCAGATCGTGTTTTGCTCCTGGGTTGATTACAATGAAATAGGCAGCATTAAAAAAAAAAATGAAGGGAAGAAAAGAAGATAAAAAAGAGGGTTTTTTTTTTTTTTTGCTTCCAAGCCCAGCCAGCTCGATGGGAATTGCAGAGAATGAGCTATGGGGCCCTATGATGTCATCTGGAGAGTCTGGCCTTTCCTGGCTCTGCCTTTGCTGTGGAGCAGCAAATTCTGAGCTCCAAAGGGATTGTCAAGGGCTTGGCTGGCTGCCGGGAGCAGGGAGGGCTCCAGGGAAAGGGAGAGGTGGGTCCTGTCAAATAACCCACCCTGGAGAGGCAGAGGGACACAAACCCCCTGCCCTGGGTGCTGCCCCCACTGCCAGGTGTCACCCACCAGCTCCGAGGGACAATCTGGGGGATCCTCCTCAGCAGGAGATGGACAGCAATGTCCTCAGGTACGGGGGGGTTTCTGGGGTGTCCTGTGAGGGCCTTGTGGGGTTTCTGGGTGTCCTGTGAGGGCCCTGTGGGTCCCTCCCAGCCCAGGTGTTGTGCTCTCCCTGCTCTGTACCTGTGCAGTGCCCGGGAGGTGACAGGACACGGCTGAGGGGACAATTCCCTCCCTCCCCTCACCCCCAGAGCCACGCCAGGCCTCGGGGAGCAGCAGAAGCCACCACACCACTCACCCAGGTAGCCCTGGGTCTTCTTCTGCAGGGCGGTGACCGGACAGTCCTTGTGGGCCAGCAGCAGCTGCTTCAGCTGCGCCACCTCGTTCCTCAGCAGCGTCACCTCGTTCTGAGGGGACAGACACACGCCCGTCACCCACGGCACCCCCACACCCCGACCTCCAGCCCTGCCAGCTCCCAGTTCAGCGTCCGATCCCCACCTCAGGAGTGTCCCCCCGAGTTCCTGGGACTGGGGGGTTTGGGGAAGGGGTGGCAGCGCTCTCCTGTCACTGCCTGTGGTCACCGAGCTTCTCCTGGGCCCTGCTGCCACTGCCCCGTCCCAGGGACACGCGGGGTGCTGCTGGCTCCGGTGGGACGCAGCGAGTGCCCAGCCAGCCCAGCCCAGGCGGTGGGGACATCACTCTGTGAGCTCCCAGGAGCCGGGTTTGCTCCCCAGAAAACCCATCGATCATCTCTCTGAAATGTGTGGGGAAAGGCAGAGGAGGCCTTCTTCCCTTCGTTAACTGGCTTCCAGAACTGTGGGTTTTCTTCCCCTTGGGGCCCAGGCAGAGCTCCTCATCCGGAGGACAACGTGGGATAATTCCCCATCCGAGTGGGATCCGGCGGGGCCGTGCCGGGGCCGTGCCCAGCCCCGTCACACACTCACGCTCAGCTGGATGTTCTGGCTCGTCAGCTCCTCGGCTTTCTTCTCCAGGGAGGACACCCAGAGCTTGCGCTTCTGGCGGCAGCGCGAGGCGGCCGCGCGGTTCCGCTCCAGGAATCGCTGCCGCCGCTCGTCCGGGTCCTCGTCCGCCGCCCGCTTGCGGCGCCCGCCCGTGCTGGGCGTGGGCTGGGCTGGGGACACCTGGGCAGGGACAGGGGACAGGTCAGCAGCAGGGCAGGGGACACCTGGGCAGGGACAGGGGACAGGTCAGCAGCAGGACACAGCGGTGGCAGCGCAGAGCAGAGCTCAGTTCCACCACAAGGCACCACTGCCGCTCGGGGCAGGAGCCCCCGCAGCAAATCCTGGTTTCTAAGCAGGCAATTAGCTTTAAAAATTCATTTTTCCCTCAAAAGCTTCAGCCAAACAAGCTCGTGGAGGCGACAGGGACCAAGATTTTGTAGGGCCGCACATCTCCCGGTTTTATTTTGGGAGAACAAAGGAAAAGCAGCAAGGGCTGAGGGCAAAGCAGCTCCACCCCACAAATGGTGAGTGAGGGGCAGCCCCAGCTCCTCTCCAGCCCTCGCTGCCGGGCAGCAGACGGAGACGGAACCCTGGCAGCCCAGCCGAGGGCCGGAGCAGGTGGCCGTGCTGATGAAGGCTGGCACGGGGCTGCCTGGCAGCAGCCGGCCGAGCTGATTGCCTGAGAGGGGAGCGTTTAACCCCCGAACTGAGCAGCAAAAAGAGAGGCAAAATATTCCTTCCAAACCGCAGAGCTCGTCAGGCAGATGAACACGGGGCTGCCGTTTGTGTGTGGTGGGCTGGGAGTGCTGGAGCAGCACTGGAAAAACGAGGTTTTAACCCGTTCTGCGAAGCAGGAGGGAAGCTGGGAGGGAGGTTTGCCAAGCCCTGGAAGCCCCCAGCATGCCCAGCCCGGCCCGGGGGCGGCAGCAGCAGCAGCAGCAGCAGCAGCAGACCTGTGGCTGAGCCGGGGAAGGGGCGTCGGGGTGCTGGCCGAGGATCTGGCTCTGCTCCGGCCGCGCCGTCACCATGGTGCTGGCCGAGCCCACGGCCAGGCCGCTGCCGTTCAGCGAGGACGCCGCCAGGCTGGCCTTCAGCCTCTGCCAAGGGAGCAAAAGGGACATCAGAGGGGCTGGCAGGGCTCTCGGCAGCTCCTGGCACCCGCAGCCACCCCGCTGGCACCGGGCTCCTCGAGGCTGGCCAGAGCCGTGCCCAGCTGGGCTGCCCGAAGGGACACGGCAGTGTCCGGCCCGGCGGGCAGGTGGCACAGCCCAGAACTGCTGCTGTCACTGGCAGCAGCTCCCTGCCCAGCTGGCAGCTCCAGGGAGAGCCCAGGGACTGAGCAGGCTGCAGAGCCCAGCTGGCCCCGAGCGCCCGGAGGGATCCTGGGGGACAGGAAAAGACCCAAATGTGTCCTGCAAGTCCCTGCCTGGGGTAGGCAGACCCAGGTCGGCTGGTTTGGGCCTCACTTTACAACTTCTCTCCCCATTTTGAGGCTCTGATCTGCCCTGGAGTCCTGCAGACCCCAAACCAGGGCACGAGGGGAGCGGGGACAATGTGCCAGCAACACCGCAGGGGGAGGTGGGGGTGGAAACACCAAAAAAATGGGGAGTTTGTGGAATCACAGCCTCGCTGAGGCTGGGAAAGCCCTGAGATCATCGAGTCCATCCACTCCCCCAGCAGCACTGCGGCCACCGCTGAGCCGTGTCCCCGAGTGTCACATCCATCAGGGCTTGCTCTGCCCTCTGCCTGAACCGTGAGGAGCCACGAGGGGAACATTCCTTCTGCGAAGTCCCAGTCGAAGGACTCGACAGGAGAGCCATGCCCAGGATCTCTGAATCACAGCCCAGCCTCTCCTCCCTGGGCTCGGCCTGCCCCAATCCCAGCTCTGTCCCACCTCCCCTGCAGGAACCAGAGCCCCACGCCAGGCTGAGGACACAGCTCGGGCGCTCTGACGCTCCTGTGGCATCTCCAACATCCGCCCTCGGAGCGTTCCGGAGCAGCCCCGGCTCTTCGGGAAGGGGAAAAGCCTCAGCCAGGAGGTGCTGAAGGCTGAGGGATGGCCCCGAGGCCCTGAGCCCCTCCCTGCCACTCACCATTTTGGCTTCGGAGTGCACCGGGAGTCCTGAGGGCGACAGGGACCCGCTGCTGTTCACGGGAGGGCCGGGAATACCGGGAATGTTCGGCACCATGGACATGGGCCGGGCCAGCTGCGAGGGACAGAGGGACAGCAGGGTCAGGGACTGGAGCAGCTCTGCAGGAACTCCCTGACAGAGCAGGCTTGTACATTCTTCCCTCCCCTTCCCCTTCCCCTTCCCCTTCCCCTTCCCTCCCCTCCCTTCCCCGCCAGTACAAGCCATGGAAGAGAGGGGAGGCACCAAATCCCCCCTGGTTCTATGGCAAAGATGCCACTGTGTTCCCCCCTTCAGCTTTATCCCTCAAAAAAGGGATGGAAAACCGGAATTTGATTAATTTGGAGATGTTTATAAGCCCACCTTGGGTGGCAAAGCCCTACAAACTGGGAGGAAAGGGGTGAGGATGTTCCTGTGCCCACAGGCCGTGCTCTGAGCCAACATTCCTGTGCCTGAGGCAGCAGCTTTTGGCCATTTCTCCCTCAAAATCCCAAGGACAGGATGGTCAGGATTCCCAGGGCTGGGAATCAGGAGGGCTGGGAGCACCCAGCAGAGGCTGCAGCGACTGCCCCACAGCAATCCCATGTGTGAGGGGGCAGGAGGCTGCCCAGGGCTGGGCTGTGCCGTTCCCTGCCCGGGGCTGGGCTGTGCCATTCCCTGTCCAGGCTGGGCTGTGCCGTTCCCTGGCCGGAGGACTCTCCTGGCCGGCACAGCCGGACACGTTCCCTGCTCCCTGCAAGCTCCGCTGCTCTCGGCGCAGGCTGTTCCAAATGAAAGCAGCTAATCAGGGACCCTGCGGCTCTCGGCGGCCTCAGCCATCTGTCCGGGCACGCTTTCGGATTTTTCCAAACTTATTGCCCTCTGGTGTGATCCACACGGTACTGCTGCCCTGCCAGACCTGCCCCTCCTTCCCTCCTCCTCCTCCTGCAGCCTCATCTCGCTCGGAGGCGGAGAGGTTGCAGTGTTTGTTTGCGGGATGGCAGCGCCCGCGTGTGCCTGGCAGGGCACGGCCCGTTCCCTGCCCCGCGCCGGGAGCTCGGGAAGCTGCTCTCACCGAAATGACAGAAGGCATCTGCACGGGGGGGCCGGGGAGCACGGGCACGGCCTGGCCGTTGGCGAGCTGCACGACGAGCGGGAGGGAGCCGGTGGGAGACCTGCAGCAAGGAGCAAACAGTTCCTGCGTCATTGTCTGGCTCTGCGATGGCCCCGCAGCCCCCGGGACTGAATCCAGTTGGTGCATTTGGGTTTGTTTCCCCATTTCTGAGCGGGGTACGAAGCTCAGCCGGGTCAGACTGAGGGGGACGCGGTCCCTGCACACTTGAGGACGTGCCAGTGTCACACCGAGGTGCCCCTGCCTGCTCCAGCCCTGACCCTCCACACTCGGCAGGTTTGGATTTCCCAGGAGAGTGAAGGAAGAGCTGGAGCTGCTCGGCACAACAGGGAGGGGAAGGAAACAATCCCAGGCACAGGGGCTGAACTCCTGCTGCTGCTGCTGCTCCTCCATCCACGCCAGTGCCGTGGGGAACCGACTGGAGGCAGAGCCGAGCTGGGCAGAGCAGCCGGAGCTGCTGCGAGCACGGCTTTGGGGGAGGGAGAGCAAAATCAATCCCAATCAAACCCAATCAATCCCAATCAAACCCAATCAATCTGCTGCTGCCTCCTCTGCCAAGGCCGGGGAAGGAGCTGCAGGAGGCCGGGCTGCCCAGGGAAGGGGCTGGCTCCTTCCTTCATCTGCAGGGCCAAACCTGCACCTCCTGAGGGCTCAGGGTGATGTGATCCCTGATCCCTGCATCCTCAGGCCCCTTCCTTTCTGTTCAGGCCCTGGCAGCTCAGAACCGCAGCCTCTGGAGCCTCCACGGGCAACCAGGAGCAGGCCCTGCACCGTGCCAGGGCAAACAGCCCCCGAGGCAGGGCCAGCAGCTCAGAGGTGACACTTCAGAGGCACCAAACAGCTCCTGAGACAATCCCTGAGCCATTCCAGCTCCAGACAATTCCCCACTGCTCGCTGGGCTCTGCCAGGCGCCGCCAGCCAGCGCCGTGCCGAGTTCAGGGAGCACTTTCATCTCTCCCCACGGTGAGTTTTGCCTCGTTTCGCTGAGTTCTGCCTCGTTTCCTTACTCCAGGACAATTAATTCCTGCTTCCTGCACTCCCACCCCAGCGTGCTGCTGCAGACAGAGCCGTGAGGGGCCCGCGGCTCCTCCGTGGTTCTGGCGCTTCTGGCGCTCAGGGAATTCCTCCAGGGCTCCAGTTCCAGCCCCAGGACCGCTCCCTGCTCGTACTCACCCCAGCTGTCTGTTGGAGGGGGGGGCCTGGGTGATGACGGAGGTGGGGGACGGCAGCGTGGGGTGCAGGGGGTCGTAGCCCAGGTGCAGCGGCAGCGAGCCGGGGCGCACGATGGTGGGAGTGGGCGTGGAGAGGATCACAGGCTTGGAGGGGACTTCCTGCAGAGCAAAACACACGACAGGGGCTGCTGAGCACCAGCTCACCATCACCAGCATGACTTCTCCTCACGGAGGCTGAAAAAATTCGGGCATCTCTGTCACAGAAACTGAGGGGAGCTCATCACCCCATGGCACATGGGTTTGGAGGGGTGAAGCTCCAGCCCCTCAGTTTGGGGTGTTTTAGAGAGAGATGGAGCTCCAGCCCCTCAGTTTGGGGTGTTTTAGAGAGAGATGGAGCTCCAGCCCCTCAGCTCAGGGTGTTTTAGAGAGGGGTGAAGCTCCAGCCACTCTGCCCTTCCCTGATTTCCCTCTGATGCCGGTGCAGGGAGTAGGGCACAGGAATTCCCATTCCAGACAATCCCCCTCTTTGAATTTCAGGCTAGGAGATGTTCCTTGCTTGGAACAGCATTCCCAGGGGGAAGAGCAAGGCCTTGTGCACCAGCCAAACCCACCAGGAGACTTTAGGGCGGGAAAGGTGGATTTTAACCAAATGGGTCTGGTTTTTCTTTCTCAAACTAGGGGAAAACCAGACCCCGAAAAGCCCAGCTGGGGCCTTGGCCCCGCAGCTCGTTCCCCCACGGAACAGCGGCCGCAGCACCCCGCGAGCAGAGCCCACCTTGTCCCTGTGCTGGGGCGAGCGCGGGCGGGACGCGGGGCTGTCCGGCGGGGACGAGTCCACCTCCACCGGCTCCTCCTCCTTGATCCGGATGTCCGGGGTGGAGGGCAGGGACATGTCCAGGGCTCCGGAGCTCTGCGGGGAAAGCAGGCACGCACGGAAGGCACAATCAGCTCACGGCGCTCGCAAAACGTGCGGCTGCTCCCCGAGGAAGAGGCTCCGGCTCCCAGCTCTTGCCAAATTATTATTATTTATTTGTACTGAAGCAGCATCTGGGAGCCCGAGGCAGGGAGCGGGGCTGCTCCAGCCCGGCCAAACGGAGACGGAGGCCCGGGAACAACAGGCAGCCCCAGATGGCAGCAGTTTGTGGGTTCTCAGTAACACACACGACTTCTCCACGGGTTGTTATTACGATTTTTTGGTATAAAAAGGGCCCTGCTAAGGAGAACAGGTACCCAAGCCAAATGCCTGCGAGTTACAGGAGGCACTTTCATTCACAGAAGAGCTGTAAAACATTGTATAAATCAGCCTGAATTATTTTATTGCCCGATTATCAAAAGCAAACAAAGAGCCATGCAAGTTATTAAATATCTATGAGCGCCCCATTAAAATAAAACCCAACCATATGCCTGGACTTGGCCACTTGCCACCACCCTGGGATCCAGGAGTGCCACGTGCCCCAGTGGAACCAGTTAACGACCTGCAGGGGACGGGGAAAGGGCAGGGGGACAACGAGGCCAGGGGACAACTGAACTGAGGGGTCAATTGTCCCCTCCCCAGACCTGCAGGGAGGGAGGAGCCGGGAGAGAGCAGGGAAGGAGAGCGTGGCACAGCGAGGATGCTGCAGCACACCCTGCAAATCAGCCGGTCCCTCCTCCTGTCCAGGCAGGAGAAACTGTCCCTAAATCAGCCCTGACAGCTGCTTGTCCAGCCTGTTCTCCCTTCATCCTTCCCTGCTCCCTTCATCCTTCCCTGCTCCATCCATCCTTCCCTGCTCCCTTCATCCTTCCCTGCTCCATCCATCCTTCCCTGCTCCATCCATCCATCCCAGCTCTATCCATCCCTGCTCCATCCATCCCAGTTCCATCCATCCCAGCGCTCCCCTTCGCTGCCCGACCGCAGCCGCTCTGTCCTGGCATCGCCCCTAAACCTTCTCCTGCTACTCTGGGGAGGGAAAACTGCAGCAAAAGGGTAAATTCAGGCACTTAGGGATGGTTTGCAGCAGAGTGAGGTTCCAGTGCTCAGTTCAGGGTGTTTCGGGGGGGATGAAGCTCCAGCCGCTCAGTTCAGGGTGTTTCGGGGGGGATGAAGCTCCAGCCCCTCTGCCCTTCCCTGATTTCCCCCGGCGCGGGGTTCTGCCCGCGGTAGGTGCAGTAACAACCATTTACCTGCCCTTTTAAAGCAGAGACGCTGCTCCGGGAATTACAAAGGAGCCGGGATTAACATGCAGCAAAGTTTCAAACCGCTTAAAGCGCCTCCGGGGAAGCTCCCGCTGTGCCTGTGTTTTTAATTAACGGCGCTGGTGCGAGACCACCCTTGGAAAAGGGAGGACAAACACAAAGCTGGATGCTGGAAGCTCAGCCCCGGCCAGGGCCGGGCAGTGACCAGCTGAGCTCGCCCGGACAGGGGTTTGAGGAGGGATAATCCTTTCCCTAAGAGCCGACACCCCCCGAGCTCCATGCAAAAGGAACATTCAGGAATATTTCGGAATATTTCGGCTGAACCATCCTAGCGCCAGTCCCAGGAGAGCGGCCCCGGGCAGCACAGCCCAGGAGCTGGGTGGTCTCCCCGGGGCTGCTCGGCAGCTCCATGAGCGAGAATCCCCGGCGGCCGCTCCTTCTGCAGCTCCTTCCCTCTTCGCTGCCAGAACAAAGGGCAGGAGCCGCGAGCAGCCCGCCGCATACCAATGAGAGAGATCAATTTCGGTTTAAAGAGCCTGTTATTGGGGAGAGGGGGGGCCGCGGGTGGGAAGCCAGGTTTCAGTTTTAATTCTGAATTCCTCCGTTCCCCATCTCGGGAAGATTTACGCGGCTCGGCTCCCGCAGTTTATTTCCGAGCAGCGCCGCTGACTGCGAGCGTATGTAGGGACATACATCAATTTAGTAAATGTATGTGCCAGGCTGAGAGCCCAGCACGCATCTGCTGCTGCTCGGATCCCGGCAAGGGAAGGGGAGGGGCGCGGGGGGGTGGAAATGTCCTTAATTAGCTGCTTTCTGATGAGATCCCGTTGTCCTTCAGCCCCTGGCGCTCGCCGGGCTGCGGGGGCAGCGCGGATCGATGGCGCTGGCGGAGCAGAGAGCTCTTTGTTCGGAAAAGCCGCTCTTTTCCACCCAGCCGCTCGCTCCACACACGCTGCAAACGCCAAAGGTCTGCTCCTTTCCCCGTGACTGCCCCTCGAAGGCACCGTCCCTTCGGATCTCGGCTCTCGGAGGGGTTTTGCTCCCATCCCGAGCTCTCCCAGCGCCCTGCAGCTCCTTCCCGAGGTGTGAGGTATTTTGGGTACTCCCCCCACCTTTCTTTCCCCCCTTTTTTCGAAGTGAAAAGCCAAAGGAATAATAAACCATTAAATCTGCTCTCTGCAGGCCTCGGATCAGTGGGATCAGCAGCCAAAGGCACCCGAGTTACAAAAATAAAACCTCACACACGCCGGCAGATTCCACCCAAGGGCCTGTGCCTTTCACGGGGGCAGCCCCCAGTCCCTCCCAGTCCCCCCAGTTTGCTCCCAGTGCAGTCACAGCCTCTTGCCTTTTTCTCATCATCCTCAGCAGCTTTCTTGAACTCGTGCTCGAAGGAACTCGCCAGCTCGTTGAAGAGCCCAACCTCCTCACAGTTCTTCAGGAACCGAGTTGGGGTCGGAGTCTGATCTGGTTCGGGTTGGAACACCAAGAATTGATCAGGGAGAGGCCAAAAAACTGCATTTTCCCCACCCCAGTCCTTCACTGGGGAGCCCTGGGGGACGTGCGTGTCACCCTGGGGACAGCAAGTGACAGTTTGGAACGGGGACAATCATTTCTCGTTGGTTTTGTGTGTTTAAAGAAACGATCATTGGAGACAGAGGATTTCTGTGAACTCCGGGCTGTGGAATTCCCGTCCCTCCCACCCCGGGGCTCTGCCCCATCCTCAGCTGGACAAGGGGGGAAAATCGGGGGTTTGCTCTCGCTGAAACCTTGAAATCACGGAGCGATGAGAGGGGACAGCAGCTGATGGGAGCGACCCCGGGGCCGGGCAGAGCCTCCTCCCGCCAGCTCCAGTCCCGGCGGCTCCAGGGGAACGCTCCGAGCCGCGGCGTCCCCCGGGACCGCTCTCCACCCCATTAACACGGCCAGTCGTGATCTCTCTGGCCGACACCCAGCCCATAAAAGCGGGAGGAAACCTCCCTGCTCCAGCCAGCCTCCAATCCCGCCGGGAATCGCACCGAAGGATCCATCCCGCAGAGAAACCCCGGGGTTCTCCAGCACAAAGAGCATCCCTGGGATGATTTAGCCTGACCCGCACAAAGCAGCCTGACTCCAAACCCTCCCTCTGCTGGGTCTGCCGCCGAAGCGAAATCCCCCTCTGGGCACCCTTTGCTTCCCCCCAGATCCCAATCCATAAAACTCAGGAACTTCATCAACCGAATCTCTCCGCAGGAGGTTGTTTTTCCAGGGGTTTAACAGCTCTCAGGACTCTTCTGGGATCACTCCCCGTTCAGCAATGCCCTCCCAGGCTGCGCAGATTTCCACGGCGGCACAAACAAAGCCTGGAACCTCTGCGGTCCTGTCCTTGCCCCAGCCGCACCTCGGGAACGGCGGCGGCTCCTGCCGAGCCCCACAAACGCCCGTTCCCGTAAAAACCCCTCTCCCTGCTGCCACAGGAACGATTCTTCATCACCCTCAGCCACCTCAGCCAGGCCCTGCTCCGGCCACACGGCCTCGGGAGGCAGGGAGGGAGCAAGAAATCCCGGAGACAAAATGGTGGCTTAAAAAACCCCAGGACAGATGGAATTTCAGGCAATAACGGGCCTGGATCTCAGTGCTCAAAGCCAGCAGGGTTTTACAGCCCTCACACCCCCCTGTCTGTGTCAGACACGCTGGGCCTGCACTGCTTTGGGGTTTTTTTTAAACTAGTCCTGCCCTGGCCATGGATAAATTGACTTGTGGGGGGGTTTAGTGGGTCCTGAACTGGCCACGGATAAATTGGTTTTGTTTGGAGTTTTTTGGTGTTTTACCCCAGCATCAGCCCTGGGGAGCTGGGAGAGGGGCCAGACCTCGTTCTTCGTGTTCCTGACGTGTTTCCTCCCCTCCTGCTTTACCAGGGGGAGGAATTCTGGCTCTGGGAGCCTTTAGGATCAGGGGGACCGTGTGGGATTTCGGCCCCATTTCTGTCGCACAGCCCCAGGCGCCCGACCTGCCCCGAGCAGACCCAGCAGCACCGACCCTCCCGCGGTGCTCCCTGCCAGGAAAGGGCTGAATCGGAGCAGAAGGGACCCTCGGGAACCCGAGTTCCCGTCAGCTCCTGCTCCAGCTCCTGAGGCCGATCCTGCTGGGAGTGAATTCTCCCTCTGGGAGCAGCGTCCTGCCCTTCCCATCCTACCCACAGCCACAAACCCTCCAGAAACCACATGAATTCCCATTCCCTGCTTCAACACCGCTGGAGATAAACTGGGAGAAAGGTGCCAGGATCCTGCAGCACCTTCGTTTCCCCTAAAAAACCCTGAAGTCTCGGGGAAGCATTTTCCTCACGCTCAGCAACAGCCTCTTCACCCAGCAGCGACACAAAAAAATGGACGGGAGTGACTCTGGAACCTGCCAGACAAAAATCTGTGGGGTTGGTGTTTTTCCTCCCAGTTTCATAAAGGCTGTCAGAGCTCCTCGGTGGGGCTGTGCATCCCAGCCGAGCCGCTGCGCTCGCTGGGGCTTTAATTTATTAACTGCAGCTTCCTAAAAGCCCCGGAAAATTGACACCTGGGCTGAGAGGGGAAGCTGCTTTGTCAGGTTTGGTTCATCGTCCTCAAAGCACACGCAGAAATGTGAAAACCCTTCTGGCCATAAATCCTCCAGCCTTTAATAAAAAAGGGCGAGAGCTTTAAAAAAAAGAAAAAAAATTAAAAAACCCCCCAAACCCCACAAAACCTGATACTACCATAAAAAAAGAAAAAACTTGGAAGCCTCTGGCTTTCCTTTCCCCCTGATTAAATGCAGATCACAGGAGGTTTTATGGGCTTTGCAGTGCATCTGGTCCCTGGCATCAATCTCGCCGGGCGCTGGCCGGGCACATACCTGCGATGATGACGGAGTCGGTGCGAGCGGGGCCGAATTTCAATGTCATCTCGTGCTTGTGTTTATGAACCGCCAGGTGGTCCTCGTTTGTGAACCTCTGAAATGAAACAATTTAGAAAATGGGGAATAAATGCATTTTGTGTTTTACGGGGCCCGTCCTGCGGCGGGTTTGGGGGGGAGAAGCAGCTGGAACGTGGGGCCGGAGAGGGAAGGGGCTGTGGGAACTCGGGGTGCAACAGAAAAAGCCTTTAACGGGGGTTCTGGAGGGCGGGGGGTGAGGTTTTTGATAATCTGTGTTTTTAAGCGATGGAGCGAGGCGGCGGCTGCAGATGGAAATGCCGATCCGTGCTGCTCAGAATTCTAAATCCCAAAATTCCCACTTTATTGCTGGCTGAGGAAGAGGGGAATTAGGTGCAACTGGGGCAACTTTTCCTGCATGGGGCGAGGCAGAGCCGGCCCTGCCCGGCAATTCAGCTCTGCACTTGTACGGGGCGAGGTCACGCCGACCCCGACCCCGCGCGGGGTCTGCAGCTCTCCCGCCACCAAAACCCCACCTGCGGGGAGAACTGCGGGACAAACCCCGTCCTGCAGGGTTCGGGGAGGGTAAAAACCCCGCGCGAGGGCTCTGGGGCTGGCTCTGGGGATGGGAAAGGCAGACAAAGGAGGCAGGGAAGGGAGGGAGGGCTGAGGAGAGGGGGAGAGGCAGGGACGGGGTTAAAGCACGGCCCCATAAAGCCCGAGGATGGATTGCGTCTCTCCTAATAGACTGCGACAAACGGGGCCCAGGGCACGGCACCGCAGCATTTTTATGCATCCAGCAGCACCGGGCTGCTTCTAGAAAAACGCTGCAGCAGCAGCAGCAGCAGCAGCAGCAGCAGCGGCAGCAGCAGAGCATTCCTGCCCTTTTCCCCTTCCTTCCCTCCCTCTCCCAAGGATCCCAACCCAAACCCACCCAGAGCCACCTGTTCCTGTGGGGCTGCTCGGGCGTGACGCCCACTCCGCTCCCTCTCCCAGGTTTATTTATGGCTCTGCTGTTTTAGCAAATAAATCTGTGTTTTCCGAGCGGAGCAGAGGCAGGGGACGATCCCTCGGTGCCGGGGACGATCCCTCGGTGCTGGGGACACCAAGACACGAGGCCCATCTACCCCAGCCCCTCGTCCCCTCGGCTCAAGGACAAGGGGGTTACACAAAATGACCTTCAAAGCACTGCTCGAAAGGTGCCTTGGCAGTCACTCGTAATCTGGGCTCAAATTTAAAGAAATCAGAGCTGGTGGGAGAAAAGCCAAGAGGTTTTTGCCTGTGGAACTCCAGGAACAGACAAGCTCTGAATTTCCCAGCGCCGCTCCGTAACTAAACCTTAAATAAACCCCAAATAAAATTTCTCGACGGTTCGGCCAAAATCTGCCTGATCTGGGCTTTTTTCCTCCCCGCAGCTTCTGATGCCTCCGTTCTGCTCCAGCCTCCCTGCAAACCCTTTTTTTCCAAGGAGCTTTCACAAACCCCGGCGACCCCGAAACGCTGCCGAACAAAGGAAAAGCGAGCGAGGGAGAATCGGCGGCGCCGGTTCCGCAGCGCCCTGGAAAGTGCCAGGGAAGGGACACCCACATCTTTCCATGGTTTTGGCCCCAAAATCCCAGTTTTTATGGAATTTGTCTGCGCGTGGCGGGGCGTCGGTGGGATGGGGTGAACCGAGGGAAATAAACCCGGTTTTTATGCAGAGCAGCGGGGTTGGGATGAATATTTAGCAGGCGGGTGGCTTCGGAAAACCTGAACACAGAATT
>VZTJ01001235.1:23047-36366 GCA_013397795.1 Orthonyx spaldingii
GGGGGGGAGGAGGAATAAGAATAATAATCAGCCCTGGGTGAGGAATCCCCTGCCCAGCAGCCCCACAGAACATCGTGCAAAACACAAAAATTGGGGGTTTCCTCCCTTTGTGCTTGTTTTCTCAGACATTTTTTTTCTTTTTGCAGGATACTCCCCAAACTTCCCCGCAATTTACACAAAGAGTTAAGCGGGTTCTGGAGCCCATCCCACCCCAATCCTCCTTGGCCAGAAGGGCAGAGCGTTTAACTGGGAGTAGGTAAATAATTTAATTTACATTTCTATGGCTTCGCTTATCCCAAAGGGCTTCTCAGGCACGTGCCCCTCCTGGAATGCAGGTGTTTGGGCAGGGGGGGCAGGAACCATCTGGCTGCCTACGTGAGGAGCCAAGGACGTCCGGGGCAAAACCCTCCAGAAACTCCTCGTTCCACGACCTTTTTTTCATTTTTTCCTTGAATTTCAGCAAAATCTCCCCGAAATGGGAGCAGACAGGAACACCACGGGGCAGAGCTGGGAGAGAAATGCCAGGAATGGGGTTGTCCCGGTGGGATTTAACCCGGGGTGTTGGGCACCGCTCACCGCCAAACCCAAGGGATCTCCCGAGGTCGGGAGGGAAGGAGGGGATGGAGGAGTTGGGAACAGCGCCGGGGTTCGCCCTGGGCACACCTGGGGTCTCAGCCCGGGAGCCCCGGGGCCTTGCAGGAACTGGAATTCCAGCTGGAATTCCCTCCGGGGCTGGAATTGCAGGGATACAAACCTAACCTGGCTCCTAAAGCTCCACCGCGTGCGAGCAGGGAGGACACGGCTCGAGGGGGACGGAGCCCATCCCGGGGAGCGGATCCCCAAAACCCAGCGGGGTAAAGGCCCGGGGATCCCGGGAATGCAGCGATCCCGGGAACGCGGCGATCCCGGGAATGCAGCGATCCCCGCCTTCCACACGGTGGAGCTTTCTGAGTCCCGCTCTCGCTTCGATCCGAGCGCGGGTGATTAAAAGCCGCGTATTAATTACCGCTGCCACAGGAATTAAGGGGAGAGGCCCCGCGGTAATTAACGGGGTGAGCGAGGGGGCGGAGCGGCCGCGGGAGCGTCAGCGGCTCCAGGGCCGAGCCCGGCGCATCCCCCGGGGCCGCGGCGCTCGGGATGTGAATCATCCTCGCAGCCCCGGCTCGGCTCCCAGCAGCGCCACAGCTCCTCGGCGTGACCTTGGGCGAGCCATCAATCCTCGCCGGCCCGCGGCAGACAGCGCCAATAAACCGGGAAAGGGCTCCATCCTTCACGGGGGCGCGGGAGCGGCTCCGGAGCCGGGCGGGCAGCGCCGCGCCGAGAACCAAAGGCATTAACAAAGGCAGTTACGGCCTTTCCCCCACGTCTTTCACCGCGAGCTCGGCGTCCTCCTCCCGCCTCAAAGGCTGGGAACGCGGACCGAGGAGAAGGCGCCGGGAGCTGGGGATGAGTGGAATTCCTGCCCTGCCCTACGGGGCCGAGCGGGCCGGGGAAGTCGCATTGTGTTAGGAAAATCAGGAATTATTGGGAATTCTGCAGCTGCTGGTGGGTTTTCAGGGGGCGCTGCTCATGTGGGGAGAGAATCGTGAGCCCCCGGGGCTGCTGGTAGAAAAGAAAGGGTAAAAAAAAGAGAAAAAAGTAAAAATAAATCAAATCCCCCTGCAAGGCTTCAGCTCTTCCTGCCGTCCCCTGCAGCCTCTGCTGCTCGCTCAGGGTCACCCTCCCGTCCTGGACACCCGACAGCTCCTGAAGGAATCACCCAGGAGCTTCTCCCAAAGTCTTCTTCCCCAGCAAACAAACAGCTTGGAGGATTTACAGAGTGCAAGGAGGAGAATAACAGGAAACTCCGTCCCTGCATGGCCCAAGAATGGATGTGTAAAAATAATTAAATTCGAACTGGAGCCGATTAATTTGCCGCGTCTCCATGCCCTGGAGGCTGCGCAGGGATCGGAAAACGCCTCTGGAGAGGGGCCAAGGCCGGGACAGGCTCTGGCAGCAGGTGGGAGCCTGGGGCGAGCTGCTCCCATCCCCTGCTCCCTACCAGGAGTCAGGAATCCCATCCCAGCGCCCGGAACTCACCGGGAATTCAGGGTGAGGGCACAGCACTGCGGCCCCCGGGGCACCTGAGCCGTGGGCAGGGAAAGAACAAAAGGGAAACTGAGGCAGAACGGAGCCAAAGGCTGGGTTTGGGACGCCTCTCGTGGGTTTGGCATCCCAGTGCAGTGTGACGGGACGAGGGGCTGGGGCGGTGCAGTGGGGGCAGACCCAGCCCGTGTTTACCCCGGGAAGAGCCCGAGGGGCTCCAGCCGCTCCCTCGGCTCCGATCCAACCCTTCCCGGCCATTCCCAGCCCCGTTCCCGGCCCCGTTCCCTGGCGCTGACGGAGGGGAGGTTCAGATGGTGGCTGTGCCCTCGGAAGAGGCCTCGCACCACCCCCCCTCCACTCACCATTGTCTCAGAGCTCCCCGAAAAACGACCCCAAAACAAATCCCAAAACAAAAGTCGGCTCCGACGGGAGCCGGATCTGCCCGTGCCGGGCTGGAAGCGCCAGCGTGACTCAGCCTTGACCTTGGAACGCCACCACAATCACACAGAGGATGCCACGGCCCCATTCAGCTTTTTAAGGCCCTGGAATGGTGATTTCCTTCAATTCAGTGCAATATTGGGAATGCGCCCACCCATTCATGGAGTGCGAGCCTCTGCTGATGGCTTTATCGCCTGGAAAAGGGTTTTTTGTGGATTTATCTCCCGGGGAAGCTCCAGCAGCAGCAGCAGCTGCCTGGGAAGGGCAGCAGGTCAAATGCAAAGAGAATTCAAGTCACTCCGAGGTTTTCGGGGTTTGTCCCTTTAATGGTGGCACTGAGGGGAAAAGCTGCAGGGAAGTGGAAAAACGGATCCTGGGGTGCCTGGGCACGGCCTAAAAACAGCCTGAAAATGGGGAGAGGGAATTCCTGAAGACTGGGAAATCCTCAGGGGGAGCGGGACAAGAAACGGGGCAAACTGAGATTTGTGGATCCTTGGGAACCACGGGGATATTTTGGAAAAGAGCTGCAGAAATGCCGGGGGGGATTCAGGGCTGCCCGGGGAAGCTGCGGATGTTTCATTTCACTCCTGGAAGTGCCCCAGGAGCCCCCTGGGGCAGCGGGAGGTGTCCCTGCCCAGGAGTGGGTCCTGCCCTCCTCACCCATCCCTGCTTATGGAGCTCCAGAGCTTTCCCACAGCTCCATTCCCACCCCGCAGCTCCCTTCGTTTTCTTTATTCCAGCACCAAAGCACCAACAGTTCTGCAGCAGTGCCATCCTCAATCCATCTACAAAACCTCCTTTTTGTGCCTCTCCCCGGAGATTTTGGCCAACCTGCAGCTCCCTTCCCTCTTCCCCTGTGCCTGCTTCCACATCCAGCCGCATTCCCGACTCCTGCCTGTGCCCAGCCGTCAGCACTGCGGTAATTAAAGCTTTTAAAAAAAGGAGAGGAGCAGCAGCAGCAGCAGCAGAAAAAAATCGGCGTTTGCCTCTTTTTGCCTCTCGGAAGAGCCACCTGTTTTATCGGAACAGGGATTTATGGGCACATTAACGTGGAGCTGCTGCTCCCACCCTGATGAGGTTCTCAGTGACCCTCTTCTCCCCGGAGATTTACGATTTCTCCCAGCACACTCCCATGCCCGGCTCCATCCTGCAGCTCCTGGATCCCTCTTTCTTCCCCCAAAATCATCTGCAATCGGTTTGAAAAGGTGCTGAGTTTCCCCAGCAAGTGGGGTCAGGTTTTGGAGGGATAAATCCCGGGTTTTTTCCATGAGGGGACTCACACCAGGAGGTCTGAGCTGATCCGTGATGGGATCAGGCTCGGGGAGCAAACACTGACACAACCCTGACAAAATTCCCAAAATTCCTGGAGCCTCCCTGCTGCATTTTGCCCCCAGATCCCCTCCTGGTTACCCCAAACCCTTCCCCATCACCTCCCACCTGCAGCCCCCGGTAAAACCCAGCGGATAAAATCCTGGAGTGCCCGGAAAGCCTTTCCCAGCAGCTCCCCCCACACCCCACGGCGAGGGGATGATTCAGTGATGTGGAAACACAAAGCCAAGGTCACCAAAATCGCATCCTGAAGGGGTCTAAAGCATTTTTCCCGCCCACGTTTCGGGCTGCAGGTAATAAAACCTCACACGGAGCAAAACGCATTTAAATTCTCCTCCGGAGCTCTGCAAACGCCGGGGCTTTGCAGCAAACGCCGCCCGAGCCTCTGCCAAGGGAGACAGGAGAGGCACGGGGCTTTAACCAGAGGTTTTAACCCCAAACCACGAGCGGGAATCGGGAATCGCCTCCCCGGGCCGCAGAGCCAGGAGCTGGGGTGAATTCCCGAATTCCCGGCGGGGGAGATGAGCAGGGGGAGAAGGGAACTGCGGGGCAGGGAGAGCTCACAGCTGAGTCCCGGGCACTGCAGGGAGCTGGGAAGGGCTCATTCCCAAATTCTCGGCAGTGCGGGCACTGGGAAGGGCTCACAGCCGAGTGCTGGGCACTGCAGGGCACCGGGAAGGACTCATTCCCAAATTCTCTGCACTGCAGGCACTGGGAAGGGCCCACACCGAGTCCTTGGCACTGCAGGCACTGGGAAGGGCTCATTCCCAAATCCCGGCACTGCAGAGCACCGGGAAAGGCTCATTCCTGAATCCGCGGCACCGGGAAGGGCACCGGGAAGGGCACCGGGAAGAACCCATTCCCGAATCCCGGCGCTGAGGCACAGGGAACAGTCGCACGGTGGCTCTGCCGGTGACGGTGGCAGCAGCGGGGACAGGCAGGAGCCTCCCGACAAAAGCCAAGGGAAGCACAGAACCACGGAGCCACCAGCGACCCCCGGCTCCTTCCTTCCCAGCCTGGCTCGGATCCCTGAAGCCGCTCCTCTGGGTGTTTGTTCTCACAAATGAGGGGTTTTTGAGACGGAACCGCTCACCCCCTGTCCGGAGCCACCACTGAAGGGTTTTGGGCACCAGGAGCGATGCTCCGAGTCCCCGGCCGTCCTTGCAGTGACCACAAAACCCTCCCTGCGCCCCCCTGCCCGCCCCCTGCCTCAGGCCGCGGCCGGCAGACGTTCCCGGTTTATAAATAACCCCAAGGACAGCGGCCAAACCCCTCTGCCAGCGCCCCCAGGGCGATTCCAGCTCGAGCCCTGCCCGGGGGTTTTGCCCAGCAGCGCTGGGACGCGCTCGCAGCTCGTTCTGCGCTGCCGCAAAGCTCCCCCGGCCCGGCCCAGCCCCGGCTCGCGCAGTTCTTTATTGTCTACAGCTTTATCCCCAGGGGGAATTTTAGGACTTTAATGTTTTTATTGTTTTAATCCGGCATATAAAAAGAAAAAAAAAAAAATCACTTGAGCACAACAGCTGGGCCGAGCGCTCGGAAGCCGCGGTGCTTAAGCAGGTGCTAAACCAGCGCTGATGCGCCGAGATTTAGGGAGGTTTGAGGGGGGCGGGATGAGCCCGAGCCGGGCTCAGCCTCTCCTGCCGCTCACCGAGAACGCGCTTCAGCCAAAATTCAAAATTCCCCCCGAGCCCAGGGGAGGGCTGAGCCCGCCCGCTGCCCTCGGGACACGCGGGGGATGCTCGAGCTCGGCCCGGGTCCTGTTCGTTAAGAAGAAGCCCCAAAGGTGCTTTTTTTCCGTCTGCCGACCCCCTCCATCCCCAGCCCTTTGTGCAGGAGAACGCGGAGCCAGCTCGGCGCTTCCATCCCCCCGTTATCGGCCCTGAACAGCCCGACCCGAAACCCGACCCCGAGGAAAGTTCGCACACAACGCAGCGACAAACTGAGAGGGGGAAACGTGACCCAAAAAAAACCCCGAAAGCGTAAAAACCACCCGAGTAGAAACCGCACGTCTTTCTCTAGAAACACAGCAGTTAAAGGTGGTTTTCCACCCTGCTCTCAGCATTTCTGCCCCCCGGGCGCTCAGGACGCGCTGTATCCTGTTCGCCCGCGCTCCAGCATTCCCAGTATCCCCGGTATCCCCGGTATTCCCGGTATTCCCAGCACTCCCAGTATCCCCAGCGCTCCCGCTGCCAGCGCCGGGAGAGCCGCATGGATCCCGCGGCTGCCGCAGAGGGGCGGAGCGGCCTCCGCCAGCCAACAAAGCATCCTTGGGAGAAAAAGGGAGGATTCCACTGGCAGAGCCGCGCCGAGCCCGAGCTGCCTCCCGGGGCTCTGCAGAGCGCGGCCTGGGCTGGGACCGAGCGGGGAAGCGCTCGGGAATTAAACCCCCGATTATTTCTGTGGGTGTTGAAATAAAACCAGGGCGCGGGGCGGGGTCCAAAGGGAAACCTTCCCGTCCTTCTCCGTCCCACAGAACCCCTGGACAGCACTGGGGAAGGGGATGAAACCCCAGGCACATTCCCCCGCCTCCAGATCGGGCTTTTTCTAATCCTTAAGTGACAGCTTGGCTGGATTTTATACAAGAAGTGTACAGAAAATCCTGCAAATTCAGGCACCTTTTTGAGGGCTGGATAAATTCTTTTCCTTTCCAGCCTCATCCCTGCTGCGATGCCGATTCTGGGATATCCACGATGCTGATAACGAGGTCTTTGTCAGAGCTGCTGCTCCGAGGAATAAGTGATTTGTTCTCGCAGTAAAATAGAAAGGATTTACAATTGTCTCGGAGCAGCAGGCAGGGAGCGAGCGGGGCTTCAAAACCAAACAGCCTTGACTGCAAAATTCCGGGTTTAACACGGGGAAATGTTGTGCTTGCCAGGAAAACACTCCGGGCTCAGGAGAGGGAGGAAAAGCTCGAACCCTGAGGATTTGGCAGCTTTGGTTGCACCTTTGGTTGCACTTTAAGACCCCTCCCTCCCTTCCCAAGCAACCTCCAGCCCGAGCCCCATTTCCACGGGTTTTAGGGGGGAATAACATCCAGGTTTTGAGAGAAACCCAGCCCAAGTCCAGCTCCGAGACGTGCTCAGGCTCCAGCCCGGGCTCAGAGCAGTTTTCCGCTCCCCCCTGAGCCCAGGAGCAATGCCCGAGCCTGGCTCCGTTCCTGGCAGCACAATTTGCATTTCTGGGCCAGAGCACGAGCTCCAGGTGAGGACTTGGCTCAGCTCCCTTTGCTCAGAGCAGAAACTCCGTGGGTGTGAAAGTCCCTTAAACCCAAACGAAGGAGCCACCCCCTGTGAGCGCAGGGCCGAGCTCCTTTCGGGGCCCTGATTGTGTTCCCAAAAAAAAAGAGAGAAACTCTCCCTGCTCATTCCCGGCTGCTGCAGGAAGGGGAGACCATCCCAGGAACTGGGAACAGCGAGGCTCAGTACAAACATGTAAACCCTAAACAAAACAGAAATTTAAATTATCAGAAACCTGGTGGAGTCTGAGGGACTCCAAACCTGGCTCGGGGGGCACGAGGATGAACAGCAAATCCTGAGTAAAGCCCTGAGTAACGCCCGTGAATCCAGGGGTTGGGATGCTCCTCCTGCATCCAGGGCAGGGAATGCTCCTCCTGCCGCCCTGGGGATGTGGGCAGGAGCTCCAGGAGCTCCCGGTCCATCCCCACAGACGCTCACGCCCAGGGCTGCTCCTCTGGAGCCCCGTGCTGGCTCCCAGCCCCCGTCTCCGTTTGATTTACGGCTGCTGAGTCTGCACGTCCCCCTGGCAGAGCAGATGGCTCCACAGCCCAGCTTCCCTGGCAACGGGGCCCGGCGCCCTTCCCGCGGATCCAGGAGGGTTAATCCCGGCTTGGAGGGAAATTCTGCAGCGCTGAGGAGCCCTGGAGGCCCGTGCAGGCAGGAGGGAGCGTTCTGGGAGGGCAGAACCCGCAGTCCTGCAGGGTTTGGGTGATGGACAGAGATCCAAAAATGCTCCAAGAGGGCACTCACTGCGTTACTGGTGATTCTACTGCACGTGACAGAGGTTCACTGCTGGGTACTTACTGCCCCAAATCCCCTGTTTTTACCCCAGAATGAGCTGAGGAAGGGCCAGGGGAGCGCGGCAGCTCCGTGGCACAGCTCAGCCTCCGACTGCGCCTTCCCGCACAAAGCCTGCGCTGAATTTGGCTCCTGCAGATTTTAAGGTTGGATTTATGCCACCCTGAGGTCGGAGCCACCCTGAGCCCAATGCCACCCTGAGGCCGGTGCCACCCTGAGGCCAGTGACGGCTGCCAGTGTCACCCTGAGGCCGGAACCACCCTGAGCCCGATGCCATCCTGAGCCCGGTGCCCCCCTGAGCCCAGTGCCACCTTGAGGCCAGGGCCACCCTGAGCCCGGTGCCACCCTGCCCGTGCTGGGATGGAGCCCGGGATGGAGCCTCCCTCGGGAAGGGAGCCGGGAGGAGCCTGACGAGGGCTCTGCAGCAGAAAAGCTGCTCCTGCAAGGGCACTGCAGCGCCAAGCTTCCAGGCTCTTCCAGGCTCATCCCGGCTCATTCCAGGCTCTTCCAGGCTCATCCCAGCTCGTTCCAGGCTCTCCCGGTTTCCCCGAGTGCCCGGCAAGGCTGGGGCACTGCTGGGAACACCAGGGCAGCCACCCCACGGCTCCTCATCCCCGCCGGCTCAGCCCGGGGGGCCTCAGACCCCTTTTCCCGCACGGAACGGGGCCAGAACCCGAGCCTGGTGCCTCCCAGCGCTGCAGGACCCGCGGGAAGGCAGCGGCTCCGGTGGCACCCGGGCTCCTGGCTGGGATCTGAACGCCGTCCAGCGCTGTCTGCGTGTGACAGACGAGGGGCTGCGGCCCACACGTGCTCCCGCCGCAGAGCAGCGCCGGCGTTCCAAGAACTGCCAAGGAATCCCAGCCAGAGGAATGATAAAGATTTTAACTTACAGGAAATGCTGCTATTAAATAATATTTAAGTCTTAATTATATTTTAAACCAGCCATTTTAGAAAAAAAGAAGTTCTATTACGGTGCTTTTGTAGTTAAAGGTCTGTCAACATTTCCATTTTAAACCTTCATTTCTAGGGGGTTTATAATTTGGCCATAAAAATTCATTCTAGGCTGGAACTTGGCAAACAGGGGCTCAGCCTAGGAGCAATATTTTTTATTATCCAATTTGGTTTAAATTGGTTTGGCCGTTTTTAAGTTATAGGAGTGTAAAAAATAAACGTTTACTGGTTTCAGATGCCTTCTCAAGCTTATTATTATTCAAAATTAGCCTTCCCCCTCCCCACCTCCAAAAATACCTTCGGTGAGAGGTGGGAGAGATCATTGGGCTCTGCTGACAGTCCAGGAGTTACGGCTCAAATTAATTCCCTCCTTTTCCTGCCAACAACTGAAGAGTTCCTAGAGCCAAGCCCACTTCCATGCGGAGCCATTCGGGCCCTGCAAGGCTGGGAATGTCGTGCAGCATCTGCCACTCGGTGCAGGTACTGCAGCTGCCCGGGCCTTGGGCTGAAATAAATAATTAACTCTGGAAACCTGCATTCCTGGGAAATAATGGGAGACCTGCACAGCGAGATGTTCCTCCACAGCATTTTCCATCAGCTGCGGCGGCTCCCCATAAAAAAGCTGCAGCTGGGAAGGAGCCTGGGGTGGGCAGCGAGGAATGCCAGAGTGCAGAGCTCCAGATTTTCCTTGGGTTTCACCAGCGGAGCAGGGAGTTTATGGATCGGCTCCCAGACCCACCTGGGGGCTGTAGGGACTCGGCTCCGACGTGTCCCCGCATGCCAAGTGTGGCCAAGGGGGAGCTGTGGCCCAGCACAACAAAAAGGAGGATTTTATCCTCGTTCCAGCTTTCAGTTCCATGGATTTCCACATTAAATTCCGGCTGGCGCAGGGAGGGGGAGCAGCACGGCTCGGCCCCAGCAGGGAGGGACTTGGGGGCTCGTGGGGGAGGTCTGGCACGGCCTGGGGGCACCTGCGAGGGCCGGAGGTGGGAGGGGAGCTGCTCCCTGGGACACCCGGCCCTGGGTTGGGCCCTTGGTGACACAGAGGGTCCAGCCCTGGCCTTGGGTCCCTGGTGACACAGAGCACCCAGCCCCATGGCAGCGTGGTGTCCAGGTCACCCGGGGGTCCCAAAGCAGAGACCACCACGGATTCCAGGTCCCCTGGGTGTCCCAGAGCTGTGACCTGGTGTGGATCCCACAGCCCTGGGAGGGGCAGCTCCTGGTGGCCACTATCACCACCCCACCCAGCTCTGCAGAGTGACCCCGTCCCTCCAGGCCCCTCAGAACCCTCAGCTCAGCTCTCCGAAGGCTCCCAGCCCTTCAGCCCGGCGCTGGCAGGAGCCCCAGTTCTTCAGGAACACCCCGTGCCCGTGTCCCAGCCGGTGCCAGGAACAGTTCCTGCTGGAGGCCAGGGTGCCACAGCTCTGCTGCTCCACCACCGCTCCAGCCCAGCCTGCCCCAGCCCCAGCGGGGCTGCAGCTCCTCAGTTTGTCCTGCTCCCTCCCCAGGCCTCAGGAGCCGCCTGCAGAGGCAGAGCCGGAGTCAAACCCAGGGTTTGGTTCTGATCTCCAGCCCCGACACGTCCCTGCCCTGGGAGCTCCGGCCCGGCTGGGACATCCCGGGTGGCTCCCGGCAGCTCCCGGACTCTGCTTTGGGCCGTGGCTGGGAGGGGAGGAGGACAAAGCAAACCCTCGAGGTGACAGCCGAGGGGCACAGGCCCCCCATCCCCTGCTGCTCCTCCTTCCCTCTTTTCCAGCCCTTCTCCACCACGGGAGCTCCTCTTGGAGCCCTGCTCTGCTCCCGGGGCCGGGATCACCCCTGCTCCGGGAGAACCGGTCCCCTCCCGGCCGTGGGACGCAGCTGGACCGGGTGAAGTCACAGCTCAGGTGCCGCAGCAGCAGCAGCTCCACAGCCCCGAGCTGGAAACCCCGGAGCAGCCAAGGCCAGGGGACTGGAGCCCTGAGCTGGAAACCCCAGAGCCGTGGCGGTGACAGGGACAGCTCCCTGCCGCCTGCGAAGGGGAAAGGCCCTTTCCCCCCTTTCCACACCCATAAAAGGAATAATCCATACTGGTTTGGATTATACAAGCTCCAAACCCCGCTGAGCCAATGGCAGGAGCTGCTTGGTGCCTCATCCATTACTGGGCAATAGAGATTTAAGGGATAATGGTCATGGCAGCAGAGTATACAAAGCCATAAACTGCTTTTGAGGTTGGTTAAATGCCAAGTGATGCTGAGGCCTCGATGCCATAAACATTATTTCTATTATATGACAAGATAAGAGGATACAATAAACCAGCGAGAAGGAAAAAAAAATAAAAAAATAAAATCGTTTTTCTGGCCTTGTGAAAAGTTCCAGGCTCGGCGTTTCCTGGACGCTGCACAAAGCAGCACCTCCGTGCAGGGGCTTAGGGGGAATAAATTGGGAAATTAAGGGGGGGTGATTGTCTGAGGAAATGGCCTGGATAACTGGAGCTCTGAATTAGGGCCCGAGGGATGATTTGTGTGCCCTGTAAAAGTGAAATGGTGTGCAGGGAGGGAGGGGAAAGTCTTGCTCCCTGTTAAATATATTCAATACTCTGGTCCTGCTGGGCAGCAGGAGTGGCCAAACAGGTTCATTAATAACGATATTCCTCCATGAGGGTGCTCTGGACAGCCTGGAGCATCCCAAGGCCTTCAGGGTTGGCATCTGCTGGGTCCCCGAGAGGGTCTGGGGCCGTTTTCCAAGGGGGAGATGGAGCCAGACATGGAAAAGCCCCCCTGGCTCCAGAGCTGCACTCAGGGTGCCTTCATGAGCCAGCTGAAGGTTTAATTCCCTAATTAACGAGGAGAAGCTGTCCCACTGCACAGAGCTTGGGAACAGCTCCCAATTCCAACGGCGATGCCCAAATTCCCTCGAATTCCCTCCTGCTAATGAGGAGGAGCTGTCCCACTGCAGAGATGTTGGGAACGCCTCCCAGTTCCAACAGCAATGCCCAAATTCCCTCAGACCCGAAGGTTTCATTTCCTAATTAACGAGGAGGAGCTGTCCCACTGCCCAAACTTTGGGAACACCCCCCGATCCCAGCCCTCGCTGCCTCTCAGCGCTCGGAGCCGCTGGAATTCCAAGGTTTGAAGGGTGATGAGCAGCACCCACCGCCCCGCATCGGTTTCACCGCGCAGATCCAACGACACCCTCGCTCCAGGCATCCCCCTCCGCCTTTCAGGGGCATTCCAGGGGCATTCCAGGGGCAGGGGGCTGCTCCAGCTCCCTCCTCCCCTCGCAGGCGCAGGGAACAGCTCGGCTCCCCCTGCCCAGGGAGCAGAAAAGGGGAGAATTCGCCACCTGTCCTCGGGGAAGGCGCCGCACGCGCGACCTCGGGGTCTTTTTTAACGGCAGCACCTGCGGCGCATTCCGGGTCAGCTGTGCCAGCCCGGCCCGGCCGCTGGGAAGGGAGAGCGGGGAGAATCCCAAAATAACCCCCCCTGCAGCCCTGGCAACCCCAAACATGTTTACAGCCCGCCGCACCCCCGGCGGCGCGGGGCACACGCAGAGATCTCCGCGGCCATTCCGGGTGCCCTCGGCCCCCTCCTCGCTGCCCTCAGCAGCTTTTCCTGCACGGAAACTGGGGAAAAATGAGGAAAAAGGGGTCTAAGGGGTGAGCTGGGCTTGGCAAGGCTCCGGAAACCCTCAGGGTGGGGCTCAGGGGCAGCACAGGGGACACAGAAACACAGGAGGACACCGGGATTTACGGTGTCTGCGGGGTTTTAAGGGATGACTTGATCCAGGCAGAAAACACCCGGAATTCCACAGGGAGCATCCCCAGCCCTACAAACCAACCCTGACTCCATCCCAGCCCTACAAACCAACCCTAACTCCATCCCAGCCCTACAAACCAGCCCTAACTCCATCCTCAGCCTGCTCCAGCCTGGAAACCAAGCCCCACTTTCCCCAGTCCCAGCAGAACCAACTCCCCACCCTTAGAACCCCCATTTTCCATCCCTGGAAGTGCTTCCCATGGAGCCGGGCTGGATCATCCCATCCCATCCCATCCCATGCCATCCCATCCCAAATCCCACCCCACCCCACCCCATCTCTGAAGGACGTTCCGGGGAACAGCCCGCCCGAGGTCAGGCTGGATCGCCGTGAATCATCCCACCGGGGATTGCCAGGATTCCAGCATTTCCATATTAACATGAAGAATTGTCGGAATTACCCATAAGCAGCAGGCTGGAACAGCCAGAGGAGGAAGCATCCACCTTTAGATGTCATTTGTGGGAGATTGGGGGAGATTAAATTTAAATCCATTGTTGTTTGCCTTAATTGCTTGTTTGAATCGGATTTTTAAGGCCGTGTGATTGAAGTGCTCACGCCATTAAGTGCTCAAACACAGCTAATCCATTTTATAAATGGCTCGCACAATTTCACAGGCAAAGAAGTTTCAGATAAAAAGCAGCCTCCCAAAAAGAAAAAGAAAAAAAAAAAAAAAAAGGAAAAAGGAGG
>VZTJ01001235.1:36371-50941 GCA_013397795.1 Orthonyx spaldingii
AAAAAAAAAAAAAAAAAGGCAAAAGGAGGAAGTTCACCTGCAAGAGGGGAGGGAAGGGTCTGGGTGAGGTTCGTGCCAGGACGACCAAAAAGCTGGGAAACCCTAAATGTGCCATTTTTGAAGTCCCCAGGAGTTCCCAGATGAAGGCTCTGACCCATTTTTGTGCTGTAAAAAGAAACAGCAGCACAGATCCCTCAAGGGATGCTCCCTGGGGATGCAGAATTCTCTTTAATTTCAATTAAAGCCCCACAGGAGGCAGGAAGGTGTTAAATACACTGAAGGACTGGACACACACGGGGTCCTTGGGACTGATCAACATTCCCAAACCCATCCCAAACCAAGCCCAGTTCCACAGCCAGGAAAGCAGGGTGAGCACAGCACTCAATATCTGACCCAGAGCCACAATTCCCCCAGAAAAAGGCATTTTGAGGTCCCCATCCTTCAGAACAGCCAACCCCAAATCCTGCTGGGCTCTGCAGGGGCTGCACTTCCAGGGCAGCCCCAGTTCCCAGCAGATCCCATTAAACCAGCAGGAATTCCATGATCCCACAGTTTCCAGCAGATTCCATTAAACCAGCCCCAGCAGGAATTCCATGATCCCACAGTTTCGCCAAGTGCCAGAGAGCCCCCAGCCTGGGGACAGCACCATTTTCCCTGGAAATTAAAGGAAAAGGGGTGACTCTTCCTATCCCAGGAAACTCTGCAGCGGCTCCAGGGAGGAGAAATTCCCGGCGGGTACGGAACAAGCCCCATCCCAAAATAGCATTTTGGGGACCCTTTCACAGAGCCCATCACCTGTCACATTCCCAGCTGCTCCAGAGGAGAAACTCCGGAGCCTCCCGGCCCTGGAGGGCTCTGGATTTATCCCCTGGGAGCAGAACCAGCGGGACCAGGCCCGGGGGAGGCTGTGGCAGGACCCTCAGCCCCAACCCATGTGGGTTCTGCTGGGAGTTGGGAGCTCAGGGCTGGGATTTGCACCCTGCAGACCCCGGGATCTGATTTCCTCCCATGCAGCAGCGGCTCGGAGCGCTCTGGCTCCGGGATAAAATCGAATTCCCGGCACAAACCCCGCTGGATCGTACCTGTCCGCAGCCCGGGGCGCCGCACACGAAGGGCCTGTCGTCACCCATCTCTCACGGCAGCCTGGCGGGGCAGAGAAAGGGAGAGAAACGGTTAAAAAAGCCCCAAAAATCACCACCGGCTACAGCAGGAGCTGCCCCTCTGCTGGGACGTTGTTCAGCAGTGCCCTGGGATGGGAATTATCCAGCCCAGGCTTGGGGGTTGGGAGGAACTGGGTGGGTTTTTAGAGCAGGGAAGGTGTGGGAGCTTCCCTGGGTTCCCAGAGGGTCACAGGAGCTCGGAGTCACCTCCTGCAAGGTGGGGACAACCTCAGCCCCCCAGCACAGCCTGAGCCACCCTCCCCACAGGAGCAGGGAATACCCTGGGATGGAGGAATCCACGAGGATCATCAAATCCAGCCCCGGGACAAGCCCGAGGATCCCCCACAAACACCAACAAATCAGCAGGGACAGTGACAATCCGCAGGAAAACAAAGTGCGAGCGAGCAGCCGTCAAATAAATCCAAGGCCTCTCTCTGCACCGGTTATATTTTCAATGGGAGAGAAGTAAAATTTGTCATTTAATTAATTAAGGGATTATAGGAGTGGTGCTCCGTTTTACAAGGCAATAATCGGGCTCCCCAGTGGGTAAACTACAAGGCTGATGGCAGGGGCAGTTTATCACGGATTACAGCCAAGGATAACAAAACACTCACTCCCATTATGCTACAAGTGAAGCTGCTCTTATTAATAAAAAATAAGAGTAAATAAAGCAAAAACCCACCCCCCCCCAACTCAAATTCGAGAAGCAGCGGTTCCCCACACCCACTGATATTTTTACAGCAGGATTTTTACAGAGTTGTCATAAAAAAACGCGCTCGGGGCTGCTCCTGGGGCTTCCAGAGCCTCCTGCTCGGGCTGGGTGCTGCTGGAATGCCAGGAAGGGACCCGAGCTCGGGGGAGAAGGGTTCTGCACTCCCAGCCCCGAGGGTTGGTATTTTTAGGAGCTGAGTGAGAAAGTGCTCTGAGAATGCAGCGGAGGGGGAGCGGCAGAACCAGCCCCTGGTGCTGCCAGGGAAAAGGAATCGATGGGCTGCTTAAAATGAAAAAGAAAAATAAAATTGGTTATCTTCCTGTTGTAGGAGGTGAATTCCCTCCCCTCAGCCACAGCAGCGAGACCCAAAGGGGGATGAGAGAGGAGCTGTGACCCCACAGAAAGGAGGCAGAGACAACCCCGGCGCTGGGCTGGGTCGGGATTTGGGTCTGGGTTTATGGAGCCAAACTCGGGGTCTGTGCACACAGGGATGGGGATAAATGTCCCTGTCACCAGCAGGAATGGGGATAAATGTCCCTGTCACCAGCAGGGATGGGGATAAATGTCCCTGTCACTGATGGCACGGGCTGGCAGCCAAACCCTGGGGTAACAAAGGCACCCAAACATCAGGAACGGCCCCAAAAAAGCCCCAAAAGTGACACAGGAGGTGGCAGAGCAGGGGACAACAGCAGCTCTGGGCCTTCAGCAAGAAATGAAGCCCAAGCCTTGAGGTGACACCAAAACTCGGGATGGGGACACAGCCAGGACATGCCAAAGCTGCAGACGGGGAACTCGAGAATCCCAAATCTGCCCCGCTGCTCCTGCTGAGGGAACGGGGATCCCCCTCCATCCAGGGCCACCTGACCCCGCTCCTCCTGCACACCTGAGCCCCAGAGCTGTCACCCCTGAGCCCCAGAGCTGTCACCCCTGAGCCCCAGAGCTGTCACATCTGACCCCCAGGGCTGTCACACCCCGTCCCAGGCCAGCCCCAAACCNCTGAGCCCCAGAGCTGTCACCCCTGAGCCCCAGAGCTGTCACATCTGACCCCCAGGGCTGTCACACCCCGTCCCAGGCCAGCCCCAAACCCCTCTGGGGGTGCTGCCGAGTGGCTCCCCCAGGGCAGCCCAGTTCTCCCAGTTTGCTCTCCGTCAGTCCCAGAGCAGGACAAAAAACCCCAAAACTTGGGACAAAACACATGGCAAAAATCTGAGTTTCCTTGAGCTGGAGTGTCAGGAGGATCCTCTCGTTCCTTAAAGCAAGATTTAGCTGCTCGTTGGCTGCGGACTATGAGTGGTATGTACATCCATGTGCTCAGATTTATGTCACATTTAGCCAGGATAAATTGCTTCCATAAATTCTGTCCTTAAGAAGAGGCCGAGCGAGGAGCTGATTGGATGCTGGGAGCACATTCCCATCCCTCTTCCGGCAGCCCTGGGACGATATTTCACGGGTTTGATGGGTTTTAGCACGTTGGACGCGGCCGGGGAAGGAAGAAACGCTCAGACAGATTGGGCACGGATTGGTCACACGGCCCTGACAGGTTTGGGGGGATTTTCACCCAAACCAGGCCTGGACGGGGATTCTTCCCTCTCCTGACCCACACGAATCACCCGGGGCTGGCTGGAGGTGACCCCAGAGCGGGTCCCAGCCCCCAGAGCCCACCTTCCCTGCAGCCCCTTCTCCAGAGCCCCGAAGGGAACAGGAGCTGTGCCTCTGTCGTGGCTCCAGACATCCACGGGACCGTCTGAGCCCCTCTGGAGCTCCTTCCCACCTCCACCTGCAGCAGCTTTAACTCCTCCCCAAAGCAGCAGCTCCTCCGAAACCAAAACCTGCGTTTTACCCACCTAAAAGGACTGGGAAAACCAGAACATTCCCTGCCCCTCCCAGCCCCTCACCTGCTGCCCACCAGAGCCTGTGTTTTCCTCACCTCAATAACCCAAACTCCCATTTCTTTCCTGCTGAACGCTGCCAGCCCAGATGCCGCCGTCCCCGCGGTCCCTCGGCCCATAAACCCGAGTGTTCCCAGCCATGTTAACACGGCCATTAGGAGCCAGCAGAGCCCGTTTTCCTGGGCCAGACATTCCAGGGGGAAGGCTGGGAGTCCCTGGAAGAGGCTCAGCCCCATTACACGCCTCAGCAGCAGCAGCAATCACCGAGCAGCCTTCCCGAACGCGCCGTCCCCCAGGACCCCGCGCTGGCACTTCCTGGAAGCAGCTGAAGAAAATCCCACTTGGAAAAAACAGTTTGGGAAAAGAGGCAGGAGAAGCAGGATGAGGTTCCCAAAGCCTGCCTGGCAATCCTGGAGCTTTCCCTGCAAGACATCCTCGGGCTGAGCTCTGCAGAGGGGATGGGTTTGAGGGTGGTGCCGGCCTGGGGGCACAGCAGGGTCACACTCAGACCCGGGGCTGGCTCAGCTTTGTCACCACAGCCACTGTCACACCTCTGCCACCACCATCCCACCCCTGCCTGCCCTCACACGTTCTGGGATCGGGTTCTGTGCCGGTGGAGCTCCCACGGGGCTGCTGCAGCTGGATCAGAGGAGGAGCTGAGGCTGGAAGCGTCTCGAGCCAGGATTTGGGAATCTGAGTCTCTTCTGATGCGCCAAAGTCAGGAGCAACTGACCCCTTGTCCCCTCCTGGGGACACTCCTGTGTCCTGCTGCCTGCAGCACCCATCAGCTGCAAATCACTTGGGTTTCTACATCACCTCAGATCCTCATGAAAAAAAAACAACAACCAAAAAAAAAAAATCACATTTTCCTTAAATCTCAGCACGAAGGTGAAAGAAACTCCCTGGTCCTTAACTCTGTTGAATGCCAGGGGCAGAGCTGGGCTGCAAAATGCTCTAAAAATAAGGCTCTATTGTTGTCCTGGCACGTGACTCGTCCTTGCAGGAATGCTGGTGCCCAACGCTTGCATCGGGGCCGTGCAGGACAGGCAGGAACGCTCCAGGTCCCAAAAACCACTCGGGGGGTGCAGACGCTGTTCTGGGTTGGGGTTTGCCAGCAGGGATCCCTCTCCAGCAGGGATCCCTTCCCAGCAAGGATCTCTCTCCAGCAGGGATCCCTTTCCAGCAGGGATCCCCTCTCCAGGACAGGTCCCTCTCCAGCAGGGATCCCTCCCCAGCTCTCACTCCTCTCCCAGCACCAGCACATTTCTGGGTTATGCCCGTAAATCACGAGGATAAACTTTACATTAATGTGACCACAGAACTGAAGCTGAGGGCTGCAGCGACCATGAACCAAAACCAGAGGAGCTGCAAGAGCCACCTCCTAAAAATAGGCTCAGACTGGAGAGGCACAAAAGCTCTCTGCTGCCAGAGTCTCCGGGCTGAGATCTGGGAAGAGAGAAGCGAGGAATGAGCTGCAAAATGAGTCAGGAGAGAGGAAATCGCTGGAGAGGGATGCCAGGGGAGAGGCTGCGCCTGGGAAAGGTGCAGAGAGGGGCAGGAGGGGAGGCAGGGACCTCAACCTCTGTGCTGGAGCTCCTGGAGTTGTTCAGGTTCCAGGCAAGGCGCCCTCGCCCCTGCAGCTTCCAAAGGGACAAAGCCTTGATGGAGCACAAGGCACAACTGGGGACATTTCAGCATCGGTTTTACACCTGTGCCACGTCCCAAGGCAGACACAGCACAGGGCAAACTGCTGCTGTTGGGGTCGGTGCCACCCAGCACCCCAAAAACGGCCCCGCAGGGCGAGGGGGTCCCCTGAGACGGGCACCACGAGGAACCCCGGACGGCTCAGAGACCCCTGAGCCCCGGCAGGACGGACACATCGGGATCACAGCTCAGCCTCGAACCCGCTGCCCTCGGGCTGCAGGGACAGGCCCTGGCAGAGGTGCAGCTGAGGGTGAGGTGTCTCTGCCAAGAGGCAGCACCAGAGCCCTGCCAGGCCCTTAAATAGGGCAGAGTCCTCGAGGAGGGGCGAGGATCCAGAGCCAGAGAGGGCTGGGGCTGTGCAGGAAAACTACAGCACCTGGCTGACAGCAGAAATGGTGTTTTGTCCACAAATTCCCCCAAAAACGCAACCAGCCTTCATCCCAGCCCAGGTTCCACTGCACCTCTGGCACGTGGAGCTCGTTCTCTCCTCCTCCAGGGAACCACCGCTGCTTCCCACACCCAGCTCAACGCCAAAGGTAAAACCGAGGCAGGAGTTAAACTTCTGACGAGCCTGAGCTAACATGGGATTAATTCTCGGAGGCTGAGGAGCAGCCAGGCCATCCCAGCTCCGTCTGGGTAACCGTGCCGAGCCCCGGGAGCCGAGCCAGGCGCGGCTCCACAGCCCCGAGCCGCAGCACAAACAAACCCATTCAAACACAAATGGTGCTCGAGGCACCGGCCCAGCCCCAAGGACGGCACGGCACGGGGAGAGCACAGAAAGCCACAATAAACGAGATTATTACGGACGGCTGGCTGCAGAGCCGGGCTGGAGAACCCCTGGCTTCCAGGAGAATACACAGATCCCTGGACTCTGCCGCTGGGAGCAGCAGGAGAGAGGCTGGCGGCAATCCCAGCCCAAAACTGCTCCTGGGTGAGCAGGAGGCAGGGGAGGCAGCCCTGGCTGCCATTTCCAGCCCAGCAGAAGGAAGCACGAGGCTCTGCCCCCGGGCTCTCCAGAATAGTCCGAGATTTCCCACTAAAAATGCAAGGAAGGAAGCAGAGCGCTTGGAGGCCAGGCCAGGAAAGGCTCCTTGTTATTTTTCTGAGTGCAGTCATGACCAGCTCCGAGCTTCCTGAGCCTCGGGATGAACGCTCAGCACACCCGGGTTGGGCTGGGACCAGCGGGGTCACACAGAGAACGTGTGGAGAGAGCCCTGTCCGTGCCAGGGCTCGGGGTCACCTCCCTGTGCCAGCCTGGGGCCCATTGGGAGCACCAGGACCCATCCTCAACCAGGGAAAAACAAACAGATCAACTCTTCCTGAAACAAAAACCGGGAGAAAAGCAGGAATGGGGGTCCAGGCTGCTTTGCAGAGCCCGTCTGGCACCTCACTGCCACTGCTGGGGGATCTCGGAGCGGATCTGGAGCGGGCACAGGGCCTGTCCTGCCTCGTGGGTGCCCAGAGCTCTCCCAGCCGGGATCCACCCATGGAAGTTGCGAAAGACTTTCAGTTTTGCAGGGAGAGGCCCCCCCAGGCCTCAACTCTGACTTTCAAGTTATTTCGGGGTGTGAGGGAAGGAGGGAGAGTGTTTGCTTCGTGACCAAAAAGCTGCGAGAGCTTAAAATCGTCGTCGTGTGGGAAAGGAGGCCGAGAGCCAGGGCTGTAAAACCTGCTCTGGAGGCACAGCGGCCTCGCGCTTCGCGGGCTCGACAAAGCCAAGCAAACCCAACTGTATAAACTGGAATATTGGCAGGGAACTCGCTGGAAACGGATCCCCCCGGCCATGGAGTATTTAACGAGTCGTGTACAGTGAAACCTCAGCCAAGTCCAAGCATCTCCCTCGGGGCCAGACCTTTCTGGGTGTTCAAGCTCGGAGAGGATCCTCAAAAAGCCAGGACACCATGGCCTCGGGGGTGTGGGAGATGTGCAAAACCCTCATTTCTTGCTTGGAGGTGCCTCAAAGCAGCCGTGGAGCGGCTCCGTTCCCATCAGAACCTCACGTTTGGATGTCTGGCCACAAAGCGGCTCCCAAAGCCGCTCCTCGGCTCTCCCAGGAGAAATGAACCGCGGGGTAATCCCAGAGCATTTGGGAAAAGGGTGAAACCTGCTGGGAAGTGGCAGAGGAGGCCCCAGAGTGGCCCTGGGACAGGGGGGCTTTGTCACGGTCCTGTCCAAGGCAAAGCAAACCCCAGCCAGGGCGATCACCCGGCCCCAGCCCGGCCCAGCGGCCAGGGAGGCTTTGCCCAGACAGAAAAGCTTTTTCCCTGCACTTAAAGCAACAAAACCCCTTGGCTGGGAGCTGCAGCCTGCCCCGAGGCTGTTCCCAGCACCAGCTCTCCCAGGACACTCCACAGCTCACTGTGACAACCCTTTCACCTCCCTGCCACCACGGAAGTGTCACTCGCTGCCTCCAGGACAGAAACTTCAGGGAGGATCCGCGTCCAGGAGCCTCCTGGCCCCGAGGTCCAGCTCAGGCCTGGCCTCTGCCTTTGGGACGTTGTTGGAGAATGTCCCGTGTCACCTCCCTCAAAGGGGAGGATAATGGGGTTTAATCACCGCGGGGAAAAACAACCCGAGTGAGACCAAACACAAACAAACAATCTCGGACCAGCCCCAGGAGGTGCCTCTACTCTCTCCCAAAAAGCTGAGGATCCTGGGGAGCACCTCTGGGGTTTGAGGTGCAGGAACAGCATCCCCTGCTCCTCCTTCCACGAGCACAGTCCCCAGGGAGAAGCAGCTGCTGTCCTTCAAATCCCGATTTTAACCAATCCTTGCCAAACTCCCCCAAACCACGCCTGGAAGAGGGCAGGGTTCCCCCAGCCCGGTGCTGAGGGGATCCCAAACCCCAAAAGGCCTCTGTCCAACAGCCTCCAATGACCAGGAGGCAAAAACGCCTCAAGAACTTAAACCTGAGTCAGCAGCTGCCAGGTGCTGCCGTGGCCACTGTGCAGGGTGTCCCCGAGGTCACTTCACCCTCAGAGGCCAAACTGCCCCACCCTGACCTCGGCCAGGGCAGGATCTGCTGGCAGCACCTGGGCAGGGAGCCTGGGAGCTCCCGCAAAACCCAGCAGCGACTCTGGGCGCTGGTTGGTGGCTCCAGGACCTCCAGAACTGCAGGGCAGTCCCCGAGGCTGGAGAAACCTCCAGGAGCTCCCAGCACTGCCCAAACCCCGAGCTCCACCTGTCCCCAAGGGCACAGCCTGTGCCAGACACCAGGAGAAAGCCAAAGGGCTCGGCCCGAACTCCAAACCGGCCCCAGGAGCTCCAGGAAAGCTTTCCCCTGCTCCTCCCGACCTCAGCCGAGCTGCAGTTCCAGAGGCAGCCCCGGGCTCCGGCAGGACCCAGGGTGATCCATCTCAGAGCTCTGCTGTGCTCGGGGCAATAACTCAGCGTGAGGGAAGGAAGGAAAAGCCCCTGAGGGCCGCTGCTCCTCGCCCGGCCCGGGTAATTGCACCGCAGCCTCGGAGAGCGCAGTATTTTACCTCGGAAATGCCGGAGTGACCCAGAAACTGCAGCCCCATTTCCTGAAATTATTTCGCCACTTCAGAGCCCCTGTTTCAATGAAAGCTGCTGCAAACGAGGCACGAGAGCCCCGAGCTGAGCTGGAACGCATTTTCCCTGCAAATGTGTGTGGATGGTGTGAAGGGAAGGGCAAAGTCGGGGCTGCCCGGAGCGAGGAGCGGGAGAGCCTCGGATGGAAACGAGCACCTATGGATAAAATAATGGATAAAATAAAATATGGAAAAAAGTCCTGCCCGTGAATTAAAATAACTGGGCCAGGGCAGGACAGGGAGGCTGCAAACTCCTCTCCCCATAAAATAAAAATATTCTGTCCCACCTGTAGTTTTTCCATCCTGCCCGGGCACTTTCCTTTACTCGGCTTTCGGAGGCTCACGCGCTTTTACGGCGCCGTTGTTGGAGACACGAGCCCCGAAAATCAGAGGGGAGCGAGAAATATTCCAAGCAGAAGGATTCCCAGAGAAATCCCAGGCATTGCAGCGAGCTGTTTAAGCGGAGCTGTGTTTGGGTGGGGAGCAAAGCCGCGATTTCCTAGGCAGGAGTTCCAATAATTCAGAGGTGAAGCTTTATGGGATGAAGGACGAGCATCCCAAAGGGGCTCCTGCAGGTTTTGGGAACAGGGAGGTGCCAAAAAAAAAGGGAAAACATAGGGAAAACGATGGACATTCCCAGGGAGAGCGAGCATCCCTTGGGAATTCCTCACCGCCTCCACCAGACAAGGTCCTGCTCATTGAACCTCTGCCACACCCAGGATCTTCTCCGTAAAAATCCCATTTGGTCACGGGTCTGGACACCCCAGGCAGGGGACAGGGAGCTCTGCCATGGGATGACTCCAAATCCAATGGAATTTGTGGACAAATTTCCCCCAGCCTTGCTTCCACCCTTTCCATCTGCCCCCCAATGCTGGGTGCTCTGCCTTCGCATTTTTGGGACCCTAATTAATTAATTAATTAATCAATCCCAGGGATCCTGGCACCCAGCTGTCACCCTGGTGACAATCTGCCTCTGCTCCTCATCCAGCTCTGTCTTGCCAACACCCAAAACAAAAAAAAAGGGAATATTCCCACTGCTGGAAGAGCAGAATCGGCTCCCAAGCCTGACTGCAGCTCCCACCACAACAGGGGAGAAAAAACTTCACATTAATTATGTTAATTAGCAAAATCTCCCTCCTCACAGCCTTCTCACAGCAGAACCTCACCCTCACATCCCAAATTTTAGGGCTCTCCAGCACCTCCAGCAGTGAATACAACCAACCAGACCTCCGGAAGCAATCGATTCTCAATAATTACCACCATTAATTGCTCTAAGCAATTAAAGATCTGCTGTTGGCCTTGGCACCCACCCAAAAATCCCCCCCGTGGGAGCGGCTGCAGGGGCTCAGGCAGCTCGGTGACACAAGCACAAATGAATACAAATAAATAAAAATAAATACAAATAAATACAAATAAGCACACATGCCCGGGTGCGGGCTCTGCTGCCAGGCCCCGCCGTGCCAGGGGCAGCTCTGGGAGCGGGATTGTTATTCCAAACAGCACCGCAGGAATTCGGAGCTGCCAGCCAGGGCTGGGAAGGCTCTCCAGCAGCGCAGAGCTCCGCTGGCAGCGGCACCGCGAGCCCCCGAGGGGACTGGGACGGGGAACTGGGATGGGGAACGGTTGGGCTGGGACAGGACCTCACAGACCCCGCTGCCGCCGGGCCCCACGCTCTGCTCAGCTCCGGGCACAACCAACGGAGCTCAAGTGTCTTTTCTTGGGAGAACAGCAGGAAAAAGTCAGAGGGCTCGGCGCTTTTAGGGTTTTGGGGCACAAAGGGAGCTCAGAGAAACCCCAGGCACAGGAGCTTTGTTTGTCCCTCCTGGGATGGGACAGGCAGCATTCCCGGCTCTCCAGGCCCAGCTCCCTCCCGTGCCATTCCCAGTCCTCGGCACGGGGCCTGGAGGGAAGGGGGCTGAGCCAAAAATCCACACTTTAAACCTGGTTTAGCCCAGGGAAGCCCCCTGTGCTGGGGCTGGGGGAGGCCCCAGTTCCCGGTGCTCCAAACCCAACAAGGTCTGGAAAATTCCCAAAGGCACAGCAGGGCTGAGTCTGCCCCAGGTGAGGGGAAAGCGCGAGGAGGCTCCTGGAAAAGGAGGAAATGGAACTTCAGAGCGAGGAACTGAAGCCAAACTCCAGTGAGCCAGGACTGACTGCACCAAACGCGCCCTAAATCCTGGCTTGGGGACGGGGAAAAACCCAGGAGGGAACATCAACCTCTGTCTGTGGACACTGGGAATGCTGGGGCTCCTCACTGGGAACACTGGTGTCACTGGGAGTGCTGGTGTCACTAGGAATGCTGGTGCTCCTCACAGCTCACCTGGGCACAGGTACAGCTGGGCCAGGCTCAAACTCGGGACAGGATTTGGCTTAAACTCAGCCAGAACTTGGGTTAACCCTGAACCTTTTGGCTCTGGGCCAAGTAGAGTTGAAGAACTGGAGAACGTGAAGGATTGAGCAGAACCAGGAGATCCACTGAGGATTCCCAGCAGGAATCCACACAAAAGCTGGGAATGATGTGCTGGGAGGGCTGATTAAATCCATTTTTAGTCTCTCCAAGCATTTTTGGTCTCTCCAAGCAGCTTCTCCCACACCTCAAGCCCAAAGAGGAACCAGCTCTGGCTCCCCAGGGAGCCCAGGCCGCTGGGTGATCCCACCCCACAATCCTACAAATCCCTTAAAGCCCAAACTGCGAATTCTGAGACCACCTGGAACGGGGAGGAACTAATGGAGGAATTCCAGGAAGCGACAGGTCCCTGGTGCTGAAGGCCCCTCACCAAAAGGTTGTGTTCTGGCAGCACCTCCTACCTGGCTGCAGCTGGGTTCGGTGCTGAGCGAGGGGCAAGAGCAGCCTGGGGAATCTGGCCTCAAGTCCCAGCGCCAGGAACGGGAATAGGAACAAAAAGGAGGACAAAAAAAAGAAGTAAAAAAAAAGAAAAAGGCCCCGAGAAAGTCCAAAGGATAAATAAACCCAAAGAGAGGCGCAGCAGCATCACGTGGGGTGCAGCAGAGAACGGCTCCGGAGCCAAACCCGAGCACAGATCCTTCCCTCGACACAAACCCAGCCGTGGGCACGGAGCCTGCTCCAGGCACGGCTCCGGCACGGAGCAGCTCCCAGCCCTCGCCCTGGCAGCGCAGGACGCTGAGAGCAGCTTCAGGGGCAGGCAGAGAGGATTCCCCTCCTCAGCAGGGACACTGCAGCCCATCTGTCCCCCAGCCCTGCTCTGCTTCCTCCCTCCAACTTCCCCCTTTTCCAAAGCGAGGGGGATTCCCATCCCAAACCTCCTTTCATCCCTCCATCAGCCCAGCTCCGAGGGATTTCGCAAGAAGTGGGAATAGAGACAGGAGTGAGAAGCTGGAATCGTTGTTAAGCGATTCAATCGCTTTAAGTTTTATTTGTGCCACGTCCCCCCGCACTTCCCACAGATCCCACGGCACTCCCAGGACCACCCCGAGCAGGAAGGATCCCTGCACCTGCCGAGGTGAGCTCAGCACCTCCGGGTGCCCTGACACCTCCAGCAGCCCCCAACACACCCAGAGCGCCACAGGGACCTGCTGGGAAACGCTGGAGAAGACCGGGAAATAGGGAACCCCAAGAAAGCAGAAATAAAACAGAAATAAAACAGAAATTCACGTCAGAAACAACCCCTGGCAGAGCAGGACCGAGCCGGAGCAGAAGGGGAATTTCAGGAGGGAGGTTTAACACATTCCCAAAGCCTTTTCCTCCTCTTGATCCCAGCAGAGGGGAGGAACCCCGACCTCCAGGGCTCTGCTGCAGACCCTGTCCAGCCCCGAGCTGCCCGGAGCCACGGGGACATGGGCAGAGCGGGAGGGAGTCAGGAGAACAGCTGGGAAAGGGGTGATTTCCCAGGAAAAGACTGAGATAACTGCACGTGGAGCAGGGAGCAGGGTGCACACAGCCCCCGGGGGCTCCCACAGCTCGGGATCACCCAAACCCAGGAGTTTTTCCATAGGAAAGGGCTGATTTCAGCTTCTCAAAGCAGACAGGCCTAGGGGAGCCTGACTCCCAGTTCAAACCCCAACCAGTTTGTAGGATCAGGGGTAAAACCCTTTCCTGACGGGTCTTCCGAGCCCTCCAGCCCACGGAGTGACGGCAGCTGGGGCAGGACTCACCCTCTCCTGCCACAGCAGCTGAACGTGAGCCCTGCCTTCAAGGAAAAGAGGATTTAACCCTCCCCCTGCTTCCCAAACGGGAATTTGGCTGCTCAGCCCACCTCCCACAAACTTCTCCCCCGCGTTTAAACACCGGAGCTATTCTCGGTCTGCGCTGACAAAGCCCCAACGCCACAAAAATCCTCCAGCCAAGCTGGAACTGCTGCTGGATTCCTCTCCAGAGCCGGCTGCTTTAGGGACAATTACCTGGGAAGCATTTTGCCAGGAACTAAAGAAGCCCTCTGGATCACCCCCGGAGGACTAAAGTCTCAAGAGGCAGAATAAATTGGGAAGCTCACTGCAGTCGGTGCCACTCTCACATGAACGAACTGGAATGTTGTCCCGAGAGGGACTGGGCAGGGAAAGCAGCGGCACCTCCACGGGGGTGACACAGGGACCAGGGGAGTGACAAAGAAAGGGAGAACAAAACAGGGAGAATGGAGCACAAATGAGGAGTTTGTGTGGCCACACCTGGGCCAGGCAGGGCTGGGGGCTCCCAGCAGCAGGAACAGCTCCGAGCTGGACCCCACCGTGCCAGGACAGGTGAGGAGGTGCAGCTGAGCCCTCTCCACTCCCACCAGCTCAGAGCCCTCAATCCCACTGGGAATCAACCCCTGACTCCAGAACAAACTCCTCAAACTCTCCAGTTCCTGAGGTTCGCACCGTGCTGCCGCTCCCTTCACTCAGCGCCGTGGGAGTCACCGACCCCCAGCTCCCCAGACGCTCGCAGGGGCACCCACAGCCCCTCCACGTCCCTCTGTCCCCCCAGCAGAGCCATGAGTGCAGACCCCTCCCCACAGCAGAGCAGAGTCCAGCGAACGGGGCTCCTCAGCACCTCGGGGGCCCCGCACAGGACCCCCCAAAGCTCCTCCAAGCCCTGAGGTCCCGTATCTGCCACCCCACATCCTTCAGGGTCCCCCAGACCCTGCACACCGAAGGGTCTCCCCCATCCACGGCCTCCAAAGACACCCCCACCTCAAATTCCTTCTCATCATCCAAAGCCTCCCCCTCCTCAAGCCCCTCAGGGCTCCTCCTGCCTCTGCAGGCCTCACCCCCAGAATCCTCCTCCCTTTAAATCCCCCCACGGGCACTGCCCCCGTACGCGCACCCCCTCACGCTCCCCAGCCTTAGGCTCCCTCCAGACCCCCCAATTCCACTGACTCCCCCCAATTCCGGGGTCCTCAGCCCCCTCCAGCCCCTCCTGCACCCCCAGCTCCCCACTCCGGGGTCCCTCAGCCCCTCCTGCACACGCAGCTCCCCATTCCGGGGTTATCCCCGGAGTTCTCAGCCTCTCCTGCGCCCCCAGCGCTCCATTCCGGGGTTCCCTCAGCCCCTCCAGCTCCCCATTCCTGGGTCCCCCCGGGGCTGAGCCCCTCCAGCC
>VZTJ01001237.1:0-10815 GCA_013397795.1 Orthonyx spaldingii
CAAGAAGACCAGAAGAAGAGGATTAAGAGGATGTCATCAGCATCCATGCAGTGGTGATATTTTCTACTTAATCTGTCTCAGTACCTCTCTTTCTCTCTCTTTCTCGCTTTCATTTCCTCACATTTGCTGTTAAATAAAATCCATACTATTGACTTTGGCATATGGTCTCATTTGCACCTTAATTTGATCAGAGGCATCTCTCTAACAATTATAATAACCAGATTGTAACACTGTTGAAGCTGCAACACAAAAGATAGTATCACCTAATTCCTTTGAGTTTTTTTGTTAATTTCTATTCCTTTTCTTTTCAATGTAAAGTTGTGAGAAATCCTATTTGATTCATAACTGACTTATTTTTAAAATGATTGCTTTGATTCGCATGGACTTTTCATGAAGTCATAAAAACAGATTTGCTGCAAAAAATATCTTGGTTCAAATCAATCCTCAGTCTATTGGGAAAGGATGAATTTTAATTTTCGCTTTGAAAACTGGTAGAATCTGCCTAGAGGAAGCGGCATATATCCTCATATTTTCTTACTGAACTCCATTTTGAAGCAGTTTACCGACTTGCCAGTGATGATGTGGGCTTAAGTTCAAAAATAGACCTGTAATTTTGACCTAACATTGTATAAATGTTCCTTGTTATAGACGTCGATATTCTGGAGCATTTTACACAAGGAAACAACTCAGTGGAAACAGAAAACTGCAGTACAGGTGGTCTAGCAATTTTCTTTTATATTTTGCCACCACATGGCTTCTCCTTTAGGTGAAAGAAACAAAGCCTTATCTAATTACTTCAACTACTCTGACTCCCTGGTGTTAATAGGATGTATTATATAGAGATGGAACATTTCCCAGTGATTGTATTTTCTCTCTGCCCAGATCTCCTCTCCATCCAAGTAGAAACAAGATCTTCGTACTGAGCAATCTGTGCCCCTGTACAGAGCAATATGTTTCCCACATAAATTCAATAATGTAAAAACAATGTCTATTAAGCACAGAAAATATTTTGACACCAAAAAGCTTGGAATTGGTACTATCCTATATTAAAATCACCTCCCCTCTCTGCATGAAAAAACCGTTCAGTTGAACAAATGGTATGAGGAAAAGAAAACAATTTTGTTACAACTCGATGTATTCACTAAGCATGGAAACACTTTGTATTGGTGATTAAACTTTGGGATTTCTATTTTGTTGCCAGAAGTCAAAAGTCAAAGTCTGCAACTCCAGATCTTCATTCACTCTTTTGTTTTTGCTTATATGTATATTATAGATGAAACTTTACAGATTCTACTGTGCTTGATAATATTTATCTGTTTTCTCATTTATGATCTGATGACCAGAGTACTGTGTGTGTATTATTAATCAATCTCATGGCTTTGGAAAGGCAATGAAATTCAGGAAAAGCCAGTGATGTGGACTGTAAGTCAGTCTCATCAAATGAGTTTGAGTGTAGTGAAGGGAATGATGCATATGTGGAGCTTTCTATCACAAATTTGATTTTTGGATGACAAACTTGTACCATTCCAGCTCTGCACTGTTTGTTTGATAGATCATCTAAGCTGCAAAATACATTCTTACTCTGATAAAATGTATGCATATTCTAGGTAGGTGGTTGAGGGAATGAGGCCTCACATCTCACAGAAATGCAAGAACAATTGATTAACCAAAGGAGCAGAATACAACTACTTTTTTGTTCTCCCAGAAATAAATAAAAGTGATTGCATGAAATATTTTTAACTGATGAAATATTTCTACTTGTATTAAATTGTATTTATACTGAAGTTCTTACACAATTAACTTTTGAACTAATACTGTCTAATCATTGATTACTGCAAGATTTTTGTCTTACAGTCATTGATGTTTGAGAGAATTTACTAACAGATTTTAAAAGAAAATTTTGTTCCTTTTCTGATTTTTCCCTGTACTTAGTTAATTTCTCTATTTTTACATTTTGCAGAGGAATACAGCTTACACTGATTAAATATTAATTTAATTATGGAATAAGCTAATAATAATTATTAACAGGACAAATAATATTGTATTGATGATCTTTCAGACACACATTATGAATGGTGAAAAGGCTTCTAGTTTCCCTGTAGTCAAATAATATTTGATTTCAAATTCATTGTCTCTAAAAAAAAAAAGTAATTAAAAATTGTATTCCTCTATTCACTCATATTATGTGAAGGTTAGTATAGCAAATCAAATCAAATCAAATTCTCTTTCTGGAGTATTTTCACTGAGGCCCGAGTCCCCTGAATTTCAATAGACTCCAGACTGGTCTCATAATAACATCCAAGGACAGAAAGATGATGTTCCAGTCCATAGAGGGGGAAAGCTGCTATATCCATTTCTAATGCAACCTTTCCAATTTCTCGTTGTCAGCTGTTTTTTCATATCAATATGTTTCAGCTAAGAAGTGCTTGCTTAATCTGGTTGTTTATAAAAAAGGAAAGGTTACATAATCCGGTTGTTTATAAAAAGGAGAATAATTGTCATTTTTCAGAAACAAAAGACACAAAATAAATGTTTAATTTAAGATTGCTCTGGTGGATCAAATTTGGAAAACAAATGTTCCTTCTAGGATAATTTTGCCTTGTTGCCCAGAGAGCTTGTCTCCACCCTCAGAGCTTTCAAGGTCTCACAGGTTAAACCCCCGAGGAACCTGGTCTGATTTCACAGTTGATCATGCTCTGGGGAAGTACAAGAGATCTCCTGAGATCTCTTCCAATCTGAACTATTCTGCTGGTTTTGACTGGGCTAGAGTTAATTTCCTTCCCAGTGTCTGGAGTGGGGCTGTGTTTTGGATTTGTGCTGAACCCAGGGTGGATAATCCAGAGATGTTTTTGTTATTGCTGAGCTGGGCTTGCACAAAGCCAAAGTCTTTTCTGCTTTCCGTGCTGCCACACTGGTGAGGAACTGGGGGTGCCTGGGAGGGTGGGAGGGGACACAGCCCGGACAGGTGATCCCAGCTGACCAAAGGGATGTTCCAGACCATGGGAGACCATGCTCAGTGTATAAAGTGGGGGCAAGGAGGATGAAAGGGGGCACATTTGGAGTGATGGTGTTTGTCTTTCCAAGTCATTGTTACATGTGATGGGGCCCTGCTCTCCTGGAGATGCTGGAGACGGCTGAGCACCTGCCTGCCCATGGGAAGCAGGGCATTAATGCCTTGTTTTGCTTTGCTTGTGTGTGTGGCTTTTGCTTTCCCTATTAAATTGTCTTTATCTCAATCCATGAGTTTCCTGGCTTTTACTCATCTGATTCTCTCCCTGGTCCTGTTGATGGGGGAGTGAGTGAGCACTGCCTGGGCCTTGGTTGCCAACAGGGGTGAAACCCAGGTAACCATATATCTTATGATCCATTTAGAATTCCCACCCTAGTCTTCAATGTAATTAGGGGTATTCAAGAACCCACCTGCATCTTTGTGCCTGCAAAATTTGCAATGCTAAAGCCATCCCACTACACTATACAAACACACTGAGTGACATAAGTAATCACATTCATGCTGTCCTATATTGGGAAACAATGCTCTGGGGCCTCTCTAACCAAGATATTGTTCATAACCACCACACTCTGATAGGAACATTATGAGTTCTACAACTAAGAAACATATCAAAATTAACTTGCAATGACGAAAACCAAAATCTTAATGTCTCTGAATGCCTAGTACATATTTTCCCCCCACTAAGACAAAAAACTAATTAAAAAAAGTCTTATTCATTATTTTCTATTTTTTGGATGCGCAGAATTGGGTTTATGAATATTATAATTACAAATATTGTTACCTGAGCATCTTCCCCTGTAACACATATTCATGTGATTTCTATCTATCCTACTTTTTATTTTCTTCTGTTTCAGAACAAAGAAATGTGTGGGGAAGTGTGTTCTTTTAGTAGTCTGCTTTGGACTTATTTATTTGAATCTGTTTTTAGTATACCTTCCCACCTTAGTGTTCAACTTGCTACTAAGCTACATCACGTCAAAGAAATGCACCTTCTGTACATACCCAGACCATTATAAAGACTTTGACAAATGAAATAAACCTTCAAAAGAAAGTGGTGGCTTGGCAAGGAAGTTGTGGACCATTCTCTTTAAGCTTTTGATAAACCAAATTTTGATAACCCAAAAAACCAAACTATAACCTGTGGATAAAAGATAAAACTTCATCTTAATATTTGATATCATAGGAGAAGATGGCATAGAAAGCAAAAGACAAATATGCTCCTCCTATAATATCTGCACTGATAGCAACTACCCTACAGGATTTTCTTCTGGCCAGAAGCTTGTAATGCCTGAAGGCTTCATGCAAGTTGGAGGCATAAATGTATTTCTAAGGTCTGAGATGAGATCAGACTACATTAAGCTCTAACCAGACTAATACTAAGAGAAAAAATAACCTAAATATATTCTTAAGAAGAGAGTATATTGATCCATTGTGGGTACACGTGCCTCCAGGCAATGACAAACTGCCCTGTCTATAGCTCCTGTTCAGATGACAGTTAACAGCAACATGATTCACTTGAGGAGGGAACCTCCATCAGAGGAGTGAAAAGGACGAAAACTTCATAGAGTGTGTCCACAGCTCTTTCCCCCCATCTTCTACCAGGAGACAAGAACGGTTTGCTGCCTGTAAAACCAGAACAGAAGCTGCATCCCAAGAGCAATCCTGAAATAACCAGAGAGTGTGAGGGACAGACTGAGGCCCTAAGTAGGATTTTAATACAGTTTTGCGACTTGGGCATAACACATCAAATTAGTATTCTGCATCTTAATATCCTAACTTCAGCATTTGTGAGATACTATGATATTAGCCTTTGGCTGACAATGGGGCAACAAGTTCTCTCCCTTTTTGTTTCCTTGTTTCATCCTTAGGTGTTCAAAGACAGAAAGTGGTCTATGGATTGCAACTACAATGTTCTTTTCATGCTTTGTATATGATACTCATCTGTCTGGTTTCTCTTTTATCCTGTCAGGTAGCTTTGGTTTAATAACAGGTGGCATTTCATCTCTCTTGGTTCACTTATTTTTACTGAGGTATGGGGAGAAACTAAGTTTATGCATCTTATTTTCATCTCAGTGCATGTAATTGTCACACAGGGAGTTGAAAATCCAACCTGAAACATGGAAAGAAAAATGTTCCAGCATTCAGTAATATTTGCATTTTATTTTTACTAATGACTTCATTTTTCACAGTTTTAGATAAGCGTTAGGACAGCCACATCAATGTGATTCATCAACAGAAGCTTGCTTTATCACACTGTTGTATTAAAAAAACCTTTTGTAACGCTTTATACTTTAGTGGTTTTAAGAGATCAACATTCATCATTCTCTATCTTGTTGGGCAACATTTCTTTGAGAAAAGCTAGAAATTGAATTGATTTTCCCAACTTTATTAAAGAACTGGTAAAGCAGCGAAGTGTTATTGGTCATGCCTGTCTTGCCGTCTCCTTTCAATTGCAGGCCCTATTGTCACGTACACGGGAAAGCAACCGTAAGTGCAAACAAAATAGTAAGGAAAATGGCACTTGCTGGAGAACACAGAATGCTCTATTCAGGACCTTTGGCATGGCAGGATTTGCTTTGAAATTACGATTGTACCTTCGGTTACTTTATAAACTTATTTTCTGCCTATTACTGAAACACAGAAAGTGTTTCTCTCCAGGAAGGGTGGCTCACAAAAGTGCTTAGGTTTTAGATTACCAGGATTTTCTGCATTATGCAACAAACAGAGCAAAAATTGTACACAACCCCTGCAGTCCTTGTTACCTAGAGAAGGCTGTGTATGCATTATGTGTATAGGAGAAAGTAACTTCTGTTACATTTTTGCTGATAGTTTAAATTGCAAATTAATAGGCTACAATAAGAAACTTTGTAAATGGGAAAATTCTGAACTCCTGAATAAGAAAATAGAGGGTTTAAAAACAATCCCTGCTGATTCTTTCCTTTTAATTGTTCGTCCCAAAGCAACTTTTAACAGCTGAAACTTTAACTTTACAGATTGCAACAATATGCACACAATAGCCTCTAGATGCCCAGGAAAAATGTCCCTGCGCTACTTCTGAAGCTAACAGTGCTGTTCTTGGTCCTTCACAACTGTCCTTGCTCCTTATACAACCTCCATCTTCTCTCCCGACACAGCCTCTAAAGAGACATACAAAGAAACCAATAAAAAGTTGCATCCCTTGCACCTTGTAAAACCAAAACAAAACTCATGCTGGATGTTGAGCTTCTATCAGGAGCATTATACAAGAGAAACTCTATGTTCTGACCTTCCCATTCAATAGCCAGTACACAAATCCTTTTCTATATTAGGCAATTCAGTGCTGCTGCTGTTTAATTACTGTTATCATGACAGTATACTGCAGCCTTAGACACCGTTCATGCTCTGAAAAGCAGGAGATATGAAAGTGACTTTAACAGTAAAAGCTTTACAATTTAAGTAAAATAAAAGACATAGATGAAAATGAAGTACAAGGGAAAACCAAAAAACTATTAGGACAACAGTCTGAAAAGACAGAATTACATTTCCTACCTATGGATTTAAGAAGGATGAAGGAAGATAATGGGGAGACTTTGTTGATGTTTCCTTCGTGACTTTTTTTTTGCATGACTGCAAACACATTAATTGCTTCTAGAGCTAGACGTATTCAAACAATTGTATTTGGAAACTTATGTTAAACATAAAACTCTGAATTTTTCTGCTCCTTTTCTGACATCAGTATCTGCACCACTTCCTGTGACAGTAATTTCCCTGCCTTGTAAACAGCACAACTATATCACGTTTCTCATCAAAAGTAAAAAAAAACAATAAAACAAAAAAACAAAACTAAAATTAGAGGGGACTGTAGATGGGATGAAAACTATTTATGAACTTTCAGCATAAGGATGTTTAGCCATGAGCCAGCTTGAGAATTCCCCCACAGATAGTCAGCTTATCTAACATGGATAGGTACTACTTCTCACTGAAGAAAGGACACAAGTTTGGGAAACAATAGGAAAAGAAAGATAGAAAAATGTCCATAAATGTCCATATATCAGAGAAATCTAGTGGAGATTTATTGTGATCTAATTTACCAGAACTTGAATATATGATCTGGCTAGATAGCAAATCCTCTGCAATCGCTAGGGAACAAAGGATAAAAAATATTTTCACCGTCCACATGGTACATGCACACGAACTTCTTTGAAGGAACAATTTTTAAGTAATTAAGCTTTTTTCCTATACCACTACTACCACTCCCAGTATGCTCTTTTGGATGTTCCTCCTGTAAAGGCTGAAGAGGAGAAACCCTATATATTTTACTTTGTGAGTAATAATTGCAGGCTTAATAAATAACTACCTTTTGTAACCAAAGTGAGTGCATAGGGACATAAAAATGGTTATCCTTCTGCAAGTTGATTGATTAAAAGGTGCTCTAACTGCATGAAATTGCAAGGAATTGTTCATGTGTGACAGCACAGAACCTCTTTCTCATGAGAAAATCTTTCTGTTTATGGTAAACACAAGATAAGGTGTTTGGAGCTCCTTTGGGAACAGGCGGGAATGCCTGTGGCCAGTCAGCCCCGGGGGGCGGAGGACTGTGGCCAATGCCAATAAGCGTTCATTTTGTATATAAAAGTTGCATTTAAATAAATAATTCCCTTTTTCTCAGCAATCTCTCTCGTGTGCCTCTGTTTCAACATCAGCTCAACAGCGACATTCATGTAATCTAAAAGTGGCAAACACAGGCTCGTAGCACATTTTGTGGAGTGTGGTTAGAAAATTGTTTTCTACCATACTCTCTTAGTTTTATCATATGTAAGAAAGACAGATTTGGTTAATAAAAAAGGTCAACTTAAGAATAAAGATTGAACTAGCTATTTCAAACCAAATCTGGATACTTTGGCAAACCTAGGAGTGCTTGGATCCATACTTGTACTTAATTTCATATGAGCCAGCCACAACGTTTGAATCCAAATTCACATCAGAACTATAACAGCCTTGGAGGATATTCAGATGGAATAGTCTGGCTTGAAACTACGCTTAGTTTCCAAATGGTATGAAATTTGCTGTGAATTGGGAGTTTTTCATGCTTGTGAAACAATAAAGGCTGCTTCTTGGGCTGATATGTGATTTTTTTCTAAAGCTTCTCTTTTGCAGAAAGCTTAATATATATACCACAAGGAAATGTGAAGAGCTTATCACTGGTCTGGAATCCAATTTATAAAGAACTTTTGCATATATCTGCTCCTTCATTTCTATCACATATTCAGGAATTGTGTCAAGGTATGAAATGAATGCCTCTAGAATATCATAAAACATGTTATATTCTGACTTTTGTGTATAAAAGTTAGGCTGTACATGTAATTACAAACACAGCTACAATATCTGTCTCTGTTTATGTAGTAAGGCACATCATTAAGAGTGTTTTGATTTTATCCTGAGCTTAGACTGGGATGCAGGGTGAGCCAGGGGATGTCCAATACAGAGCCAGTCCAGGAGACTTGGGCAAGGAAGAGAACAGCGTTACAGAACCATGGAATGTCTCAAGTTGAAAGGAACACATAGAGAACACTGAATCCAACTCTCTGCTCCCTGCAGGGCTACCTGAAACTGAGTCATATGAACGAAGAACATCAGCTAGAATATTTTGAAAAACTGCACAGATTCGTCTCTAAATTATCTCTTTTTCTGGCTAAATGCTTGCTCTCTGAGATTGTTGGTCTCTGTGAAATCAGAGAAGACTGTCTCAGCCCCTCAGTTCCACAGAGGTGCTGGTGGCCCTTCTGAAATCACAGATGGAGGAACAAAGTCTTATTCAGAGAGGGGCACACGCTACTGTCTCATAAAGCTATCTAAAAATATTTTTAAACTTTCTCTGCCTGAAAACTTTTATTTGTCAAAATGTATTAACATGAAAATGTATGAACTACTGGTCTGTGACACCTTGGATATCATCTTCTGGAACTGCTGTTTTTGCTGGAATTTAATTAATTTTATGGTTATACTGAACTTTTTCTGATTAGCTTTTTTTTTTTTTTGTGTGTTCTTATGTGTGGTACAGAAGAAAATACTATTAAGTCTCCCCATCTCCACAGAACCATAGGAAGAAAGTAAACACATTTGAATTCGTCCTCAGTTATTCTTTGCATGTTACAATTAGCAGAATAATTTCTTTTTTTGCAGCGAATCAGTGTTGCGGAGCAGGCCTATAACCATGCTTATGGAACCAGGGCTACAGACTACACATCCCCGCTTAATCACACATGTTCCTTTTATATCCTCTGGCAACAAGTCATTCCAGGTGCTACCTGTTTGGGGCAATGAACAGTGTTGCGTTGGAAAACATGCTTCTTTTCCCCAATAACCATCTGAGCTTAAAATGCTGACTCTAAATGCAAAACATAATTCCTCAGTTTAGCTGACTGGTTCTTGAGATCATGCAGTCCATGCTATAATATCCCCACCTCAGTAATCTCTTCATTATTTCTCCTTCTCCTGTAGGCCTGAGGATCAGCCATATCTGGGGTCTCCTTTCATGGCAGCCAAGGAGGTATCACTGCACAAGAAATCCTCAGGCATGACAATTTGCCCCAAACAAACACTCTTGTTTTCTTAACAGAGAACTCTGCTTTTAAAGAAACTGCTCACTTGCCCAAACTTCAGAGGCACATGGGAGCAAAAACAGAGCAAAGTTCTAGTATGGGAGACAGATAGCTCAGTAAGGGGAACGTTTCAAAACCAATGCAGCCTCGAGGAAGAGTACATTCAGAATGCTTTGTGTTGCATGCTCAACAATTAAATATGACTTGACACTCTCAATTTGTACCTTAGCCAAAGAAATGGAAATATGCAAGTTCATCCTTAATAAGGACAACACAGGACAGTGCCTCAGCTAAGCTTATTTCAAAGAAAAAGGTACAAGTATATAAGCTGATCAGCTTTTATATGGGTTTTCTGTGCTCCGGATTCTTTAGAGAGTCATCCTTATTTAAAAAAAAAATAAGCTTTTCAGAGCATGTCTAGCTGAAATCTTTCTATTAATCTGAATCAATTAGATTTAAAAAGAAATGATGGACTCTTTACAGAGACAGGTTTAGCATTATCACATTGGTGACAGACTGATGCACGGGGTTTCAGCAGCATTATCTAAATATAGTGCCTGGCTCACGGATTTTCAGAAGCTGTGAGAGATCTCTCTGAAGGACAACAAAGAAATGGGAGAGAAGGGGATTTGCTTCAACTGAAATGAATGCAAATGGCATCTCCATTCATTTCATTTGCAACAATCTGACACCTTTTCGTTTCCGTTTCACACAAAAAATAGGAGATAATAGGGAAATAGTAATGGTATAAGTGGACAGAGTCTGACCATTAAAATGTTTACCATTCCAGCATGATGCCTGCAGATGCAATAAAATTGAAACTGGAAAGGTGTTAGAATTGCTGCCGGTTTCTATTCATTTGAATGGCAGAAACCCAGAATTCTGTTTTATGGTTTCATGTAGAGGGTCAATCCATTATCTTTCTTTCTTCCTGGGATCAAATAGCATTTTTGTGAGGATTAGGTCTCTTTGGCACGCTGAAGTGGAACCAATGTGCAGAGGTTTGAATTTTGAACCTATTTTAAATTGAACTGCTTTAACAAATGGTGAAATGACTTAAAAATGGGACTTGAAAATATTAAATGGATTTTTAAAGGTTTAAAACATGGACAGCCTCTTAAAAATGCTCACATAATAACCCACCTAAGATTCAGAAACTTCACAGACATAAATATTATGAGCACTGGAAGAAATTAAGTAGCTAAAAATATTAAGCAGATTGCC
>VZTJ01001237.1:10836-47277 GCA_013397795.1 Orthonyx spaldingii
CCCCCCCCATTTTCTGTCTGCATAGTGAAAAACGTGTAACATACAGAAATATAAGGATGCTGTGAACTTTTTAAAATGGGAGAGAATGAAGAGAGGTAAAGGAGTAAAAATATTATATTTAATTATCAATGGCAACAATTGAAGCAAGTCTTGGAAAAATGTACCATGGACATTCACTAAAACCAGGATAAGATGGTATGGAAGAACTATATCTATTGTTTTAACATAAGGATGCATTTTTTTTATTTGAGGAAAACTTTATTGATCAAGGTTATAGCAATTACATATATAATAAAAAAAACCAAAAACATGTAGCAAAATAGTGTTTACTTATGATACATTCAGATTTAGGAAAGAATGCAAATATTTATTTATTACTCTATAATTGACAGTTTTCACAAGGAGGAAACAGCAATACTGAAACCAAATAAATTCTGTAGAAGATAGTTAGTGAAGGGTTTCAAAAAGCTCGGGTATGCTGACTCAGAAATACTTTCTCAGTTCTCATTTGCTACCTAGCTGTTCTCATTCCTGCTCTGGAAGCTTTGCCATATAGCAAAGCCAGAATGTGCATTAACAAATGTGGAAATCAAAAGGAATCCATAGTAACACAAATTTTTACTCACAAATACACTTGCAAAATAAGAACTTAAATATAATGAAGCATCGATAATTAGTTGCCTAAATATTGATTGAACATCAGTCAATTAATTGTTCTGAAGTCACAAACCAAATGGATCTGCTTTAGCACCTGACCCAATGTCAGTGTCCAACACAATTTGCAGTTTGAAAAAATATTTTCCATAGCATAGCTAAGATATGGCTTAAGAGATGCTTTGGAAGAACAGGTCTGTTGCAATTTTTATATGCAGTTATTTTCCTGCAGTAAGAGAGAACACAAAGGCCACTGAAGGATGTAATGAACTATTTAAGTAGATTGATCTGAACACTGATATTTTGTCAAAAATAGATACATAGAGAAGCATTTATGGTACGTCAACAGAGTATATGGTGATGAGACAAAAAAAGGTACAGAGTCCATACAGGTGATTATGAATTTCTATAAGAGAAGCAATAAGAAACAAAACAAGAAAGCCATTCTCCTAAAAAAATAAAAATTCAATTTTAATAAATGTCTTTAATTTTAACTCTTATATTTCTAAATCTTAATTCCTAAGTAAGGGCTACATTCTCTCTTTTATATCTGTATCTTTAAAGCAGGACAAATTATCTTGGTATTTCTAGCAGAGAAATAGAAGACAACTGCAGCTGGTAACAAGCTCCTGTAGCCCTAACTGAGCCGGCACATCTTCACCAACAAGTAAGAAGACAGAAGAGTATTAGAAGCCAAGAGCCTCAGAGGCCCAGTTAATACAATAAATGAGCACAGCACTTCTCTTAAGTGTTTGGCACTTTTAAATAAATGCAACCTGAGTATTGGCAATTAATGGAATCCACATTTTCCTCCTCCTTGCTGTAGAAGAGACCGAAAGTGGTCATGACTTTCAGATCATACACACAGCCCAAGCAGTTAGCTCTAGGGTATGGTAGATTTACGGGAAAATACTGCAAGTAAACATCTTTCAGAGCTGGCAAAAATTCATTTCAACCACATTTGATGGATTCTGGCAAAGCCCTTCCAGCTTTATTCTGAATTTCATACAGCAAATTTATAGAACAAGACCTGAATAATATAAATACTCTGTTAAATATTATATTCTGCAGAGAGGTAGAGCAGTGAAAAAGAAAATATCATATTTAAGGATATTTACTTTTAAAGTTATACTAAGTGCTATATGTATTGTCAGTTTGTGCAAGAGAGTATCCTTTACATATAAATGAGATATATAAGTATCTGAGGGCTGAGCTGCTTGTTTTTCTGCTAAAATAAACTTCACTATTCATCTAATGAAGGTTGCTTTCCAAGAAGAAAAATACTGAAATATATAACTCAGCATAGCAAGTTCACTAGTCTTATCTTCAATAAGTCAAGACATTTTTAACATCTGGAACAGTAACTGACTATTTTTTGATCATCAGTATCTAAGATGGGAATTAAATTCAAAATTTGCCAAATAAGAACCAACCCAGCCAGCTATCAAGATTTGCTTTAAGAACCATATTGGTAACTAGATCAGAAAGCATCATCAAAAATATATCAACCTGTCAGCATCAAAAATAGATTTTTTAAAGAATTTTTAAGAAATGCTGTTGGCATTGGCAGGCAGATAATCCAAGTATCAAACATCTTAATAGCAAAAATCTGGAGCACAAATACAACTGATAAAACACCAGAGAGATTACTTTAATGTAGTTGCTTAATTTAACTGAATTTTGAAACTATGAAACAAAGAGGATGAGAGGTGTCCACATTGCAAAGCCCGCAGGCAAATTGCTGTTGATCACTGCCGTGTATTGTAAATTCTGATGAAAAGAAAGAATGCACCTTGGTGAGTCAACTCAAATAATAAAGAATCTTTGCCAAGTACTAAGGTTTTCTGAATTCTCAGTTTTACTAAATTGCTGTGCTTAGAAAGGAAAAATACATCTGGTATTTTAGAAGAGTTATTAACTTTCAAGTCTTAATATCTTCAATTTTGACTTTACATCTTGTTGCAATTGTTTGCTTTTTTGTTTGTTAGGGGACTTTTTGCCTTTTCTAAATTTCAATCTATGTATTGTGAAATATATCAGACAGAGGAATTTTGGTGTAAACTGCTTTGAACACCTCTTAGAGTAACAATTTATTGTTGATGCTCTGCTGATGCAGGCTTTCGGACACAATTACACTTGATTTTGAGCTCTATGTGAGGGCCAAACTCCTACCGAAATTTGTTTCAGTTCAGTCTCCTAGAGAGAACTGGTTTATTGCTGATAAAAGGCATGAAGACAGTGAAGTGTGAGCTTTATTTGTTCAGCCTTCTTAGAAGAATGAAAAATATGAATTTTCCATGATTTTATTAGATGAGCAAATACCATAAATAGAAAGAAAACATAGATAAGGAGAAAACAGTGTTAGTAAAGAACAAATTTAATAATGCCTAGATTATAATCTCTATTTTAAAAGCTATAAAATTATTATTAACCATCTGATAACTGAGTTTCTGAAAATTATGTCCCATAGGAGTTGTGAAGGCAAGAAGCAAAAGTTCAGATTTGTGCCAAATCTGGGTTGGATGTGCTGGTTTGAGAGAATGTAAAATGTGTTCATGTAGGATAACAGATTGTTGGGCTCAAGAGCCATACTTTAGTCTTTAAAAGCAGGTTCAAGAAAAACGTGAAGGAACTCTGATCTTTCTTTATTGCACTGGTATACGTCAAATGAATAGAAAAGCTTGTACCATGTCTTAGTAAATAAACAAATAGATGTGACAAATAAAAGAACTATAGGGCGAAATCCTGTTCTCCTTTTAAGTACTGCATCCCCAAAGTTCATCTGACTAGCTTTTATGAAGAGTTTATCTCAGCAGGCTTTACATTTTAAGAAAGAGAAAGAACATAACAAGAAAACCAAGTTAATGCAGTGAAAATGAACTGTAAAGCTGCAACAAATTAGAGAGTTCTGTCAGAGGGCATATCTTGAAGACGGTGTCAGGTCTCACATCACAGATTTCCCTAAAAAAAGGAAGGTAATTAGGATAAGGAAAGGATAGAAACAATCCTAAACCTAAACAACATATCCTTACTACAATATAAATTTACTAACTAATTGAAAATTTAAGCTGCAAGGACAATCTCTTCAGGGAGAAAAAGAAAAAGCTCACCATAACCAACCGGCTAATTCTTTGCACTACACTCAACATTCCCCACAGGACTAGGGTCTCTTCCTTTGTGTTGCATATAGTACTCTTAGAAAGAAAATTATAAAGTTTTCCTGGGAAATCAATGAAAATCAAAATTGTTGCCTTAATGCATGAGTGTGTCTTTGACACTCCACTGGAGAGTGCTATTCTCATCTCTTCTGTAGAGCATAATGTTATGGCCTGTCTCAACTAGACCCCATTGCTCTCCAAATCCCTCGTACTTTCCTCTGGCAAAATGCAAAGGAAGTCTGTGAAGGGCAAGGTGTGGATGCTTCTCTGTGCACCTATTTAAAATGCCACTAAGTCTGATAACCACTTAGCAAATATGAAACAGGGTGATTTGTTCTGGGTATCTTTCTCTGTTTCCCAAATAGATGGGAAACAGCACCCAAAAATCACTTGCAGTAATATACTGATAAATGATACCTAGCTCCTCTTAACATTTTTCTCCCCTTCAATACTTGTCTTCACCCTTCTCCCTTCCACTTTGCACCAGATGAAGAGTATTATGCCCTTCCATTAGTTGCTTCTCTCCCACTGAAAGGATTGTCTTCTAATGCACAAATGTATCTATTTAAAGGGCAGTTACATAATTACAAAATCTGGTTCTGGATCAGAGAACAGCACAATGGATTTCTGTAATCATGTCTTAAGAAGATAACCTTTATAAAGAGGGTATAATCTTGGTTCCCATTGAAGACAAGACGTGAAAGGAAAGCATAAAAGCTAGAAGTGAAATAGTATCTTCCTGCTGTAATTCTGTGGAGCTCGATACTCACTTGTAAACAACAGCCATAAGGGGATCAGGAAGTCTGGTGCAAAATAGTTTCACAGAAAAGAAACCAAACAAAAAAAGAGAAGTCATCATGCTGATCAAAAGACTTCTGGGTGAGATTTGGACTCAAATCCAATGCAAAATGCAGAAAAAATACTCTCCAAATTCCTAAAGGTTTGGGAGTAATTTGGACAAGTAGGTAATCTAGAAACTACTGCAAATATGAAAACTGGCTTTCAGTCAACTGCAACAAGCACCACTTGAGCAAGTACAGACCTGTAGACCACATGATGCATATTCTGGTTTATCTATTTTCTTTTTATTTCTTGGCAAGGCTGTGAAATGGCTCTCCAGACATCAGACTACACTGTAATTTTTACTTCATAAGAAATTTACAGTTTCATATCTTTCCTAATGGGATTACCTTAATCATTTACATTTCAGGAAATAACTTGGGTATCAATCACTCTGACTCCAAGTAAGAGCACACAGAAAGGATCAAGATGAATCTAAAAGTTGCTTTATTATTAGGAGCTCATTTTTAAAGATCTAGACATGTATTTACAGGAAATCAAAGGCAGTCTAAAACACTGGTTTGCTGTGCAAAGTTTCATTTTTATTACATGAGAACTAAAAATAATCTTTCTGTTAGAATCACGTTCCTGTACTTTTCTTCGGCACCAGCTAGCCTGAATAGTCTTCCATACAGATGTGTGCTTGGTTGGTGTGCATTAATTTATGTCTGATTTTAATTGTACGGAAATTTAGATTTCAGGGACTATTTTGTTGTACATAAAAGCTGATACACTGACAGCACCATGGGAAAAAACTTTCATCTACTTCCCCCTTAGAAGTAGTACTGCTGCAGTTACAACTTGTCTGCCTCTAGAAGGGAGTAGTTACCTTTCATGAGCCATTCAGTTCTTGCTTTTCCTATCATTCCATCAATATTTTGCATTATTATTTTTTGCTAAATATTAATGATCTTCTGTTCAGAAGCAAAACTCCCATGAATGCCAAGATTCATACAGAGCCACAGTGTGTCATTTGTGAGCTCTGTTAAAGTAAAATGGCATTAGTGGATATATCAAACCTTCATTGGGAAGAAAACTGAGCCAGATCTATCCATTTCTGGACATTTGGATAACCAGAAAAAAAGCCAATATTTTCCCACTTCCATGTTTTTCAAAGATCATAACTCTAGTTAGATTTGTGTCCCATATTTGTAAGTGATGAGAATATTCTAGTTATGTGAAATTTTTACAAAAGAAGTAGTAATTAACAGAAAGTATTTTCAGATTGCCCTAATGTACATATAGTTCTGAAGTATACCCGTTGTCACGACCTGCTACTATTGCCAAAAGTTATAGTTGTTATTTACTCAAAAGGAAAAAATTTCACCAATCTGCAGAACACTGCTATAGGGCAAGACCATGCAATATCCAATACACTTATTTGAAGTTCAATTATATCATTTAACTGTGTCTAGATAAATGGATTATGATGGCACTTTCAACCCAGATTTTGCAAGTAGTTGAAGAGGAGAAAGATAAATTAAGTAGATATGAGCATATGCCCTTATAGGTAGAATTTTTCTGCAGTTATTTTTGAAGGACATAAATATAATAGAACAGAGAAAGATACACAGTTCTTTGCATGTGCCATGTTTAAATTTGGATATGAAGATTTGTTCCATTTAATCTTATTTTTTTGTTTTCTGTTATCATTCAAGACTTCCCTTTTTAGACACAAAAAGGTAGGTAATTTGCCTAAAAGTTCTAAATCTGTATTCCAGCAATATTTCTACCTAGCTTTCCAATACTTCTTTAATATTGCCCACAACTATGTGTCAGACTGAAAAGGAAATATATTTCTTTTGAACTTTCTTAACCCTAGTCAGTCTTCATTTACTATATTACTACTATTTTGGGGGATTTTTTTTGAGTCAAGACAGACCTAAAGCCACTAAACAATGAGCTTTGGTTAAAAGTAATAGTAACTATATTTCTGCTAAAAGAATAAAAATTGAAGTGCAGAGTAGCATCAAGTGGGAAAAAATAATTGATTTTGGAAGAAAAACCATTACAAATAATAAAAAGTGACAAATACTGAGCAGAGAAGTGAGCTTTAGATTTAATTTTCTGATGAAATTCTTTTAACAGACGACTAAACCTAAATGTTTTATAAACGTAATTTGTTTTCTGTCTTCAGGAATTCTTCCAAGAGAATCACTTGCACACATTATATTAAATATTGAATGTTAAATAACCTGTATGTGTACATATGCACTGTCTTTACCTATTTCTTAGCTGTGGTATACAGCCCTCATCTTCCTCCCCATCAATCCCTCAGGGTATTGCCCTACTGAAAGAGCTGTAAAAGTCTTGACTGAGGATATTTTTACATTTTTATGTCATGGCAACTTGGGCATGAGGATCTTATTTAAAAGAAACCAAAGTGCAGGAAGGATAACTAAGTAGACAATGTAAAAAGCAAAAAGAAAGTGGAGAGAAAAAGCAGAGTGAAAGAAAAGCGAAGAGAGAAAGGGAGAAAATAATATGATAAAATATTTAAAATATTGAAATAGAGAGTAGTGGAAAGAAAAATATGTTTCTGATACAATAAATGTAACAATCTAGAGTACGAAGAACAAACAGAAGAATCAAAGGAGTTTTACAAGAAAGAAGAGAGACTCAATACAATTTTCTAGAAAGAAACTCTTTGGTTGCTCCCTCTCTCCACCATAAACAGGGTTAGTTCAGCACAGGCAGATTTTAACAGTCGAAAAATCAGTAGTACAGTTACTCAAAGACAGTCATATTATATGACAACCACTAACCAAAGTGTCTAATGGAAGACTTATATTAACATTGAGCTTTACAAGGACAGAATTAATATATTTGCATCCACTGTCATAGAAGCTTTACAGAAAAACCACATTCTTATAGTTTCAACTTTAGAGTTGTATTATATTGGACAGCTGAGAATTAGAATTCACATATAACGGAATTCAGCTTTGTCAACCATCCAGATAAAATTTCCTTTGTACCAAATAACTTACTGAGTCCTAGTGTTCAGTATTATCACAGATCTTCACATTTGTTGAGATTTTATTATACAAAAGAACGAGAAAATGTAAGAAAGCATAACAATGATTAAATAAAGCACTTGGGATGTTTGCATTTCAAACATTGGAACCAATTTATTTTTAATCTTAAAGATCAGTTTACAGCATTAATTTTATAGGTATGTTGTGCATCATAAGAGGTAGGTGTACACTGACAACTGATAAAATTGAGGAGCTAACTGGGTAGGTATATTGATTATTTTCAAATGCTTAGAGTGAATATATAAATATGAAAGATTATAATATATGAAACTGCTGGTAACAGAATTTCAAATTAATTTATCAAAATCACTCAGAATATTTTGCTCTTCTCCACTCTTCTCTGCTTTCTCTATATTTAGTATTTTCTTGCAAAGAAGGTGTTTATGAGCCAAAAAAAATTAGTGAGAAAAAGCTATCCCTAAAATGTTTGCAAATACCAATAGTTGTCTTCAGGGAATGACTCTTACTCTTTTTTTTTCTTCCATCTGTATTCAGATTTTTGTTTTGTTTCCTTTTTTTTTTTTCCCTGAAAGGTATTTCTTTACTTCAACCAGCATAGCTTTGTCTGTTCTGTTAAATATGCACAAACAGTTTTCAGTCCTGTGAACCTTCTTAAGGGTGTCAATTGTCAGCATTTGTATTTCATGCCAGTGATGAATGAAGGCATTAGAATTCAGCATTAAAATGTAGTTAGGATTGTAATGAGCATCATTAGGAAGCATAATGGGAATCAGCACTGGATCTCATTTTAGGAATTTTAAAATTTTTATTTTAATCTTTATTTGCTTTATATATTTACTTTCTTTTCTTGCTAACAGGCAGGTAAAAACTCTGTAGTGCTTATTTGTGTGTCTTTAAACAGACAGCCCTACCTTCTCGTTCAAGACTCATGATTCTTTTAAATCTAGTCTTTTTTGTTTTTTAATTTTATCAAGTCAGAGCTAGAAAGTCCTTGCCAAAGGACCACCACAGTCCATTCAAAAACACATCCTTTGATTAGAAATTCTGCTTTGTACCTTAACTGTATGTCCTCACTGAACATAAGTTTTTTAATGAATGAGCCATCCCTGCACATAAATCTGAATAGATACAACTAAATTTTCAGAAACTAATCATTTAGTACTCTGAGGTGGCTCTATAGCAAACAATTCCAAAACTGAAACATAATCCATAGTCTATCTGAGTTAGTGTCACACCTTTTTGTTTTCAGAAGTTTCCAAAATATCTGCCATACCCCAGCTCAGGTTGCTGTATAATACAATACTAACATTAGCCAAATGACTCCTCAGGGAATCCCTCTAATTTATGAATGTGAGATTTGATTCTTTATGGATTAAATGCTGATTAAATCCTGTGGTTTTCAGTTCTGCAGGTTTGAAATTTTATTCATTTCTTGCTCAAGGATTTTAATTTCTACTAAGACATGCTTCTAAGAAGAAAAATTGTTTCTTCAATAAGAGTACACTCATACAGTGCTTACTTTCTCAACTTTCTTTGAGCAGATGGTAGATTAATAAGTTAAACACACCCATGGATACTTTGTCATTGAAAAGAAAGAAAACACTGGAGACAAGAAAAGCGAACTAGATCATTACTAATCAATAAATCACAGCACCATGTAGTTTCTAACACAGCGTAAGTGGGTGCACAGATGAAGATAATTATTTATGCAATCTCAGCTATGCAGTAAACAGAAACTTGTGAAAAATAAGGCTAGAACACAAAAATCCTAGAAGGACCTTCAGAGGGAATCTGGACAATCCATCTAACAGCTTTTCTCTACTTAGGATGTATATGAAAAAAAAAGACAGTTTGGCATCTGCCTAACAAGTGAATAAAAATACAGGTAGATGACAATATACCACTATGGGTGACAAGATCACTCTACATACACCTGGTCTGTACAGAAGTATCACCATGAAGATTATTAACCTGATTTTAGAAACATGAAACTTGACAAAGTATTAAGAATGAAACTTGCAATTATAAGATGGGACTTAAGTACTCATTAATGTATTTCCGCAAGTACTTCCTGAAAAACGATCAAAACTATGTCTATGCCCAGAAACACTTTGGATAAAGAAAAAACTGTTTTATTTTTTTTTCCCCATCCTGTCATTACTTCTCTGCCTCTTAGTATATTTCCTTCTGTGAGTGATGTCTAACCCGCTATGCTCACTTATAAATATTTTGCATTCCTGAGGCTTCTTTCCATGCTAGCAACACATTACACAAATACAGGCACAATTCTATAATGAAAAAATGAAACAGTCAAATTGTGTGATGAACGGATTAAAGGAACCTGATGATTTATTAAGCAGAAGTACACTCACTCCTGGGCACCTCATTCTGAACCATCAGGATCATCCATTGTTGGATCGGCCCTGTGACTCCTGAGTGGCAGTAGGCACATCTCTCATAACAATTCTCCATTCCAGAATGACATCTTTCTGGTTTACATCATAATTGTATAATGGGAAGGGCTTGTTCCTTTGGAAATGCAGGCTAATTTCCCATTTCCAGGCTTGCTGATGACTTCTCGTATACAAATGGCAGTGGAATAAAATACAGCATGTGTATATTCACTTCCACATTTGGCATCGACAAAACTGCTGTGGTTAGTCCCCAGCATGCAAAACAGTTCTCTTGAGAGCTTTGTTTTCCTCAGTACCTTAAAGAATTGCTGTTCAAACTCAGCAACTGCAAAATCTAAATCATCATGAGATGTGTGATAGTTGTATAAGTAACCTAAACAGCAATTGATAAAGACAATAAAGTGTTTCTAGAATAGATAATCTAGGCATGAGAGAGTGATGAATTTGTCTTTTTTAGTAAACGATCCATCATGGTGTCATGGTTCTGGCCAGGACAGGGTTAAAGGGGACATGGCCAGGGCCTGGAGGTTATTCTCTACCACCTCAACTCATTGCTGGGGTCAGGGAAAGGGCCTCTCTTCCAAGGGGAATGAGTGTCTTCCAGCAGAAAAAAACATAGTGGAGGGAGACATCCGGTATTGTCTAATACAGAGGGTGTTTTCTGTTGAATTGTTTCCTTTCTTGTACCCCCTGTCATTAGTATCGTTGCTGTTACTGTTAATTTTCTTATCTCATTGCTATTTCCAGTAAATTGTTCTTATCTCAACCCATGATCACTGCCTTTTGTGCCTCCAGTTCTCTCAAATTGCCCCAGGGGAGGGGAAAGCAGGGAAAGCAGGGAAGGGAGAGAGAGCAGTGTGTGGTTTGGAGTGCCTTGGTGGAACACTGAATTAGGGAACACCATTTCTAAACCACAACACATGGTAATACTGCTGAAGCAACTCAGTTTTGTGAATCACACACCATTTATTTCCAGTTGTGGTTCCATAGCTAAGATTACGAAACATTTTTTTCTTCATGGACTTTCCTCCATATGCATAGTTTCAATGTTACCCTTTCACGCACATTAAATGCCTCGTTGAGAGTCTGGGAAAAGAATGGATACGGAAAAAGAAATTTTAATTAAGTCTGCTGTATGACATGGGCTCATGGCCTTGATCTTCTCCATACCATCTGTCAGATTCCAGCTAATGCTGTAGGGAAACTCCTAAAGAGTGAGTCAGCTAGAGAAAGAGAGAGTTCATTTCTCCTACAGATTCTTTTCCATCTTCCAAGTTCTTCATAGAGGTCTGTAGAATTTTCTTTTTAATTTCTTGGTGTGGTTACCATCCATGACACTTCATTATGTGTAATGGCTTCTCATTTTATAATCTGGCTCTTTGTTACATTTCACAAAAGAAGAATCTTGTTTACTTTTATTTCCCATTTATTAAAATTAAAACAATAAAATATTTTTGCTTAAAGATTACATTTTAATTTAGAAATAGATTTTTAGCTCAAAAACATTACAGATGGGAGAATAGTTCAAACTGTTGCATAGTTCCAGGTGTTTTTACTCCACTGTCCCTGTGCCATCTATTTTCACTGTCAGGTATGTTCTTGTCCCAAATAGACAGAGGAGTTTTTTGAGAAGGGGTGAAGAGGGAGGACAGAGCAATTTTATTTCTACATCTTTTATCTGTCCTTGGCACTCTGTCTACCTCTCCTGAGAACCTGCTTTTAATATGAAAATCCAAAGCATGGTTCAAAATTAATAATTCTTTTAAAAATTAGATTTCAGATTAAATATATTTTTAGACTAGCTTTAGCTGCTATAATTACAATGATTTTGCATTGAATGGAAGTCCAACTAGAAGTGTATTCCCCCTCCTTTAAAAATGTGCATACACTGCTAAACTAGCACATTTAGAAACAGCAGTAGAAGAATTTTAAACATTGTGAGCTCAAAATTGAGCCTGCTAATCTTTAGACTACAATTGGTATTTGTCTGTCACTGACTGACTTTGGTCTTCATTTTATCAGAGTTTACCAGCTATGCATAATTCTATTTTCCAGGAGACTGACCAACATTAGCCCACTGCACCCATCATCAAAGTGTCTTTCATTTCCTAGCAGAGCAGTGGGCAACAGTTCTCGTTACAGTGATTTCATTTCCTGCCTCTCTTCCTGGTGGTGCTTTGGATTTCTCCAAGCATGCCCTTTGCCATCGCAATCTTTAAATGATACCAGGCAGAAAAGGAAAACATTCCACTGCTGTTATTTTTAATGTGCATACATCTAGCACTCCTTTATGCATCCGTTGCCAAATATTGTGTGTTGGGTTTCTTAGGATGTGATCAGAAAGAGCATGCATGTAAGTATTGTATTTATATGTGAAATAATCCTGATAGATGTGCTTTAAGGATGAATTTTTCTGCTAAATTAAATCTTGGAAATAAACAGAATTTCAAGAGGGGAAAAAAACCACAAAATTGATCACACTGTGGGACTTACCCTTTATTTCTTAGTGTGAAAGAAATCCCTACTGAGCAGCCCCACTGACTTAAAATGAGGAGAATTCTCACAGGATTTGCAGTTGTTGGATCAAGCTATCACATGCATTGCTTTTGCAGTTGTTTTTTCTCCATAAGGATGTTTTATTTTTCTCTTCCTTCTCCCTTTATAGCAGCTTAACCCCACAGTGAAGTCAAAATCATTTTACTTATGTGAAGCCACAGAAAAAATCTGTGCTGCTATGGAAATGAATTTGATACTACAAATTCAGCAGTGCAACTTCGCTGTGGGGATCAAGTATGAAAGGGAGATTGGCTGAGAACAAGCAAGCTTTTAATCTCTCCCATAATTATCAAGTGTGGCAAGATGAATTATGAAGAACAAATGAAGGGTGAATATTTTAATTATTTTCAGTCTACCATGTTTCAGAGTTTCTTAAGCTCGTCATTGCTGTTCGGTTTAGTTAGGAAGAATATGTAAACACAAAGTATAAACTCCACAAAAGTTCATGTCTTAGGCACTCTTACAGGTGACAATTACGAATGACAAAAGTCAAAGAAGAACCCCATGTTCACCTCTTTCTATCTCCTCATCTGCATTCTAAGGAATTGGTGAAACTCAGAATCTCTCCCCCCTGCATAATTTAAATATTTGGGTGACACACATATTTCACAAGGAAAAGATTATTCTTTAGCTGCAAATCAAAACTGCTGGTCTCTACTACAGAGATTATACATGAGTGCAATTTCTTACCACTCTAAAAAAACCTGAATATACAAAAAGGCCCAACCCAACCAATCAGCCAATCAAATAAAAAAAAATAAAATTTAAACAAACAAACAAACAAACAAACCAAAACAAAACAAAAAACAAACAAACAAACAAACAAAAAAAAAACAAAACCAAAATAAAACCAAACCCTCAAGGACATAGAATAACACTTTGGTTGTAGACATGTTCACAGTATAGGCAGGAGTCAAATTAGGTTATTCAGTAAAATAAAAAACAAACTGATTTTCTTTCTCACCTGTAAGAAATCTGTATTTTCTAGGAGAGAACACCCTAGGAATTAAAAATAAAATTATACTAGAGTTTTCAATAGAAGTACAGTGAAAAGGACAGCATATACAAGTAAAAACCCCAGACAATGACAAGTACATAACAGTATTTTGCTAACTGTATTAGCAATGAAATCAGAGGTGTAAGAGACACCATGGTCTAATTAGTAGGGGTCTGTCTGTGATTAAGGACAACTGTAAAATGGTTGGTCTGGGGAAGAGTCAGCTGGTTTTTCTGGGCATGATGAACTGGCTAACTATGGCACACATGATCCTACTCACTTAAAGCAGTTCACTCAAAGCAGCAGTGCTGCAGAATGCATTTATTTCTCTAGGAAACAAGATGTCTTCCCTTCACCTTCCTTTCTCATTTCTTCCCTGTCTCATTTTACATCTGAAGTTCTCCTTAGCCTGCATAGCCTCTTCCATCCTAGTACATATTAATTCTGATTACATTTTTTAGGTGTATCCAACAGTCAAACAATAGCGAAATTATACACAGTAGTTTAGAAAAACCCCCAAACATCACTGAACAATCAACTTCTGCACACAGACCAAAAAGTGAGCTGCACAACAGCACATTAAAAAAGGCCTGAAACAACCATGTAATCCCCAAGAGAAGACAAAGTTTGAATGATTTCTCTGACAGTTTAATAAAATTTTTTAAAAAAAAATATGTCTAATAAAACCTCTTGATGCTACTATAAGGACAATTCCCTTTCCTTGGCTTGTAAGCAAATTCTGTTCTGGTGGCAAAAGTGACCCTAATGGCTGAAGTTATCTTAAGGAGTAAAAAGGCCAAACGAGCTGATGGGCAACAAACACTTTGTAATAATTATATGCTGCTTCTTCAGTCAAGTTTTCACCAATTACATGTGAGCCTGAGACATTCCATATTTTCAGTTGTTTGACCCAGTTCAAAACTCAGAAAACAACTTTAGATGTGAAAATAGGCAATTTTGTTCTGAATTATAGACTGATGTATATTAACCATACAAAGTTACAGAACACCAATTCTAGAACTGAACTAAGCACACAAGATGACTTTTATTGATTTTTTTCTTTTCTTTTAATATATGTTCTCAGCATTTAATGAAAGTTACAGACTTAGGATCTGATTTTTTGAAGTATCATAGCAATAGGATCTGCATCCATTGCGGGAACTCCCACTGTGCTGTCAGCCTCCAGGTGGTCATCCTGCAGAAGGAAAGACATAATTTCATACCTTGTAGCTGTGAATGGAATTATCACATAAGGTTCCATTTTAAGGTCCAATCTGGATTTATCTTTATTCCATCTTTCATTCTGTTATTATTGCTTCCTTTGTTAGCCATCTTCTAATAGACTAGTGATTCTATTATTCAGCACAAATGAATTGGAAAATGTGCAAAGGTGAAAAGAGACCTAATTCTGAGCCAAAATATGAAATAAATATCTTAATTTCAAACTACAACATGCAAGTCTAACATTACCTTATCCCAAACTCAAAAGTATAAAAATTCCATCATTTACACCAGAGATTAACTGAAGATGTATCTGAGATGCAAAATAACAAATTACAAAATATAACAGCTGTGTGCATACAAATACAAACCTGGTTAGAGGGGAGAGACAGAAGGAAATCTATACACTGTTTGGAAAGAAAAAGGAGGGCTGGAATTTCCCAGTTAATTATACAGTGTTCACTACCTGCTTTTCAGGAGCACAGTAAACACAATTAGCTTTGAGCATGATATGTGAGATAAAAAAGCAGAACTGACAATAGCATAAAACAGAGCCTTAGCTTGCCTTCCTTCGGTGACAGCACCAAGCACCCCGATGTCAGCTCGACAAAGAGAAATCGTGTCAACTGCACTCTCTGATGACCACTATCTCCCCAGCCAAGAGACATTCCAATTTCTTCCTGCACTAAACTTTAGCTTCCCAAAGCTACAGCTGCCAAATAACAAGCTCCTTTCCACATTATGAATCTGTTCCCTTAGGAAAGCTGGTATTTTCTTATTTCACTTTTGACCTTTCCCTGTAACTGTAAGAGAGGATGATAATTGATCCTATGGTAGAAGAGGAAGAGAGGTTGTTAGGAAATGGAAGTGTTATGAAATACATAAAAATTACTTCTCTATAGTCCCCATGCTTTCTTTTTTCTTTTTCTAAAGGAGAAAAAACTTTTTTTCATCCAAACCCACTACAGAGAAAGAAAATAAAAAGGTTCTTTTTTCTTTAACTAAAACCTATAGCTCTTATTTACTCTGCAAATCTATACTAGGAAATTGCAATTCCATGATAAAAGTTAGCATGTCTATAAAATACCTTCCCTTTTGAAATATTTTCTCCACATCTGAATCAGAACTCCATGCTCTTTTTTTTTTTTTTTTTTTTATTATTATTCTGACAGGCTGTCCGTGGTAATACTGAGTTTATTTTTATGGACAGTCAGATGTCAGTTACCATGAGACTGAAAGAAAAGATGCTTGAACTTTTCTCTCACATAGATTCACTACTGGAACCTCTGACTTCACCTGATCTCCCAGCAAAGAGCAAGCAGATAAAACAAGGAAAACGTTTAAGCACTTCTGGTCTAGAGTTAATGCATAATTTATTTTAAACGTCTCATTTAAACAGCAAAGTTGTGATGTTGTTTTTGGTTTTTTTGCTTTGTTTTGGGGGTTTTTGGCTTGTTTGTTTGGTTTTTGTTTTGTTGGGGTTTTTTTTGGTCCCCAGCTTTGTGATATGTCCTATTCCAAAGCTCCTAAATCTTAACAGTTCTCCCACAACACTAATTTTGGTGTTTCTGTCAATCAGCCTCACCTTGTATAAGTGCTGGGCAATAGTAATTGATGTGAAGAGCTGTTCCTTACTCATCCCTGGGAAAGTAAGCAAACAAGAAAACACACTTCATAGTGTGTGCATTTCTCATACATTACAGCTCACTGCACAGTGGAAAATGAATGTTTCTTGACTGTTAACTAGAATTTAAGACTAGAAATTGTGACTTTTCAAGTCATAAGTGTGAAAAAGCTTTCACTTTAAGGGTACTCATGTGCATAAGCCTTGGCATAAAATATTTTGTTTTGTAAGCAGAAGTTAAAATTGCCCCAGTTTGAAGCAAAAGCCATTATAGATTGAATTAATGTTTAATTCCAGATTTAACTGAAGTTGAAAAAAATACTAGTAGAAGTAGATCACATATTTAAAAAGTGTACCTAAGGCACTGCTGTGCTGTTTAGATTGATCTGAAAGAGCAGATTGGAACATGATGTTCAGCTTCCCACTGAATCCCTGTCCAAGTAACTGTTCAGCAGGCAGGCCGGAGCTGTCCCTAGGCTGCTGGGGACAAACTGTGTGGCAACACTTATCACCACCCTGATGCAGCAGGCTCAGGGGGTTGCACATGCTGAAGACAACCCACACTGATTTACCCCATTTCATACATTTAAACTATGCAGAAGGCAAGAAACTTGGATTTTCACATACAACAGCACCCTTAGGAGTGTACCAAGACGTGCCATAAAAGTGTTTGTGGACTTTGAAAGATCTCATATTGGAGGGGTCTGACTTGGATCGATCCCAAAGAGCATAATTCTCATTTAAATTTTGACTGCTAATTATTTCATACCCACACAAACAGTACTAATGGAGAATAGAGCGCCTCAAAGGTTTTATTTTATTAATAGAATAACCCAACCTCTAAGTGAGAAGCCTCAATTTTTTTTACTCACTTTCAGTTTTTTCTTTTTTTCAACAGGCAGATAACAGAAGTTTAATATAAAAAAACTATATATATATATATATATATATATATATTTAGATATATATATACACACCTAAGCTAAACCTACAAGATAGGTTGTGGATAGGCTGCTGAAACAGAATACAAATTAAAAAAAAAATAATCCCCTGTTTCATAAAGTGGGTTTTGGAAATAGGAAGGGCTATTAATTTTATTTTCTTTCTTTTTTCCTTCCTCCCTAGCTTAGAATATTATAACTACGTATTAAAAAGTGATATTTTCTTCGTTCCAGGGAGGCTATAAAGCAGTGTTAAACAGTGACAATCAATCTGAACTTTAGCAATGGAATTCTGCTGTTTCAGCTCTTTCCTGGCCATGTCATTAGCAGAAAATAAGTCCCGGAGGCTTACTTAAAATAAATAAATAAATCTTTAAAGTGTAAGTGCTTAAAACAAATCTTTACAAAGGTAATCAAACTTGAGTTCCTTTAGCTTACAGTTATTAATCTAAAAATATTGTTTCTGGAGTGTTCAGTGACAGAAATGTTGCACCATCCTTCCATGCGTTGCAGTCGTATTATGCAAATTTGCATTTTAGTGGGTTTTGTGTCTCTTTTTTTCACCTCAACCACATACAAGCTGGCAATCCATGAGCTCAAATTGACACATTTCAGGGAAACAGGCATGTCTGAATTCCAACATCAACCTGTATTCAATCTGGTTAAGTTGGAGCTCATAAACCTATTATGCTACTCAGTTTTAGGAAAGCATTGAGACAATCACCATAGGGTACTCAGATAACTTCACTTTATCTCATATATCAACATATGATAATGGAAAAAGCTGTGAAATTAGATGCATTATTTAGAAATTAAGAGATGCAACACTAAAGAATAAAATTTAGGATGTATTCACAAAGCATTCTGAGCAAAAGTTTATTCTGGTAACAGTGTGGTTTTGAGCTCACACTAGAAAACACCCATTAGAGGTAGAATATTAGTCCAAGTGATTTGGTCTGCTAAGAGATTGCGAAACTTCTGATCCAACTCTGATCCATTCATCATAGACAGAGGCTGAAAACACTGTAAGGACAGCTTCTGCATTAAGACCAGAATTAGCAGGAGCTCTATGTAGACTAGCTGATAAAATATGCAGTCTTGGTGCAAAAATTACAAAAGAGATTATTTCAATAGTTACTTTCTTGACCTAAATTGAAGGGTTTATTCCAGAATTTTATGTCTTTCTGAAAAAGAAGGGATGTTACTTCATTTTTTAGTGCATGAGATCTTTCTTTCTTCCTTTGCATTAAGTGCAAAGCACCTTAAAACAGATAATTTGCTGTAGATTTAGATCCCAGTTTATCTTCTGGAAACATGCCCAAAGATCAACATTTTCAGTGAGATCAGTGTATCAAATTATGTCCATAGTAAAAGAAACTAATTGGCTTTTTTCTCCTACTTTTGGATGGATGATGGCCTGTGATTATTAATAAAGCATTTTTTCTCACTCAAGAATTTTCTTTTTTCTTCTCTTTGAGATGTATGTGCATAGAGGTTGCAGAGATGTGGTTTGCATACTGAGAAGCAGAAGTGCAATACCAGGAACAATAATTCAATTATATTTTTTCCCACACTGCCTACAAGCAACAATTGTCATTTATCTTGCTGAATGTGTTTGCACATAAATTGAAGAGGATGGAAAATACTTTGAAACTCTAGACCTTCTTGCTGGGTGCCCACGTACAGAACGAGGTCAGGGTCTTTCAAAATCTGTAGGTTTGAAAATTATTGCATGTGGGGAGGAAAGAAGAAAACATGCCAAATTCCTTCCATGGAGCTGTTGGTGAGGGTCAACACTGCATATTAGAACCTCTCCTTCAGTTATTTACATTCATCTTAATATCTCTTTTAAGAAGTTTCATCTCATTAACCAAAGACAAAAAACTGAAAAAGGCCTTCTTACCCCTGTTTTTGCATATAACAAAGGGAATTCAACTATTTTCCTATTATTTCATTACTGTTTCTCCCAGAAGTATATGAGCAGGAGGAAACATTAAGTTAAAAGCTCTGTGAGAAGAAAGATGCATTCAGTTCACCTGCATGAACGCTGAGACCTGATGGGTCAATGAAGTCCATCACATCTCCTCTTAACCTACCAAATAATTCCACTGCACTCAGGAAAAAGTTTCACGTGCTTCCAAAAGGTTCTGTTTCAGCCTTCTCCACCTCCCTGACCTTACAGAGTTTGTCCTAATGAATGCAGCCCCAGAGGCATATATATGCACAGCCAGTCACTGATAGCTCTCTCGTGTTCCTTAATTTCCTTTATACTTGGGTATATGTCACCACATCAACTCCGGTCTTTTCACCGTGTGTGCCCCCATGTCTGCTGAGCTCTAATATTAAAAACCACAACTACAAAATCAGAAAGGAAAATATTTCATCTCTTACAGACAATTGTTGGAGCCTGGCAGTTACAAGAACCTCTCCACCATGCTAGGGAAGACCAAGTGCTTTTCACTTATGACTTCGAAGTCACATCAGAATTTCCTCTCATTTTACCACATCAAGTCAGAGCTAGTCTTTGTCAAGCTAGGGCAAAAGTGTAATCAGGCCAGTATGTGTCAAGTTACTTAAAGAAAGAGAATGCTGAATCAACTACAATAGGAAGCTCTCCTTCGAGGTTAGTAGACAAAGTTCAAAATGCCCCTTTGGAGTTGTCTTTGGACGTGAGCTCCCTATGAATAAATTTGAAATTATTGCAACTGACATTTCTAATGACTGGTGATCTAGCTACTAAACTTCTACATTTCTTACTACATATCTAGGGCTTCATTTTTAAGCAGAGGTACCACTTGTGTGTTTACACTTTGCATAGGAATTTAGGCCCTAACCCAAAGACTGAAATCAGCATAAATTTAACAGAAAGATGCCACTCTCTTCCAGTATATATTTGAGCAGACCATGACTGTTCCTGCTTTTGTATATTTGCAACAGTCTAACAGCCATCCAAGACAATTATCTGCATCTGCACACCCTGTGCAGACCCATACACATGTGAGCAATCACAACAAGCATGAACCCAAATTTAAATTAGGATGTGGACCTGGAATTTAAAGTAGAGTGGCGGGTACTAATGGAATTTAAAATAAAATAATTTATCCCGAGATTTTGAGGATATTTCTCTTTGCGAGTAAAATCACAATAGGAAACACTGTGCTGTTTATTTGTTTTGTTATATAAGGGAGTGGATGTGTCAAGGACCTATTATATCAGTGAAAAAATGACCTGTCACTGACAGAAGAGGGTGAGGAATCCAAAGCTGTTAGCATAACTCTGGCACTTTCACTGAAAGCATGGGTCATGATTTCAGGCTTTGATAATGATCAGCAGTACAGATCTGTTAGTCTGTTTAAGGAGAGGAAGAAACAAAGGCAAGGAATTGAACACATCTAATCTGAAACTGATTTAAAGAATGACCTTACTCCTTTCCCATTGCTCATTTGGTTAGAGTGACCTAAAACATCCTTCAGAGGACAATAAGAGAGAGGAGCAAGTAGAAAAGGAGCAAGTAGAATAGCAAACATTAGATTTTATTCCCCATCCAATACAGATTCATAGCAACCTGACTACTGGAAAAAGATGGTAAACTGGCAAAAGTACTGCAGTGTTTTCCTTATAGTGTGCATTGTATTACTTGGTATTGTTACCAATGTTGAAATCTTGGTTTTTTTACAGGCAATTAAAGTAGAAAAGTAGTAGACAAAGTTCAAAATGAACTAAACACCACATGAAGATAGGGGATTAGTTGAAGATGTCTGAAACAGGGCTGATTATTATAGCCGTATTTTTCAAATACCCAAGAAAGAAATTACAAGATATAGTTAGGAGTTGACAGTGATAATCTACTGAGATGAGAAGTTCTCTGAAAGATGTGGAAGAAAAGCACCTAATACCAAAAATTCAGTAGAGATTCACTCTCAAATTTCCAGTGGTTTCGCCCATTTTTTTTTTTTGGCCAAATTTCAGCTATTAGTTTAATCCTAATGGAATCTAGCCCTTTGTAATGGTGCTATGAGGGAGAAGAATTGTCTTTTGGGATCAAGCTTTCACACAGAAGAACCACAGGACTACCAATCTTAAACTGGGCAGCCGTGAAGTATTTTTATTCCTTCCAAGATTTTAGAGGGAATATGTGAGCCTTTGGTATTTCCTAAAAAGAACAAAATAAACAGCCTGATGTTTTAGCTCATCTGGTATTACCTTGCCAACACATACTTCAGATGAAGCTCTTTTTATTTTGTTTTAGAATCTCTCTTGAGGAAGCAAGTCTTTTGAAGTAAAGCAATTACTGGAACCTGAAGCCCATTGTGCAAGGATCACTTCAAAATTATTGGGATGCTTTAATATAGTCACTATTCTTTTCTTCTATATATTGTTGGAAATTAAGAAAAAGATGAAATATTTATGTATCTTGACCCAAATTCTCACTTTATCAGTATTAATACAAAGAATTATTTTTTTCAGTAGAACAATGGGCAATATTTAAGGGTTAGTAACCTGACATTTTAGTCACTTTACCCTTAATTGCTCTTTTTCGAGGTGTTTATTTTCATTGCTTGCCATAGGACTAAGTAGAATAAGTTCGAGTTGGTCCTGTAGTGGCAGGCCACTTAAATCCTGGTTGCTTGCTGTTTTCCACAATGACTTTTAAATTGTTCCATCATTCTATTAAATGAATTAAACATTCATTTCTTTTGGTTTTTATCAATTGCTTTCAACTAAGCAGCATTGTCTGCCAAGTAAATATTGCTGCTTAAATTTAAAAATTATTCCAAATCATATGTTTTGGTATTATGCATTGTACAGAAAAAAAAGGCCAATTTTACACTTTTATACATGTGTTCTATAAATAACTTCCACAAAACTATTTACATTAAAAATGAGTCACCAAGACACACATTTTTGGTTATTTTCTAGGTCTCTAACAGTCTAAGCTAAGCAGCCTGTTTTTCAGTAGTACAGGATCAACACTAAATGCTCTCTTTTTAGGAGAGGATAAATGGAAGCCAGCCAGAACTGTTATATGTCTTTCTAGACAAGTAAGAAAGATACAAGCAAAACCATAAAGAAACTTTAAACTTGTGATTGGCTTCACCCTTAGCTGTGCCTAATCATGGGTATGAGTGACATTTATTTGTGGTTAACCATGGCTGACACTATTTCAGTGTGATTGAAAAAGTGAAAAGCTCAAAAACCAAGCTGAACGACGGGCCTGCGTTTGGACCCCACCAGACTCCACAATCCCAGTAAGAAGTCAGAAGACTCCTGTGCTGCCCATTTAATCTACACTGGAAAAAGCTAACTCCTGCAGAGAGCAGAGCTGTTTCCCAGGGAGACCTCAGACTGAAGAGCCATGAAGTGAAAACCAAAACACCTTTTGCAGCTTTTCAATGTGACACTGAGATGGTGGGTCTCAGAGCAGCTTAAAGGAGTAGCACTATTGAGGGCAGATATGCAAACTGAAGATGTGTCATACATCAGAGACAATTTTCCTCAAATACTGAGGTTTCTCCTTTATATACCTTTATTCTCCTTCATGTAATTCTCTACAGTCATTGATAACAACAATTTCAGGTATTTAGCATCATGGTCATTTCTGAGTAGTCTCTAAGGCAGGACACAAGAGCAACAGCAGGTGAGGAAAGCAAGCTATTCCAAGCCAAATCTTAGTACTAAACTTTAAAGCACACCACACTGCCTCTTCATGGAGTTTCTGAGAAGTGGCCATGGCTTCCTACTACCTGAGCACCTCAGAACCTCTACATCCGTAATTAACTGTGGATGAGATAGAGAAATTCATGATCTCAAGTATCTTTATGAGCTTAGGTAAGATTTATATGTCTTATATGATAGGGGAAGCACTAGGTCAGTGTAGTGGTTTGAGTTCGTTCACTTGAGTTTTTTGGCTAAACGCCAGCACACTTACCAGATTTTATTTAATTTTGTTGTGAGATAAGGATTAGGAGTAGGTAAAGCAGGCTCAAACTTTAAAGAATATAAAGAAAGTTTATTAACAGACTTAAAAGGAAGAAAAAAAATTAAGAACCAGAACAAACCCGTCAGAACACTTTTGTTCTTCCCACCTCTCCATTTTTTTCCATGACAATACAAAAAACAACACTTTGACTTTCAGTCAGTTTACCACTTTTAAATTAGTTTTTCTTCAGTTATTTAGGGAGAGGAGTTTTTTCTTGTTTTANAATAACAAACATTGTAATACCAAGAAAAAGCACAATTATTTCTAATTTCACACTGCAAACGTCCAGTAGAGAACATTGTGCTGAAATCTAACAGCACCCTTTCCATTCATAGCTTGATTTGGTTATAAAATAGGACAAGAAATATCTTCAAATCTCCAAGCATAATATAATCATGGCATTCAATATTTTTAGTGCCTTTTGTTTAAAATCAGAGTAACATCAGCAATTTTTGTTATTTTCCTGATGTCGCTATCAATAAAAATTATCATTTAGGGCTCAGACCGATTCTACTTAGCTTGGGAATCAGTCTAAAGGGAGCTAGGGAATATCTACTATAAACTGATAATGCTTTTATTATGCATTATGTTACAGAGATGTCACTGATAAAAAATATGATGTTGGAACACACAGTTCATTACAATCCAAACATGACAAATTAAGAAAAAAAAAGGCAAAAATATGAACTTTTTTTGATCATCAAGTCAAGTAAATATAACATAAACTGTGTGTGCAATTTCCAAACATGCAGTTAACATACTTCAAGTATGAAACACAGCACATTACAGACTTCCTTATTCCACATTTCTTCCAGAAGCAAAACTATGCATAAAGAAAGGTAGCATGACAAAAGTATACAAGCATAATAAATTGAGATAAATGTATCTTTTCAAGACCAAATTCTAGAAACTGAACCTCTTCTAGGTTTCAAAGTGTGTTTTTCAATCCGTAAAATAACAGTGGAAAGTTGCCCTGCAAATCACTGATGCTAAGGTTCCTTTTGTTTTTCCATTCACTGCAGTAATTTGAAATTATCATAAAAGAGCGTTATTGGCAGCATAAATCAATAAACTGAAGATGCTTCCTGAAGTAACTAACATGATACAGTTAACCCTGAAATATTAATAGTAAGATATACAATCAAAAATCGAATAAGAAGCTATCACCACCAGTAAACAGAACAAAAGTCATGGCAAAATAGCTACATAAATAGTGTTTAAACAAAAGGGAAAAAAAAAAGAAAAGGCTGGTTGAGCACTGAAACAGACCCCCCACAGACATAGTCGCAGCACCAAGCCAGAGTCCAAGAAGTGTTTGGACAATGCTCTCAGGCACATGGTGTGATTCTTGGGGTGTCCTGTGGAGGGCCAGGAGTTGGATTCAATGATCCTGATGGATCCCTTCCAACTCAGCATATTCTGTGATTTTATGATAAATGCAATAAAATTATTATGACCAATGTGTGAATTGTTCTGTAAGATTAGAGTGTTGACATTTATCTATATGACTTTAAGAAACCCAGTGGTTTCTCCTTATTGATATGAAACAACTGCAAACTTGCTGAAATCCAAAATCTCAGCTTTAAGAAGTGAGCAAGCCCTAGATGAGACAGGCAGATGAGACCACTAGTATTATTCATTCACCTTAGGTAAACCAGGGAACTTCATGTAAGGATGTGAAATAGAGTTTGGTTTAAAAAAAAAAAAGACAAAAAAAGACACCTGGGCATTACAATCTTCTGCACTTTTAAAAAAAAACCTCACTATAACTTGTCAACAAATTTAGCATTGCCCACAATCTGAGAGATATGTGGGGTGTAGCCAAAACCTGGAGGCAGACTGGTCTGATTTGAACATTTTAGAAGTGAAAAGACCAGTCACCAACCTGCTGCCTAGATGCATTGCATCGTTTGACACAACACATTGTCATACTTACGTCAACAAACACAACACTTAAAGAGCAGTGATGAATAGACTGTCAGCATTCTCTTTCTTTTAGGCAGACTGTTGAGGTATTTGGCATTTAGCAGATTTCAGATTTTGTTCATGTGCAAAAATGAACATTGGAAAATTGCTGCAGACTGAATTGCTTGGTACGCATCTGGCTGCCCATGGATGAGTGAGGGGGTTGTCTGAGCACCAAGTTATGAGGCTGGACCTTAATGATCATAAACTCCCTCTTGAGACAATGAAGAGGAGAGGGGTAGTGCAAACTAACCGTATCAGAAAAGATGGGGGGACCTCAAAGAATGCTCAGAAAGTAGAACTTAGATGATTAACTGAAGTTACAACACAGAGATGCGAGGTCAAACCGAGTCATCTGCGTTAAGATGTCTTAACCCTCAGCAGGGTTCTCAGGCAGCTCAGGGCAAACACAGCAGCAAAGATTTTTTTAGCCAACCACTAACAAGAGAGATGACTTCTCATTTTGTGTTGAGTTTTAGAAGCTGTGGTACAGGATAACAAAAATTTACATTCAATGTAAATGTGACACAAGGAGTGTCATCATTTACTCTTGGCTACTGCAGCTTGCACAGTCATTTACCTGAAGATAAAATCTTGTCATAATTTCCAACAAGTCACCCCAGAATCTTTGCAGCTTTCAGTGCCATCTGATCTATTAACTTATTTAGGAATATACCTGCCATTACCATCAATACTGGAAGAATCACAAAGTGATTGCAAGTGTTGACATTAAAATCTATCTGATAAATTACAATGTACCCTTTCTAACAAACATCTATATACAGGCATTTGAAGTTAGACTGAGTAGAATATTTTCCATATCAAAGCATGTTTCTGTACAAAGAAAATAAGTAAACAAAGATGAGTAATAAGAATTTGAAATATATCCCTCTAAGAACAAAGTTAAGCAACGTAAAATATTGATGCAATAATTCTAATAAAGACTAGCAAATCAGTTTGATTTAACTGGCGGCCATCAAAGTAATTTTGTTCTAAAAGATGTTAAAGCAAAATTCCCATCTCCAAATCCCAAACAAGTAAGTCAGAAGCTCACAAGCTGTGTCTACTCCAGAATTCTAAATGAATTTGCTTTTCTGTGTGATAGAACTGTTGCAACAGGGGAGGTAAATAACATGCCCAAATGCCTGAGAGTTGTAAACCTGCTCAGAGGCAGGCACAGCAGAAAGTTGTCTCTGGAGATGGTTCCATCCAATCTTTTAACAAGCAGCAGCTACCGCCACCTGCCAACATCTCTGCATCTTCTAGATGCACTTGGAAAGAAAAAAACCCAAGGACTTTCACTCCCCTCTAAGCATCCAAAGCCACCGAGTTTTTTAAAGTGTTCTCCAAGGACACCACCCAAATGTTCTTAAAATTTCTTAAATGAAATATTTGGGTGAAAAACCCACACACATCCCAGACCTCTGAGGAGTGAAGCATGCTCAGTAGGGCAGCCACAGGCACCCAGAGAAAGCAAACAAAACTGAGCAGCCTGTGGTGAATTTTAGCTGTTCTCCAGCTTGCAATTTTTCCCAGTTCCACACAGGGCCTGCTTTGAATTTCTAAATCTGTTGTAGCTCTTGCACTGAATAGCTAAACCTTTTTTTAAGTAATAGTGTTTTACTTTTGAGAATCCTTTAAAAATTAATAACTTTTGGTTTTACATTATGAATTTGTGCTTGTTAAAACCCTCCATTTCTTAAAGATGCAACATCTCTCACAAATGTGCGAAATCATGAGGGTTGCTTAATTAAATAATGCCTCTAGCATGGAAGTCATTACCACTCACAGCTCTTGAATGACTCAGTTCCAAACTCCCTGGGGTCTGAGCCCATTCCCAAGTGGACAGGTGCCCACATTACCAAAACTACCCTCCCAGCAGGACCACATCGCTGCCATCTCAGAGACAACAAACACACATTAACTGAGTTCCCCTACTGACTGTGCTGTCAGACTCAAAATTAGTACTTCCAGAGGAGTCACAAGTAATATTAAAAAGCTCCACAGGAGCTTTGTATTTCACCTGCTCTATGTGTCCTGTGGGTAGGTAAGTGTTGTTCAGCATCTAGCCTGCTTCCCATGGCAATTTCGAGTCTTTATTTGCTTTGGAGATCAGAACCTTTTACTTCCCAAGTTTGCATCAAGATGTATTTTGAGATGCTTGCGTATTTCAAAATGATATCTAACAAGAAACAGTGTCAGGTGGTATATTTTACTATAGATTTTTAGCAGTTCTATACAAAGCAGCACAGCTGCATGAATGCTTCAGAAATAATGTGCAAGACATACTGCACAGCTAATAAAAATCTGTAATCAACTGCAGCCTCGTGAAACCACAGTTTAAAGAGATTATACTTTTAAATCATATCTGTACAAATGAAAAGGTGGCTTTATCTCACTCTACAGTATTGCCAAATTTCATTATTTGTTTAAATTGAACTGGTACACTCCTACAATTTCTCAAACATCCATTCATCAAGGATGATACCTAATTAAACAAAGAAACAAGACCTTCTTACCTCACAAATCCATGCTGTTATCTCACAAAACTGCCAGAAATACAGATTTAATTGATTCTTTTACTCTATAAAACTCTTGAGCCAACATGGATGAACCATTCTACGCCATACACTGTATGATTATAAACAGCAACTTCTCTGTGCAAAAATGTGAATTCAATGAGCATTTTGAAAACAAACTGAAACGGTTGCACTGCTGCAACATGAGACTCATTTAACACAGTCTTTGTCATCGCTGAAGATGCATAAAATGGAAATCACTCACCCTGATTCAAATTACTGTATTCTTGGCAGTTTTGAAATAAAACTCTCATCATTTCTTTGTAAACTGGGTGTACACAGTCTAAAAGTTATTGAAGCAAAAAACATGAATTTTACAGACTCACTTACTGGATCAGACCTTCAACTGGAAAAAATATCTCTGTTGGATTAGAGACAAATTTCCCTTCTAGCAAACCTTAAAACTAGATTAATTTGAGTAAGGAGAAAGAAAATGGTATTTAAATATATTTTGTCCTACAAGCTTCTTGTCAGACTAGATATACCACAAGAGCACATAGTTGTTTGCTACAATCAGAAATTAAATAAACCTAAGAAAAGGTAATAAATGGGAAAGAAAGTACCCCACACTAAAATTTTAAATTCATTTTGTTCTTGAAAAAAGTGTAGTGCATTCCTCACAAATAAATTTAAGGTGTCTATATTAAATGCAAAGATCCCAACACAGCAAGGTGGTGCCATCTTTCATCTGTGTTACTGAGAGGTAAAAGATTCTCAGTACATCATAGGATGCCCTGTTCATTAAAGAAAATTTTTAGTTAGATATCCAATTCTGTCTTGAATGATTGAAAGTAGATTACAGACAGGTGGAATTTCAGTCAGCAGGCACTTCCCATGTACTCCTGTAACTACATGTTCTGGGACAGTGTAGTGGCAAAGAAACAATACAAGACTGTAAATGGGAATATCAGAGTCACAGGCTTGTTTCCAAGCTATTAGAACACCCAGGAAGCTATAGAAAATATGGGCTCCACTTCTTTTGCTGCTTACTGTCTTTTTATCTCATGTACAGAGAAGAATTTTAAAGTTTAAGGGTTGTAACAGATAGTTATCAACTTTGCCCTTAGGTGGTACAGCAACCTTGTTGAAAAGCTGCTTTCAAAACCTATTACATTGCTGAGCATTTCAACTTTAATGCACTTGGTCTATAACTATTTTCTTTGGCGTATATGAATGTGCTTTTTATTTAGAGCAATGCTTATTTTCTCTCTCTCAACACTGTCTCCCTTTTCTTCCCCTCCTATGCTCTGATTAATTCCAAAATCTCACTTTCATTTGTTCCATTATAGAAGTTCTTCTCCAACCATTTTTCATTTTAATTGATTTACAGTGATTCTAAAGCCTTATATAAGGAACTAGCTGATTTCATTAACTAGTACTACTGATTTATCAAAGTTCTAAATTAAAAAAATTCAATTCCTACTCAGTGGATTTTGCTTTTGTTTAAATGGAATCAGCAGCAATCACTCAATGCAAGGGTACTCTGAATCTACTTCTTACAACTGCAGCTTAGTAACCTCTGTTCTCCATTAAGAAAGCCCCTTCACACCACAGGACACATCCTTTCAGCAGGATGTTTTTTGCCTCCAGGAGCACTAACACTGTCTGTAGATTGAGCTATACCCAAAGGTAAGGAGTCTGCAGCAGATACATAGCACCACCCTAGCAGAAATAGCTGCAGTTCCTATTACTGTTCCTCCCACAGCAGGGAAGAGCACAAACAGCCCTAGTGATTCTCCGTTTACTATCACTTCAAGCACTTCTTCCCCAGCTTAAAACCCTCTGCTTTAGCTAGCCCCACCTCCTTGTTAGGTGTAAGTAAGTAAATAGCAGCAGCAATCAAAAAAAGGCTTCATGTGTGTGATTTATCAGAGCAGAACTAATCACAAGAAAGGCTTATTCCCTTCTTCCTTCCTTCTTTACTGGGGAAAGTCCTATACGTGCTCTAATTTTATTGATTATTTACTGCTTTGCCCTTCTTTTATAATACTGAAGATCCAAATTCAATTCCATGCCCCAATTATGCTTAGAGGAATTTAATAAAGTGGGCCTGAAGGAGAAGCAGGCAATAATATAGCTCTGTTTATTGTTGGATATTCAATCCTGGCAAAACAAGAGCAGAGGTTTAAAGTTTTGGTCTGGATTTATGCACAGTTTTGTTTGGTGCAAGAACTGGACTTACTCAAGTTGTAGTTGTGAGATAAAATAACTGGACTTACTCAAGTTGTAGTTGTGAATCTGCAAAACATTAATGCACTTTTACAAAGTTTGTGTTTGAAACTCTCTCTGGATTTTTTGAATAGAGATTTTTTTTTGTATTAGTAATTTTGTTATCTCCAGGAGAATGAAAAAGCTATAAAGTATTTAATTTAAGAATTTAATTTCAAACAGACAGGAGTGTACTTTAAATTATAAATAGGAAAACTCAATGATAAGAAATATCCTTTTATTACTTTCTAAGTACAGTAATAACACCTGCTACCTTGGGCCACAAGATTATTGGCAACCAAGGTTCTAATCATCAAAATAGAAAGATTTTGTGTGCCTGGGAGACAGTTGTTTCTCTACTACAATACATATCTTGATATTTTGAGCTTTGACTAATAAACATTTAATAATTATTATATTAAAAGTTATTGTCCTTTGGGCTTGCTTTTGATGTGTACCATATAAAACAGGTGTCTTGTATTATTTTACTGACACTGGGGCTTTCCTGTTTGCACAGAGCTTAGAATTATTAGTTTAGAAACCAATTGCTATCTTTGTTATTACTTTGTAAGGTTCTAATTAGAATTTGGGGAATCTAAAGAAGCAATATGCTTTATGAATAGTGCTCTGTCTTTTAGATGTGTGATTGCTATTCACTTGCTTTTGCTTGTTTTATTAAGCAGAGGACAGCAAAGAAAGGTTTGAATAGTCTTGTATATTTGATCTTTGTGTTTGGAAGGAGTTTATTAACAATAAGAATATGGGATGACAATCAGTATCCACCTTTAAGGAGTTAGAAAGGAGATGACATTTATTAAAGAGCTTGCCTGAGCAGATTCTGTATTTAAAAAACATCCACTGGTCATTTAGACTGTACTCTTGCAGTGTCTTAGGTCAGAAGGGATTTCTCAGGTCATCTAGCTCAGGCACCTTTACAAGCCCACGTGACTCTCCTACCCACAGACTGCACTGTTTCCTCTTGAACACCCACACTGCTGACGCCCTAATGATTTACAAGGCAATTAAGTGTCTGGTCTCAATGCTGGGAATCTTAAACAATAATGCTTAAGAAAAATTTCTGGGTTTTCATTCATACTTCTGCTTTCACATGCAAACAGCTAAGACTGCCATTTCAATGGAAAAATACTCAAATGATCCATGTCCTACTTTCTAGCCAGGCCTCTCCAATATCTTGATCTTCCATAGACACTGCTCCCCAGATTTTCATTTAGCTCCATAAATTGTTTATAAATTGTCAGTGATTGTGTGGGGAACACCCCTCCCCCCTGAAAAAAAAAACCCACCACAGAATGACTTTCTGTCCCTTCAGTAAAGAAATGAGATCCCAACAGGCCTGCAGGTTTTCCATGAGGAGTGATACACTCTCCATTAAGCTATGACACAGTCTCCTCTCCATAAATGCAGAGTGAGGGGTGGGAGCTTGAGTACCTTGGGCTAGAAGGGAAGTTAGTGAAATGCCCATATCCAACAACTGGCTGGCAAAAGGGAAGCATGTAGTTACAGATGTGTAAATAATTGATTTTTCAATTTAGCTACTGACTTGAATAATCAAAGTAATAGATTCAGAACAATTGACCCAGAATAGAAGCATTTTGGGATCTTTTTCCCCCCTCTCATCCTCTCTTTTCAAATACACTAGATGTGACAGAATGTGACAGGCTATTGAGTCTCTCTTTTATTCCTTATTGAATAGTTAAGATTGATCTAGATAGATGGCTTTCAACTGATGAATCAAAGAAAAGTCCATATTGGAATGCCTTTGGCTACTTTTGAGAGGGTAAGATGCCTGAGTTCAAGCCCATCTTGTGAATTAGAAAAAGATTACAGGTCAGTTCCCTAGCCACTGGTTTAAGAAACCAGAAATGCTTCAGTCCAAAATGATGAAACAGAATTATTTTGACATTTCAAAACTTTCTCTGCTTTCCCAAAACTAATTTTCAAATTCAGTTTGGAAATGCAGGTTTTAGTTCAAATAAATATGTATGCATTTGCTGCCTGAATAAATCACTATTTCTGGTTTGGTTTTTGCCTTGTTTTTTTCCCTGGAAAGGGGTTGGTTTTGTGACTTCTTCCCCTGAGCTCTGTATGTAATCAAAACCAGATTATCTTCAGCCCTGTGGGCCACTTTTTTTTTCTTCTCTTTAATGGTCAGCAGTAGATTGACAATTCTTGCACTTGGAGAACATCTCTTGCCTGTTAGGCAACCCTTATGGAATGTCAATCACTGATTTCATTAGCAGGACACAAAATTCCACGTCATGTTACCTCTGTGAATGGCTGAGCTTTGGCAGTCACAGGTATCTTATTCCAAGACCTATTACCAAACATGTTCATTTTTCCTTTTCTATTTTGAAAATAGAAAGCTGGACTTCTGATTACTAACTAGATATAGCAGCTACTAAGATTTCCTGCTTCCACAGGTTAGCTACGTATAAGACATTTCAGTATTCCCTGGTTCACCTGCACACATCTATTATGTATCCTGTGTCTTAACTAGAGCCTCTGAGAGTTATATTTGTTGAAAACAACATTTTAAGTTTGGTGCTCCATCCACTGTGGACTAGCTGAGATGTCTTTTGGATATGATTAACACAGACAATAAAGGGACCGAAGCATCATTCATATGAGGACAGCCTGAGAGCAAAGAGCTGAGGAGAAAGCTCGGGGGAATCTTCTCAATGTGTATAAATACCCAATGCAGGGAATGAAGGAGGAGCAGCCAGGCTTTTCTCAGTAGCATCCACTAACAGGAGCAAAAGGTAGTTAGCAAAAACTACAAAACATGAAAAAGAAATTAAAACAAAAAAAACATTAAAACTATGAAATTCCACCCAAACACAAGAAAACATGTTTTTGTTGTGGTCAAACACTAGAACAAGTGGCCCAGAGAACTTATTTGTGCAGTCAGGTTTTGAATGAGTCCTGGAAAACCTGTTCCAAGCTGACTCTGCTTGAACAGAGAGTTCCTTCCAACCCAAGTGACTCTGCAAAACAAAAAGGAGAAGTCTGTGAGTGCAGTGTAGCACAAACTACCGAATACACCAGGCTGGTGCTGAACATGTATGAATTACCCTCACTGAGGGCACGGCACTGCCCTGCTGTAGTTCATTGCCATGTCCCCTTCAGACAGGTCAGCACACAGTTGCCAAGCACAGCAACTCTGCATCAGCCTGTGATTAAGCATAAAAGGAGTTTTATTCCCTGTCTAAACTAGCAGTCATTTCCAAAAACTCTCTAAGAGCACCTACAGTCTCCTTTCATCCAGAAGAGCAGCAGTTAAAGCGTGGGCTTAGTCTGCCCGTCCTTCTCCCATGAGCAGGATGAAGCCACCCATGCTGCAGGGTGACAGCTCTGGCCAGACAGAGCTCAGGAAAAAGAGCAAGCAGCCTCTGCCTCGCAGTTCATCATGGCACAGGTTCCAGAGCCAGCACAGTGCTGGATGAGCGCGAACAGCTCTACAGCCTCGCTACACAACTCTAACAGGAGCCTGGGCTGGATTCTTTTTAAAATCCTTTATGTCACTGCTAACAATCCTGAAAAGAGAAAAAAACCCCCAAACTCTCTCGATTGATATGTTCTGTAAGCTACAGGGTTCTCTTCTGGAGGAGAAACCAGAGTTTACAAGCAATACTTAAATATGATTTCAACTTTTGCACATTATATGCTGCATGGTACTCCCTAGCACTACTATAACGTCTCATCTTTCATGCTGCTCCCATACTAAGAAGGTTGAAGAGCTGCCAGAAGGTATTTAAAGATGTATTCAGGTGTCAGCAGAGGTTTAAAGTAATTTTAAAATCTTTCTGGCAGCAACTAAATCTGTCAATTAATTTTCATGTCCTTTTTTCCTTTCAGAAACGATTTCCTATATTTGATATATTTTGATGCATTTATTATTTTAAGCTGTAGCATTTTAGCAAAACAGATTAATGCTTAATGACTGCAAATGAACAATGAAATACTTCTAGTTCATTTGTTTCCATTGCATTTTTAACACTCTTGGAGGATGTATACTAATGCTATTACATTTCATATATGTTTGGTGCCCTCTTCCTTTGTTTAAAACTACAGGTGCAACTTATCCATTTTTTAAAATATAGTAATGTTCAATTATAAGATGAAAAAAAGTTGTTGTTAAGTAAGCAAAAAGTTAACTACCTTTTTAACTTCTTACTAAGTGTCAGTAATTTCAGTAATTACTGTTAATTACCTGTTTATTTTTGACTTAGTGGTCACATCTTGAGTTACTTTGGCAAATACACCAAAATACACTTGCAAAATTTATATATATGCAAAATGAAAGTGTCATAAAAGAGTTGACTTATGAAATATTAAGAGGTATAACAAGTTTGGGTTTAAGGTACTATTTGCTTTTATCAACTGCTTGTCCCTAAACACACAATTAACCAAATATAGAAGAAAAAGTAAAATAAAAGGCTAATAAAATTAGATAGATGAGTAGAATGACGTGTTCATATAATTGTGCCTTCTGTTAGAAAAAAATCCAACAACAAAAAAACCCCACACCTCTAGCTAAATCTTAGGACTCTTCTAAATTACATTGACAAAATTTTTGATATTATTGGTTGCCCTAGGATGGAGAGCTCATCTCTCTGATGTTTTGCCATGAGTTTAAAGGTAAGCATAGGAAGCAGGAATAAGGAAGTTCTTCTTTGGGACATGACCCTAATGAAAATTCTCTGCCGTGTTGCTGTGGTACAAAAGCAATATTTCATGCTTACAAGATTTCAGCCTTTGATTTCTCTGATTCATTGTTGAAATTCTCATCTTTTTCACAGTTTGAAAGTCATGGCTATTCACACATTTTATTCACAGGGAAAGGACTGAATACACAAAAACATAATAAATAAGAATACAACAGCATTCACCTTGAGGAGCTCAACTTTAAAATGTTCTGGCCTGTAACAATGCTATAAATAAAACCTGAAAATAGACAAGTTAAGTAAATTAACTCTTATGTAAATAATTGCTACTGAATTCCTACTGAAGTACTGCATACCTCTAAGTAACCTTTACATTGAACAAATAATCAACAGCAAAAACACCATAAAAATTCAGTTGCACTCATGTGAAAATGGCATTGCCAATGTTTATTATTCCAAAATTGCTAAACTGGTTTGCCTAAACTTCATTTAATGTGGAGGGTTTGGTGCTGTGGTGGAAGATTTGCAAATTCTCTGGTACAATTCAGGTGGTAAATGGCATTTGTTTCTTTGAAATTATCTCCTAAGCACTGTAGCCAGTTCGTCTCCATAAAGGGTTTATTTTTCCCCACTTCTGGTTATAACACCACTGCAAAATTAAGTGATCATATGTGGAACACAACTACCTGGATAGAGTCTGTCAGTGGGTGCAGTCTGAGACAAAATCACCACGAGCTCTCTCTGCCTCCTGTTGGGGGTGGTGGGACACTCTCTTAGTTTGCACTCAAACTCCACTGTAAGAAAAGCTAAAAAACCCCAAAACAAACCACACATACAAACAAAACACACCCATAAAACCCCAATTCTTCCTTAACCAAGCCATACTGTCCAGGCAGAAGGAAAGCAGAGGGCAGCTGGAAATTGCAGCAAGCACTGCCTTTTGCAGTTCTAGTGAAAACTTATCTGGTTTACAATACCATATCCAGGGCCTTGTTTGTCTGGGACTGAACAGAAGCAAATTTATATTAATTCTGTCGTGGTTTAACCCCACTTTGTCTTAGGGGCAAGAGAAGACTGTCATAAAGTCAAGTTAAAAATTAGTTCATGTTCTTCTAAACTCCTACAACCAGCTAATTAAATCTTTGAAAGATCCTCTAATATGGACGCTCGATACTCCCCTTGGACGTCTGTTGTTATTTTGCATATTCAGAGATTTAAGAAACAAGGAGTTCACCTTAAATGCATTAGGGGGTTAATTAGGTTTTCAGTAAACCTTCTCTAATTCCTTCTACATGCAAAACATTTAAACTGCATCGTTGGGGGACAGCTGGCAGCATCGTGACAACTACCATATTGGCAGTATAATAATTTGTAGTTAAGGTCACTTGAAAATGACATTAACTCTTCATTACTCATTCACGTACAATCCATGCATTAGGAAGACACTTTGATAGTTAACGAGGATGTCCAAGTATGCTCCCACCTACAATTTTTTGGTTTTTTTATTTTGTGGGTGTCTCACTTTGTTCAAAAGTTTCATTACTTGAATTTGACCCTTTTGAAGTTTTGGGTTTTGCTTTGTTTTGTTTTTCTTTTTTTTTTTTTTTTTTTTAATTTTAAGTC